>CM042321.1:1857562-1985062 GCA_023566125.1 Zingel zingel | reverse complement strand
ACAATGAGACAACCTCACACAGTCCAGGCTGTATATTGTAGAGGAACAGTTACTTTCAAACTACTCCCTTTATGGCCGATGCTTCTCATATGGCGCTTTTCCATCACACGGTACCTACTCGACTCGCCTTTTTTGGTTTTCCATTACGAAAAAAAGTCCCCGGTACCTGCTAACAGGAACTTTATGTAGCACCACCTCCGTGGAGGTCCCAGCGAGCTGAGGCGATACCAAAAGGTGAGGTGAAAGCGACAGACGGGGGTCCTGAACTAACCCTATCTTTAACTAGTTCAGCCAGCTGTGTGTTTGCTGCCTCCAGCTTCATTAGAAACTAAATGTGTCTTCTGGCATCAACACACCTTCCACGTTCTGTGTGTGTGAAGTTAGGTCACGCCAGGTTACTGGGGCGCCGCTTGTTTCCAGTCCTGCGGAGGCTCCAGGCAGAGCTTTCTCCGTAGCCTACGTACACACACACACGGCCGGCTCCACGCACACACCAGCGCACAAGTATAACCATCAGGCCACTTCCATCGGCTACGGAGAAAGCTCTGCTGGAGCCTCCACAGAGCTGGAGAACAGGCTCAAGGGGCCTGATGGTTATACTTGTGCGCTGGTGTGTGTGTCGAGCCGGTGTATAAGACGACCAGCCACGCTGAGGCGGGACTACAATCTGCAACGGAGAACGGACGCACAGCGTGGCGAGGAGAGGCGAGGCGAGTAGAGCAGGTACCATGTAATGGATAAACGGCATTAGACTCACACATTCCAGTCTTATTTCTTTCTGTGAGATAATGTCACCTGGAACACCAATCCTTATATGATAGATCCCTAGAATAGATGAAATACCTTTGCACACATGCATGCTAAAATATACCAAACCTATCAACTTTCCCCGGTGACCTTTGACCCCCCTGCTGTGTGTCTGCAGTGTGTCGCAGGTCTCCCCCGACGGAGCTCTGAGCGACTGCGCTCTGCCTCTGGAAGCGTTGGTCAGCCGGGCGCCAGTCAGCGGCCCGGACGTGGAGCGGGTCAGCACCGGGACCAAGTTTGCCCTGGAGGTGTGGCTGCAGACCCTGGAGACGCCGACCCCTGACCTTTGACCTCTGACCCCCGCGCCCCCTCCCTGCAGAACAGCACTGGATCAGAGACTCTTTATTAATGGCACTTTTATCTTCATGTTCTTTGAATCCCATCTTTATTTTTTTAAAGAAATAAACCATTAACACAAATGACTCTCTAGCTAATGTCTCCTCCATTTTGATGCTAATAAGCCATCAGCTCCCGTTAGCATCCCATTGACTGCCATTCATTCTGATGCTACCAAGCCATCAGCTCCCGTTAGCATCCCATTGACTGCCATTCATTCTGATGCTAACAAGCCATCAGCTCCCGTTAGCATCCCATTGACTGCCATTCATTCTGATGCTACCAAGCCATCAGCTCCCGTTAGCATCCCATTGACTGCCATTCATTCTGATGCTAACAAGCCAACAGCTCCCGTTAGCATCCCATTGACTGCCATTCATTCTGATGCTACCAAGCCATCAGCTCCCGTTAGCATCCCATTGACTGCCATTCATTCTGACGTCACTTTGACAGAGAATAACTTTACATCTGAAGCGTTTAAAGACTCTATTTGTCCGTTGTTTATTTCTAAAGAAACACGACAATGTATAAAAGGCTCCATTACCTTGTAGCTCACGTTATGGCTCCGTAGCAGACGTTGTTATAAAAATAGGCTAACGATTGGGTCATAACCACGAGACTTACTGTCTCATAGTAGAGGAATTACCGTATAGTCCAGGAGTACACATTCATACTACCACAGTCTGATCCGCTGCCACTGAGCAGCTCCACTGGAGCGGTTGGGGTTAAGGGTCTTGCTCAAGGGCACCTCAGTGGTGGTGATGAAGGAAGGACATGTGCTGCTCTTTCACTTTCCCCACCCAGATTTTTATCCTGTCGGTCTGGGGATTGAACCAACAACCTCCCAGTCACAAGCTCACTTCTCTAACCTTTAGGCCACCACTGCCCACTTGCTCAGATCCGTTTGGCTGTTCACATGACCTTTTAAAATGTGGCCTGTATCAGATTCCAGTGGGAACTGTTTGCGCAAAAGAACAATAGCAATGACAAAAGACGCATTAAAGTTAGGGAGGTTATGGAGGAAGTCAGCATTTTCGCTTTTATTTCAAAATGTTTGTGTAATGGCAGCCGTAACATTAATGAGCATACCCTACTGTAATTAGGTCCAACACCTCCCTCTCCCTCCAGTGACTTGCTCCATCACTGTCCTCCATGTTGTAGGCCTAGTCAAGTCTTTAATGTTACTGTCTGTGTCTCGGGCCAACTTCCTCCGGGTCTGATTCAGGACCACATATGGACGTGGTCTAAATCTGATTTGAGTGGTGACACTACTTCTGAAGAAGTCTGACCTGGTCACTTGACCCCAAAAAAAAAAAAATCTGATTTGGGCCACTTTTCCTGCAGTCTGAACGCAGCCCAAACCCTCAGAGACATGACAGATTCTCTTCAGATGTGCGATGGAGTCAAGCTTTCTTCTGCTAGTAGATGGTAGAATAACTTGACGCTCAGGCCTATCATGACTAAGATATTTCACTGCAAATGCAAAAACGAGTGAAGTACAAGTACCTTAAATCTGTACTTCTGCACAATACTTGAGCAAATGCACCTAGTAGCTTTCCACCACTGTTTGGACTTTAGATTAAGTTCATTTTAAGAGCAGCAGGTGGCAGTGCAGACCAGACTTTAGGCTCTTCAGACCAGCAGCCCTCCACGTTCCTCCCTGTCTTTGCTGCATATTTCTTCTTTCTTTCAAATAACATACAACGTACGAGACAACGAGACAAAGACATGAAGTGCTGACATGTTTTCATGTTTCCTGTACCACTTATTAACACGTTGCGTAAAGAAAAAAAGACTGATAACATTTAAGAAAGTAGTTCTTTCATTCCTTTTTTTTATTTGATTTGTACGCACAGTTATACTCAAATTTCAGTTTTCTACATTTGTATTTTTTAGGAGTCAAAGCCCGAGGGGCTGATCTAGTGCACCGTACGTCAAACAGTTAACTTCTTACATCCACGCGCTCCCTGAATTTAGCTGAATCTAGTGATAGAAGCCGAGTCTCATTTCGATAGATAGATAGATAGATAGATATATAGATATATAGACAGATATATAGATATATAGACAGATATATAGATATATAGGCAGATATATATATATATATATATATATATATATATATATATATATATATATATATATATATATATAGGCAGATATATAGATATAGATGCAGATAGATAGATAGATATATAGACAGATAGATATATAGACAGATATATAGATATATAGACAGATAGATAGATATATAGGCAGATAGAGGCAGATAGATAGATAGATAGATAGATAGACAGATAGATATATAGACAGATATATAGATATATAGACAGATAGATAGATATATAGGCAGATATATAGGCAGATATATAGAGAGATATATAGACAGATAGATATATAGATAGATATATAGATATATAGGCAGATAGATAGATATATAGACAGATAGATAGATAGAAAGATAGATATATAGACAGATAGATAAATATATAGATAGATATATAGACAGATATATATATATATATATATATATATATATATATATATATATATATATATATATATATATATATATATATATATATATATCCCCCTTTCTGGTCTACATATTCCTGCCTCTGCTGAATTATTTTTACCCCTGGTGGGGACAAAATGTACCCCCCCGCCCCCTCAAAGTGATCAATGCTTCTTCACCAATAGACCATAATAATACTACTAATAATAATAATAATATCTACATAAATAAATACATTTGCATGTAGAAAAGGCACAAATTGAATGAGAGAGAATTGAAATGAAAAATAATTTGCCCCCCACACTCCCCCAACTTCTCACTAAATACTTGGAGATCTCAACTGCCCCGAATGAGCCCAAAGCGAGCACCACCGGTGAATCAAGGTCAACTTCCCCAAACAGGCCTGATACAAGCCTTCCTATTTCATTTGTTTTGGTTTGTTCCACTTCCTGTTACATCTCTTAACTTCTTGTTAAGTCTCTGTCCTAGTAGGGATGTACCGTTGTGCATCAGTTAAAAAAGGATATAAATGTATAAAAGATATAACCGGTTGAGATCAAATATGAATGGCTGTGTAGTCCTAGGGCAGTGGTTCTCAACCTTTTTTGGTGTAGAGCCCGCCTCAACGGTTGTGATTGGTGTAGAGCCCGCCTCAACGGTTGTGATTGGTGTAGAGCCGCCTCAACGGTTGTGATTGGTGTAGAGCCCGCCTCAACGGTTGTGATTGGTGTAGAGCCCTCCTCAACGGTTGTGATTGGTGTAAAGCCAGCCTCAACGGTTGTGATTGGTCTAGAGCCCGCCTCAACGGTTGTGATTGGTGTAGAGCCCGCCTCAACGGTTGTGATTGGTGTAGAGCCCACCTCAATGGTTGTGATTGGTGTAGAGCCCGCCTCAACGGTTGTGATTGGTGTAAAGCCAGCCTCAACGGTTGTGATTGGTGTAGAGCCCGCCTCAACGGTTGTGATTGGTGTAGAGCCCGCCTCAACGGTTGTGATTGGTGTAGAGCCCGCCTCAACGGATGTGATTGGTGTAGAGCCCGCCTCAACGGTTGTGATTGGTGTAGAGCCCGCCTCAACGGTTGTGATTGGTGTAGAGCCCGCCTCAACGGTTGTGATTGGTGTAAAGCCCTCCTCAACGGTTGTGATTGGTGTAAAGCCCGCCTCAACGGTTGTGATTGGTATAGAGCCTGCCTCAACGGTTGTGATTGGTGTAAAGCCCGCCTCAACGGTTGTGATTGGTATAGAGCCTGCCTCAATGGTTGTGATTGGTGTAAAGCCGCCTCAACGGTTGTGATTGGTGTACAGACCACCTCAACGGTTGTGATTGGTGCCGCGATTTGGAAAAGTTTGAAATGGGCTCTTGGCCAGACGGACTTGCAGATCAAATCTCAAATTTGCCGGAACTTCGTCAGGATTTTCCCAGACTTATTGTTGGTACTATTGTTATAAAAAAAAATCATATAATTGAATGAAAAATGTTCAACGGATATGTTCGTAGACTTATTAAAGATAAATGATGTTAATGTTTGATGGAGTCTTTAAAGTTCACAACAAGACTGATACTGTACATAACGCTGCAGTACGGAGTTCATATAAGATAATACTCTGACGTCCCGTTCCCCTGAAGGCAGCACGGAGCTGACAGAAACAGAGAAGAGAAGAAGAGTTACGGTCCACCGTCTCGTCCCGTCGCTGTGGCGTGAACCGGCAGCTTTTAATGTTGCAGACCACTTAAAGTGTAAACTCGTATTGTTGTGAATCGTTGGTGTAACTCGCCTTAAAACAAACGCCCTCCGAGGGCACCTCAACAACCCCCTTTCCAAAATATTGCTCCCAGCGCCCCCCCCCCCCCCCCCTGGGGGGCTGTACCGCCCCGTTGAGAAGCACTGTCCTAGGACGTAATCTACTTTAGATTTCAGTTGTTCGACTTCAGACATCACTACGTCATTTTGTTTTAAATGTGTTAACTGCAGCTCATTCAAAGAATCATGAGAAAATCGTTCACAAACTTAAAACCGAAGAATCGTATCGAAACGTCGTGTAATATAAGCCACCAGTTCTCACCTGGCTTTCTAACAGAAGGCTATTCGCTATTATGGTCTGCTTTTGCAGGACGTGATCATTGTATTTATAAATTGCAGCGACCCGTCGTGTCTCCAGGGCCGGCCCGTGGCCATAGGCGGCGCCAGTCCTAACGAGGAAAGAAAAGTTAAAGGTCAGAATAACTTCACCAAAAACGTCATAAAAAGCGTAAAAACCTTTGAAAAAGTAACCAAAACGACATAAGAAAGTACGGAGCCCCCCTGGTGTCAGCTGATAAAAAAACTAAACCGTGCGCACAGATTCATAATCCGTGCCCTCGGTTTTATAAATGTAAGCAAAATTAGAAAGATATTCACAGATTCGAACTTCTGGGATAATTCTCTATAGCGAAATGTTATTAAAACACAAACTACGCATCTTTCCTAACGTAGTAAGGCTAACAACGAGCTACAAACTCATTTCATCAACACGAGCCGTCCTCCGACCTGGAGGAATAACATGATTGGTCTCTCTGAGCAGCCGGAGGTGAGACGGCGGCCGGAGGTGAGACGGCAGCCGGAGGTGAGACGGCCGTCAGTCAGACCGGACGTGTTCAGGGACCATCTACAGACTACAACACCGACACTATAATATCTCTTCATTTAATGTTTAAATAAGGTAGTGTCTCCAAACTTATCTCAATTATAACGTGTCTCCTTGTAGTTGTGCTACAGCACTTACTTTTAAAAAATAAGTTTGGAGACACTACCTTATTTAAACATGAAATTAATAGATATTATAGTGTCGGTGTTGTAGTCTGTAGATGGTCCCTGAACACGTCCGGTCTGACTGACTGCCGTCTCACCTCCGGCCGCCGTCTCACCTCCGGCTGCTCAGAGAGACCAATCATGTTATTCCTCCAGGTCGGAGGACGGCTCGTGTTGATGAAATGAGTTTGTAGCTCGTTGTTAGCCTCACTACGTTAGGAAAGATGCGTCGTTTGTGTTGTAATAACATTTCGCTATAGAGAATTATCCCAGAAGTTCGAATCTGTGAATATATTTCTAATTTTGCTTACATTTATAAAACCGTGCGCACGGATTATGAATCTGTGCGCACGGTTTAGTTTTTTTTATCAGCTGACACCAGGGGGGCTCCGTAAGAAAGTGTCAAAAAGTGACAAAAAAGCTTAAAGAACGTCAAAAAAGTTGAAAAAAGTGCCTAAAAAGACACCTATTGCTGGAAAATTTTTTAAAAAGTGGCAACATTTTTAAAAAAAACACAATTTTTTGGGGGAAAAAGTCAGAAAAAGCTGCGAAAACTGCTGAAATCTTGCCTGGGGCATCAAATTGGTTAGGGCTGTCTGTCACTGCCTTAACAGAACATCCATCCATCCATCTTCGTCCGCTTATCCGGTATCGGGTCGCGGGGGCAGCAGCTCCAGCTAATAGAACGCTTATTCTGAAAATCTGCTCTCAAAACTGTACTTACTATTTGTAGAGAGAAGTTATGAGATGTTTCCATTCATTGTCAAACTGCCAGTCAGACAACAAAGAGATGGTTAATTAAGATATCAGCATTACATGACTGCCTGTAGCGGTGATTCAGCAGCTTTCACAGGAAGACAAAGACGTAAATATGAGTTATGTAACATGATATTAAAACGGGAAACGCTGAAGAGAAAATGTGCTGCAGGGAGGTGAACGAGGTCAGAGATTAATCTTGTTTCAAGCACATATGAAGCAGACTGAATTTAAACACTCAGTTTTGACATTTATTCATCACAAAGTGATGCCTCTGTTATTAATAATGCATGCAATCCTTATATCTACTGTCCATACCTAATGTTTATATTTGACTGTAGTTAGAAATTCACTCATACTCTTTACTTTACTTTGTATTGTTTGGTGGTTGTAATGTATTGATGAATATATGCAGGTGGTGTGGTTGTTGTTTAGTTATTTGTTGAGATGTTGTACTTCTCTGTTGTTATTGTGGTGACTTCTAATAGTAATGCTGTGATGCTGTATGAAGAGGAATCCGCCGACACTGTTCTTGATTATAAAAGGATTTATTACAATTCAAGATTTTCAGCATCCTTTTAACCAACTCCTGCAGAGCGCTTGGAGAACAACCAGCCCAATTCTTCCAATAAGTCGTTCTGCCTTTTCTTTGTGTGCATATGGTATATATTCTGTGCATTGCATTAACATGATTGGGTCAGAACTGACCAATGCTACCTTTTAATCTGGCACATCTCCAAATAAGGACTCTTCTGTCCAAGAGGGCTCTTCTGCTCATGTTAACAGTCTCCAGATGTTTCAGTAGAAGTAGGGAAAGGGTCAAAGGAATCCCTTACAAAAAATCTTAAGTACAAATGTATATAAAGTTATGAACTGTTCAGATACCACATTTTGTAATTATTGTGTTATATGTTTGGCACTGGTGTAGTGGTTGTTGATAAGGTGGGTGTACTAATAGGTAGATGGGTAGGTTATGGAGGAGAAAGTGGGTATACTCTCCTATATATTCCATGGCTTTTTGGCTGTAAAAAGAGGAGGGTATACCCAGTATACCTGCGTATACCCTCCACTACACCACTGATGTTTGGACCCCCTCGAAAACGAGATGATACATCTCAAGGGGTTTATCCCAGGGCTGGATGATTGATCGGAAAATAATCGAAACCGAAATTCAGAGCCTATAACCAACATAATTTTACCAAGTCGGTTATTTCGGTCCTTTTCCGCGGCCACCCACTGTGTGTTAATGTACTTTCCCCTTAAAACATATTACGGCCGCCACGTAAAAATAACCGTGAACATATTTACAGTATAAGAATAATCGTGGTAACTTGTTCTATTAATCGTGATTATAGCCATCGTCCAGCCGTAGGTTATCCTAATAACAAACTCCACACAGAAAGGCCCAGAACAACCTGGATTCAAACCAACAACCTTCTTGCTGTGAGGCAGAAGTGCTAACCACTGAGCCACGTGCTGCCTTATATATGTTGGGACCCCCTCGGAAACGAGATGATACATCTCAAACTTAAAGAGTCCAACATTAAACCCAAATTAAAAACAAACCTGAAGTGAGTGAGCGTTTAAGCCACGTTGACGACAATTCTTTGTGTTTGGAGTGACTCATGGAGCCCGGCCCAGTCTTATTATGTCGATATCAGCTTCACCTTTCTCATATCAAACACTTTTGACATCATGAATTCCTCAGCTGCTCCGCCTCGCTCCACACCTCGTTTCCTCTTGCTGTCTTTGTGGACTTTGGTTTTAAAAAAAGAGGAAACCTGCTTCAAAGAGGATCCACTTTCAGACTGGAAAGTTCCCGTTTCGAACACAATACAGAACAAACTGGGACACCCACGCTGCTGCCAAAACTGAAATATGATTGTTAACCTGGGTGGTAGCTGCAACACTTTGCAGAAGAAAATCTGACAATAGTCATCAACAGACCCAAAGGGAGTCTGCAGATTTCAAAATAAATCAACCTTTTCATTGTTTGTCAATAATAATAATTAAAGTTTACCCCTCCTAGTTGTCCTCGGGTCAAATTTGACCCATTTTAAAAAAGTTTCTATATCAGAAATTTGGATTTCATTCAACAAACTTACCGGGATGGTTCCATACAACGTTCTTCACAAGTAAAAATGCATAATCAGGTCACTACTCAGTGTCACAATGAATACATTAACCTTAAAACATTCAAAATATATAATTGATCAACCAGTTCTCCTTCCGAACTCGTAAAATCAGGACGTTTGGACAGTGGCCGTCAGCGTCTGATGCGACGTAAAAGGCGTCTTTCAGCGTGTTTGTGTAACGCACCGGGGAGAGCAGCAGTTAGAGAGGATTTAGAGAGGAGGATGTAAGGGCGAATTTCCGCTTAAGAAGGTTGGTTCGCGTCCTGCTTGCCACGCTCGCTATAGTCGTTTTCGTTCATCCCGCGTGTAACGGAACCGTAAGCCCACCCACGACCTTTTCCTTAACATAACTGCATCAAAAGGGACGGCAATAGTCCCGACCAAGCGCGTTCACTTATAGCGCTAAAGGGACGGCAATAGTCCCGACCAAGCGCGTTTACTTATAGCGCTAAAGGGACGGCGATAGTCCCGACCAAGCGCGTTTACTTATAGCGCTAAAGGGACGGCGATAGTCCCGACCAAGCGCGTTTACTTATAGCGCTAAAGGGACGGCGATAGTCCCGACCAAGCGCGTTTACTTATAGCGCTAAAGGGACGGCGATAGTCCCGACCAAGCGCGTTCACTTATAGCGCTAAAGGGACGGCAATAGTCCCGACCAAGCGCGTTTACTTATAGCGCTAAAGGGACGGCGATAGTCCCGACCAAGCGCGTTTACTTATAGCGCTAAAGGGACGGCGATAGTCCCGACCAAGCGCGTTCACTTATAGCGCTAAAGGGACGGCGATAGTCCCGACCAAGCGTGTTTACTTATAGCGCTAAAGGGACGGCGATAGTCCCGACCAAGCGCGGTTACTTATAGCGCTAAAGGGACGGCGATAGTCCCGACCAAGCACGTTTACTTATAGCGCTAAAGGGACGGCGATAGTCCCGACCAAGCACGTTTACTTATAGCGCTAAAGGGACGGCAATAGTCCCGACCAAGCGCGTTTACTTGTAGCGCTAAAGGGACGGCAATAGTCCCGACCAAGCGCGTTTACTTAGTGCTAAAGGAGACCTTTAGCGCTATAAGAATGAAAAAGGGACCTGACCAAATATCCTTATTTTACGAGATGGGTGGGAGAACGTGTTGAATTGATATAATTATTTCAATTAAAAAATTACAAAGATCTGTAATGGTAGTGACAAAATGAACACAAACTATATATAATAAACATATAATAGTATTGTTAATATAAAATAATTAACATAATATATAGTATGGTATTCTATTACGTTTAAGAAGTAATAAAGGAAATATTATTAACATTAGTAGCAGATATATCAGGGGCAATAATCCTAAACAAAGGATCATATTAGTCACAACAGTAACGTTTCTAACATAATAAAGTAAGATTGTGTATCATTATATTATAAAACATAATCACTGTCAATTCAGGATTTACAAATTTAAATATATTAACAATTGGTGTATTCTAAAATATATAGAATATGTGATACACAAGACTATCTAAGATACATAAATATAAAAAATATGATTATAGTAATAGAAGTTAATGTATAGTTCATATAAACCAATTAATATTTTTTTTTAAGATGTACAAAAATACTGAAATTAGTTATTTTGTTGTCGTTATCTTAAAGGTGCTCTAAGCGATGTTAGGTGACGTCACTTCTTGTTGATGTTCGAAGTATTGTCAAACAAAACTGAGGCTAGCTCGCCCCTCCCTCCTCTTCCTCCCGTCCCCTCCCCCTCCCCCTCCCAACCAACTCCTTCTTGTCAGTGATTGGCTGGAACACTCTTTGTTATGTTTGGTGGTGCAGGTTGGTGCAGTTTGTTTGTGGGGTCTGGGCTGTATACAGAGACTGCGTTTTTTTTACAGTGTGTTCAGGAAACCTAGAGGTTAAAGAAGCAATCTTGTGACCTGGAGGTCACCGGGTCAATCCCCCAACCCGTTCTCATTCCGAACTCGTAAAATAAGGACGTTTTGGACAGTGGCTGTCAGCGTCTGATGCGACGTAAAAGGCGTCTTTCAGCGTGTTTGTGTAACGCACCGGGGCGAGCAGCTGTCACGCTTGCTATAGTCGCTTTTTACTTTCCTCCCACGTGTCACAGAACCGTACGCCCACCCACGACTTTTTCCTTAACATAACTACATCAAAAGGGACGGCGATAGTCCCGACCAAGCGCGTTTAGTTATAGCGCTAAAGGGACGGCGATAGTCCCAACCAAGCGCATTTACTTATAGCGCTAAAGGGACGGCAATAGTCCCGACCAAGTGCGTTTAGTTATAGCGCTAAAGGGACGGCAATAGTCCCGACCAATCGCGTTTACTCATAGCGCTAAAGGGACGGCGATAGTCCCGACCAAGCGCGTTTACTTATAGCGCTAAAGGGACGGCGATAGTCCAGACCAAGCCCGTTTACTTATAGCGCTAAAGGAGACTTTTAGCATCAATAAGAACGACAAAGGCACCTGACCAAACGTCCATATTTTACGAGATGGGTGTGAGAACGTGTTGAATCCCCAGACCGACAGGATAAAATCTGGGTGGAGAAAGTGAAAGAGCAGCACATGTCCTTCCTTCATCACCACCACTGAGGTGCCCTTGAGCAAGACCCTTAACCCCAACCGCTCCAGTGGAGCTGCTCAGTGGCAGCGGATCAGACTGTGGTGGTACTGGGCAGCTTCCAGGTATGAAGGTGATCAGATCAGACTGTGGTGGTACTGGACAGCTTCCAGGTATGAATGTGGTCAGATCAGACTGTGGTAGTACTGGGCAGCTTCCAGGTATGAATGTGGTCAGATCAGACTGTGGTGGTACTGGGCAGCTTCCAGGTATGAATGTGATCAGATCAGACTGTGGTGGTACTGGGCAGCTTCCAGGTATGAATGTGATCAGATCAGACTGTGGTGGTACTGGGCAGCTTCCAGGTATGAATGTGGAACTGTGTGAATGTGACAGGTCGTCATTGCAAATGAGAAATTGTTCTCAATCGACTTACCTGGATAAATAAAGATTAAATTAAAAAAATAATTAGGGGACAGGCAGCTAGCAGATAGTGAGGAGATGTTTGCTGTATGTGACATGAACACGTTGTAGCCGAAAAACAGGTGACATCGCTTAGAGCTCCACAGTGCTTTACAGACAATAAATTAAAGCAGCTTTGAGACAAATTGTGTAATTGAGTCACATGTTTATTAAAAGAAAACAGAATTACAAATAAAAAGAAAATCACAAAAAAAAACATTAACTGTGTTCTTTGTAAAAATGTTTCCTGGATGTCGTCTCCGTTACTATTGGTTGACCGTGTACGTCCGGCTCTTTACTGGCTTATCCATTTCTTCCTGTAAGAGATGCATCACAGAATTAGCACAGAGGTCAACCGAGTGATTATATATAACTCGTAAAGTCTCCACTTCCTCTCGCTGCACAGAAGTGAAGCTTGCTTAGACATGACTACAGACTTTTATGAAATATTTCAATTTTAAAGGTCCCATGGCATGAAAATGTCACTTTATGAGGTTTTTTAACATTAATATGCGTTCCCCCAGCCTGCCTCTGGTCCCCCAGCCTGCCTCTGGTCCCCCAGCCTGCCTCTGGTCCCCCAGTGGCTAGAAATGGTGATAGGTGTAAACCGAGCCCTGGGTATCCTGCTCTGCCTTTGAGAAAATGAAAGCTCAGATGGGCCGATCTGGAATCTTCCCTTTATGACGTCATAAGGAGAAAGGTTACCTCCCCTTTCTCTGCTTTGCCCGCCCAGCGAATTTGGCCCCCCATGAGAGAGAGAGACTTCAGATACAGTATTAGGGACCACTAAGGTCTATATAAAAGAGACTTCGGATACAGTATTAAGGGACCACTAAGGCCTATATAAAGAGACTTCAGATACAGTATTAGGGACCACTAAGGTCTATATAAAAGAGACTTCAGATACAGTATTAGGAGACCACTAAGGTCTATATAAAGAGACTTCAGATACAGTATTAGGGGACCACTAAGGTCTATATAAAAGAGACTTCAGATACAGTATTAGGGGACCACTAAGGTCTATATAAAGAGACTTCAGATACAGTATTAGGGGACCACTAAGGTCTATATAAAAGAGACTTCAGATACAGTATTAGGGGACCACTAAGGTCTATATAAAAGAGACTTCAGATACAGTATTAGGGGACCACTAAGGTCTATATAAAAGAGACTTCAGATACAGTATTAGGAGACCACTAAGGTCTATATAAAAGAGACTTCAGATACAGTATTAGGGGACCACTAAGGTCTATATAAAAGAGACTTCAGATACAGTATTAGGGGACCACTAAGGCCTATATAAAGAGACTTCAGATACAGTATTAGGAGACCACTAAGGCCTATATAAAAGAGACTTCAGATACAGTATTAGGGGACCACTAAGGCCTATATAAAAGAGACTTCAGATACAGTATTAGGGGACCACTAAGGCCTATATAAAAGAGACTTCAGATACAGTATTAGGGACCACTAAGGTCTATATAAAGAGACTTCAGATACAGTATTAGAGGACCACTAAGGTCTATATAAAAGCATCCAAAGAGCACCATGTAATGGGACCTTTAAGGTTAATTAAACACATATATACTCACACCCACCAACAGCTTTTGTTTCCATGTTGTCATAGTAACAATCACATCACAGGGAGGCGTTCATGTCCCCTGTGTAAATGTTGACTGTGACTCGTTAAATGCAAACAACTGAATAAATATTACCAGTGCACATTGCACAATTATCCAATACACACCCACTGATATTAATCATACGTCAGCCCGTGTTAGATGACCCCTCCCACCCTGCCTGGTCCCTCTTCCAACTACCGCCCTCTGGAAAGAGAGTTCAAAGTCTCAGGGGCAAAATATCCCGCTTTTGTAACAGTACTTACCCTGCCACTAAGTGTGTTCAATTCAGATTTACTTCATAGACTGCACCAGACACTTTATGGGAAGTTGCAATAGCACAAGATCTTTACAGCTTCTTACTCGTTTGATTGATTGTCTTTCATGTACTATATGTTCCTGTGTTCGTATTGCCTTTTTTTAACCTGACTAGCAATAAGACAAATTCCAATCAACTGTGTTGACATGGCAATGAAGTATTGAACTTCAGGACGTTCGTAACGACAGGGACACATGAGTTATCAACCCGTTGTCATCCCGAACTCAGTGGCTGTCACTGGCTGTCAGAATCTGATGCGATGAAAAAGGCGTCCTTCAGCGTGTTTGTGTAACGCACCGGGGACAGCAGCAGTTAGAGAGGATTTAGAGAGGAGTATGTAAGGGAGGATTTCCGCTTAAGGAGGTTGGTTCGCGTCCCGCTTGTCACGCTCGCTATAGTCGTTTTCATTCCTCCCGCGTGTAACGGAACCGTAAGCCCACCCACGACCTTTTCCTTAACATAACTGCGTCAAAAGAGACGGTAATAGTCCCGACCAAGCGCGTTCACTTATAGCGCTAAAGGGACGGCGATAGTCCCGACCAAGCTCGTTTACTTATAGCGCTAAAGGGACGGCGATAGTCCCGACCAAGCGCGTTTACTTATAGCGCTAAAGGGACGGCGATAGTCCCGACCAAGCTCGTTTACTTATAGCGCTAAAGGGACGCCGATAGTCCCGACCAAGCGCGTTTACTTATAGCGCTAAAGGGACGGCGATAGTCCCGACCAAGCGCGTTCACTTAAAGCGCTAAAGGGACGCCGATAGTCCCGACCAAGCGCGTTCACTTATAGCGCTAAAGGGACGGCGATAGTCCCGACCAAGCGTGTTTACTTATAGCGCTAAAGGGACGGCAATAGTCCCGACCAAGCGCGTTTACTTATAGCGCTAAAGGGACGGCGATAGTCCCGACCAAGCACGTTTACTTATAGCGCCAAAGGGACGGCGATAGTCCCCACCAAGCTTGTTTACTTATAGCGCTAAAGGGACGGCGATAGTCCCGACCAAGCGCGTTTACTTATAGCGCTAAAGGGACGGCGATAGTCCCGACCAAGCGCGTTTAGTTATAGCGCTAAAGGGACGGCAATAGTCCCGACCAAGCACGTTTACTTATAGCGCTAAAGGGACGGCGATAGTCCCGACCAAGCACGTTTACTTACAGCGCCAAAGGGACGGCGATAGTCCCGACCAAGCGCGTTTACTTATAGCGCCAAAGGGACGGCGATAGTCCCGACCAAGCGCGTTTTCTTATAGCGCCAAAGGGACGGCGATAGTCCCGACCAAGCGCGTTTACTTATAGCGCTGAAGGGACGGCGATAGTCCCGACCAAGCACGTTTACTTATAGCGCTAAAGGGACGGCGATAGTCCCGACCAAGCGCGTTTACTTATAGCGCCAAAGGGACGGCGATAGTCCCGACCAAGCGCGTTTACTTATAACGCTAAAGGGACGGCAATAGTCCCGACCAAGCGCGTTTACTTATAGCGCTAAAGGGACGGCGATAGTCCCGACCAAGCGCGTTTTCTTATAGCGCCAAAGGGACGGCGATAGTCCCGACCAAGCGCGTTTAGTTATAGCGCTAAAGGGACGGCGATAGTCCCGACCAAGCGCGTTCACTTATAGCGCTAAAGGGACGGCGATAGTCCCGACCAAGCGCGTTTACTTATAGCGCTAAAGGGACGGCAATAGTCCCGACCAAGCGCGTTTACTTATAGCGCTAAAGGAGACTTTTAGTGTCAATAAGAACGAAGATGAATCCATTAGATGTCAACTATTAATCGCCAGCTATTGTAACCTTTGTGTTATCTTCCTGTCCACGTGTTTCTGGGTTGAAATATCAACATTTTGTAGTTCTTTTTCCACAATTTTATTGACGTTTTTGTCGATTTTATTAAAAAAAAAAAATTCACTTATTTTAACAAGTTTTTGTCGCCTTTGCCGATGTTTTTGATGGCAATTTTTTCACTTTTTCAGATTTTTTGGGTTACTTTTTTCAGTGTTTTTGTAGCTTTTTCCAACATTTGTCACTTTTTTCCAACTGAAAATATAATGTAATTTGCATTCACTGTGACCAGCTGACTGCGATCAGCGGCGGCTTGTCAATAGAGGGCGCTAGGCCCCATCAAAATTCCCGAAAAAGAAATGTAACACTGGGACAATGGGACACTGCACAAATGGATGTCTATGTCGTTATGTGTTATGTTCTTTTGTCATAGTTCTGATATAGAAAGTTTTTGTAACCGGGTCAAATTTGACCCAACAGGACACTGAATATCTTTGAGTTGGGGACAAAACAAGACATTTGAGGACATCTTTTTGGGCTTTTTGGGAAACTCTGATCCACATTTTAGAGACCAAACAACTCATCCGTTCATCCAGAATATAATCTACGATGTAAATAATTATTGGTAGCAGCCATAGTTGAGATTAACAACTCAAATGTAAATGGGTAAAATCTGTTCTGCTGCAGGGAAGAGACTTTACCCAGGTGTCACATTACAGCAAGGAAAGACACACACACACACACACACACACACACACACACACACACACACACACACACGCATAGTGCGTCTCACTATCTTTGTGGGGCCCCGTTATTGACATAATGCATTCCCTAGCCCCTTACCCTAACCTTAACCATCACCACTAGATGCCTAACCTTAACCCTTACCCTCACCCTAACCATAACCTAATTCTAACCCTAATCCTAAAACCAAGTCTTAACCCTCAAACAGACCTTTAACCTTGTGGGCTCCAGCATTTTGGACCCCACAAAGCTGGTCGGACCCCACAAGTATACTGGACTCCCGGTTTTTGGACCCCACGAATATAGTTAAACGAGAACACACACACAGACACACACACACAGACACACACACACACACACACACACACACACACACACACACACACACACAGACACACACACACACACACACACACACACACACACGGACACACACAGACACACACACACAGACACACACAGACACACACACACACACACACACACACACAGACACACACACACACAGACACACACACACACACACACTCTGCCATTTGTGTGTGTGTGTGTGTGTGTGTGTTCTTGTTTAACTATATTTGTTGGGTCCAAAAACTGGGAATACAGTATACTTATGGGATCCAGACACCTTTGTGGGGCCCAAAATGCTGGAGCCCACAAGGTTAAAGGTCTGTTTGAGGGTTAAGACTTGGTTTTAGGATTAGGGTTAGAATTAGGTTATGGTTAGGGTGAGGGTAAGGGTTAAGGTTAGGCAGTTAGTGGCGATGGTTAAGGTTAGGGTAAGGGGCTAGGGAATGCATTATGTCAATGACAGGTCCCTACAAAGATAGTGAGATGCACTGTGTGTGTGTGTGTGTGTGTGTGTGTGTGTGTGTGTGTGTGTGTGTGTGTGTCTGTCCATGGTAACGACATTCACATTGTGATGTGTCCTGACAGATGTCTGCATTTAGAGATGTTTGACTTACGTATTGTTTCCCCTCGAAGTGGCCGTGTGTGGTGTACAGAGGGATGTCGTCTCTGTGGGTCAGTGAGCCGAAGCCGCCGTAGTTGTTGTGGCGTCCACTATAGCAGCAACACCACACCAGCTGTAGAGGAAAAACAGATTCATTCACATTATATATTTATCTACACATTAACAGTGGTGTAGTCTATGTGATACGCAGTATACCCACTAAGAAAGCTGCAGGATTTCCATATACCCATTTAAAAATGCCCACTGACACGCAACCACATGCTTTCTATTATATTTTGAATTATCATCTGTGCTTTTCTTCTTTGCATAGGCTAAATAAAGGTATGTCCACCGGAAATTGGTGCATACAAGTGTATCCGAATGCAGGAAATGAAGTCTTTGATGCTCAAAATAACCCTGGGGGAGGTCACCCAGACCCCCCAATATGATATGCCCCCCACCCCTGCCCCAAAGGCAGATTCAGACCCATATATACAGTACAGTACACCCACTACAATGCATTAGACTACACCACTGCTTTTAAAGTGAAATTTTGCCAATTTCCAACCGGCTCTGTGTCACCGCAACCGGCACTGCCGCAGTTCATGCTAACGTAATGCTAGTCTGGATCAACGACAGTACTTTTCGGGATTATTGCCTTACATCCTGTAGATTATGCAACGAGGCAGGTCTGCTCGGTTCTTTCAGGGAATGATTATAAAGATTAACAAAGAATATCTTTAGGTAATCTCCTCTCTAACTGGGATGTTTGGGGACTGATTGGTGGGATTGCTGTGGACGAAGTACACACAGAGATCCACTGGTAAGAGCCAATGAGGTGTAACCATGAATCAGCTCATTTAAATATCTCACGGTACTGTGTTGTGTCAACAGTTAACTTCATTTAATATTGGATGAGGAGTTTTCTTTAGCGGGGTGCAAATGTTCCACCAGAACAAGTTCCTTCCTGAGACTATTTAGCAGAACCACCGTCACTGCGTCTGGAGCTCAACGCCGCCCAAGACGACTGTGATTGGTTTAACCCTCCTGTTGTGCTCGGGTCACATTTGACCCATTTTTAAAAAGTTTCCATATCTAAAATGTGTGTTTCTTTCAAGCAAATTGTCAAAGAAAATAACGTGGATGCTTCCCTACAACGCCCTTCACAAGTTAAATAATGATCAGTTCACGACTTTCATTGAATTTGATAACATTTGAAAATGTTTTTAACAAAAGAACGTTGAAAAAAGTGTTAAAAAATTCCGGAAAAAGCTTCAGAAACGCAGCGAAAAGCATCGATGCAAACATCAATAAAGAACTGGAAAAAAAAATATACAACAACATCATAAGAAGACAAAAAGGCCGGGAAAAGAGACAAATGTCGAAAAAGAAAAACTAAAATTTTGACAGAGAAAAACTAAAAGTTCCCTGGTCGACAGGAAGGCAACACAAGGGTTAAAGAAATGCAAACAACCCAGAAAGTTCATTTTCTCCCATCCCAGAATGCATCTGTGGTGTAGCCAGACCTTTAATGCACAGCGCTGTGGCCACGCAAGACTATTGTTCGTCAGACTTACCAGTCCGATGAGCAGCAGGAGCAGCAGGAGCAGAACCAGAGCAGCGAGGACCAGCAGAGCGATCCCCCACCCAGGCACGCCACTGCTGGCCGGGGGCACGGGTGGGGCCGTGCTACGAGAGGCGGAAGAAGAGCTGCTGCTGGCTGTTGTAGATCTATTTCCGGTTACCACGGTGTCATTAGATGGCACCTTGGTGGATGTGAAGTGGCTACTGTTGTCGGAGGTAACAGTGGTAGAGCGTGTGGCGTTGGTGGTGCTTGGCGTCTCCTTGGCTGTAGAGTGGCTGTTGTTGTCGGAGGAAACAGTGGTAGAGCGTGTGGTGATGGTGGTGCTTGGCGTCTCCTTGGCTGTAGAGTGGCTGTTGTTGTCGGAGGTAACCGTGGTAGCGCGTGTGGCGATGGTGGTGCTTGGCGTCTCCTTGGCTGTAGAGTGGCTGTTGTTGTCGGAGGAAACAGTGGTAGAGCGTGTGGCGATGGTGGTGCTTGGCGTCTCCTTGGCTGTAGAGTGGCTACTGTTGTCGGAGGTAACAGTGGTAGAGCGTGTGGCGATGGTGGTGCTTGGCGTCTCCTTGGCTGTAGAGTGGCTGTTGTTGTCGGAGGAAACAGTGGTAGAGCGTGTGGCGTTGGTGGTGCTTGGCGTCTCCTTGGCTGTAGAGTGGCTGCTGTTGTCGGAGGTAACAGTGGTAGCGCGTGTGGCAATGGTGGTGCTTGGCGTCTCCGTGGTTTTCATGTCGGGGTGAATCGACACTGTTGTGTGGTCGCTGTTGGTATTGGGCTCTCTACTGGTGGTCAAACTGTCCGTGCTGAATGCGTGAACGGTTGTAGTAACATCAGTCGTAAGTGACGGCGCTAGAGAATGAGAAGAAGACATTTTTTTTCAAGCCATGTCAAAAGTCCATTTAGCTCAATTTACTTTAAGTGTTTGACTATTGTTGTTTGGTTTCTAGTTAATCGGCATCTTTGTTATTTTTCAACCCTATTTTTTCCAAGGTTTTTGTGTCTTGGTGACTGATGGGAACAACTATCTTTGAAGTGTGTCCGGTATTGAGCGAGAACGCTGTAACCAGCAGCTGTAAACCGGGCTGTAATGTAACCCTACAGGACTAATGTTCAGCATCAGTCAGCATACACTAAAAGTTCTGTTGTTGCCGCTGACAGACTCCAATTATTATTCTAAGTGTGTGACAACATTATGAAAGGATCCTACAGAGATAGACCTTTTAGTTAAAGAGTAAGATCCTTTTAGTTTAACATGAAACAGCCCCGAAATCACCATCACCAAACTCCACCAGACTCCATGTAAATAATCAGTACTTTTAGCGTGTATAGAGCCAGCATATTTCCACCAGACTCCATGTAAATAATCAGGACTTTTAGCGTGTATAGAGCCAGCATATTTCCACCAGACTCCATGTAAATAATCAGGACTTTTAGCGTGTATAGAGCCAGCATATTTCCACCAGACTCCATGTAAATAATCAGGACTTTTAGCGTGTATAGAGCCAGCATATTTCCACCAGACTCCATGTGAATAATCAGTACTTTTAGCGTGATTTTGATGATGATGATGATGAAAGAAAATTAATTTGTTTTCACATAAAATGATTTAAATGATACATATGGGGCGACCTCTAGCTCACCCAGTGAGAGCGCTCACCCCCCGTAGGCTGAGTCCTTTGCAGCGGCGCGGGTTTGAGTCCGACCTGCGGCCCTTTGCTGCGTGTTATCCCCCCATCTCTCTCCCACCTTTCCTGTCTATCCACTGTCTCTATCTCATAAAGGGGAGAAATGCCCCAAAAATGATGTTTATAGTATATATATTTAACTGTGAAGTTCAAGTTAAATACTGTAAACACGTTTCTTGGAGTAGATCAAATGCGCACAAAAGGTAGAAAAAAAAAAAGAACGTTCCTAGTTTTCAAAGGTATAAATATCCTTCATGAAAGCCAAAAAAGTACACAACATTTCATGTATAATTAAAGCTACAAACTGTATTTTAATTATGGAAAATGACTGTATTTTACAGTGTTGTATGGCGCCCGAGCAGTGCAGGTGTATTGTTCCTCCACAGTCTTTAATCTCTTTGACTGCTTTAGACAGTTTGGAAGTTGTGTGGTCATCTAGAAACTCAGATTTCATACTTTTGTTTAGCAAACGTTCAGTATAAAAGAATAAAAAGTGTTTTCTTACATGAGGCGACGACGCAGAGAGCGATCCAGAGAGCGAGCAGCTTCTCCATCTTTCTGCAGGAAATCAGAGCGTTTGTGACAAAGATCTCAGTGTGAGCCGTTGCTGGAGTCTGATTCCATCCAGAGAAAGAGTCCTTTATACACCGGGCTCACCTGCACACAGGTGGAGGGAGGGACGGAGGAGGGGGGGCTGACACACTCCCATCATGCACTGCAGGACCAGAGCTCCACTCTGTGGTCACAGTGTGTATGGTGAAGGCTCAGGTGAACTTTCCTGGTTGTTTTCATTTTAATGTAATTCATTCGAGGTGTATTCGAGTGGTTTGATGCTGTGAACTGAACTCTCGACACACAATACTATGACTTTTTCACTTTTTTCGACTTTTTGACATACTATACTATGCCTTTTTGACTTTTTTCGACACACTATACTATGACTTTTTGACTTTTTTCAACATACTATACTATGCCTTTTTCGACTTTTCGACATACTATACTATGACTTTTTGACTTTTTTTGACATACTATACTATGACTTTTTGACTTTTTTTGACATACTATATGCCTTTTTCGACTTTTTGACATACTATACTATGACTTTTTGACGTTTTTTGACATACTATATGCCTTTTTCGACTTTTTGACATACTATACTATGCCTTTTTTTGACATACTATATGCCTTTTTTTCGACTTTTCGACATACTATCCGGGAACCATCATCTTGTCATGGTGAAGAGGTCCCTATGTGTCCCTATGAACCTGAGGGCTTGGTGCTCCTGGTAGGGTCTCCCATGGCGAAGTGGGTCTCAGGTCAGGCCAGGTCAGGCCAGGCCAGGCCCAGATGTAGGGCTCTGTACAGTACACTGGTGGCCGGTTTTGCCACGGAGCCCGGCCGGGCACAGCCCGAAGAAGCAACGTGGCACCTCCCTCTCCATCCCATGGGCCCGCCACCTGTGGGAGGAACCGCGGGGACTCAAGATGATGCAACTACCGTTAGCATTCTCAGTACGGTGGGGGCGGAGCCTTATCATGGGCCCTCTGCTACCAAGTCATTTTTTTAAAAAAAAGGTAAAATATCTGATGAATGCATATGTAATAATGTGTCACTTATATGTCAAATATAACACAAAGAAAAGACACATGTTTTGACAAGTTTGTCAGTCAAGTAAAAATGTTTCAGCACCACGGACAGCGACGGCTGATGGACAGCGATGGTGCTGAACAGGCCAAGATGCACTCAATCAGTGCCACACTATATGTATATATATATATATATATATATATATATATATATATATATATATATATATATATATATATATATGTATATAGAAGACAACAGATTTATAACATTCTGAGTGACTTATTCATAACTAAAATATAAATTCTTAAGGACAAGCAGTTCCAGGGTTGAACCCTGACAACTAATTGATTAATCAATCATCAATATAGGTCTATCAGATAATAATCAAAACGGCCAAATATTAGAAAAGCTTTCTTTATACTTTATAAAACTGTCTGGTGAGCAGCAGTCAACTGAAACAAGCAATAAACTCCTGAAATAAAAGTATTTTTATTAGATTACAAAGGGACTGTTTTTATATCATATTCATGACATTGTAGGAATTAATATGTGTAGAATATACACTGTCATACAAAGGTGTTAACGTATGTATGAAAGGATGCACAAGTGAAATGATGAATCTTTAAAGCTCCTCAAATGTGTTGATGTCGTCATCATTTCATCAGAAATCATCCCAACATTTTAAACTTCTTAAAGAATTGAAAGTAAAGCAAAGACAAGCACGTGTAGACGGTAAACAACAATATTCACATACATACAGACTCAATATACGTTTGATGTCCTGTAAATCATCTTAACAACAGAGATTAAAAGCACCAGTGATGTAATATTAGAGCAGATATGTTACAGATGATAATATCAGAGATAAAGGTCCAGTGATGTAATATTAGAGCAGATATGTTACAGATGATAATATATTGTGTGTCTGTGTGTGTGTGTGTGTGTGTGTGTGTGTGTGTGTGTGTGTGTGTGTGTGTGTGTGTGTGTGTGTCTGCATGTGTGTGTGTGTGTGTGTGTGTGTGTGTGTGTGTGTGTGTGTGTGTGTGTGTGTGTGTGTGTGTGTGTGTGTGTGTGTGTGTGTCCGGCCTCGTTCTTCTGGACGTCTCAGCTCCTCTACGGCGTCTGGAGGCTGAAACACAAAGCAGAGTTCAAACAGCAGAAGAAGACGAGCAGCCGACAGCCACAGTGGCTCAAAGTCCTGCAGACATGAACATATTTAGCTGATATTTAACATATTTAGTTTTTATTTTTATTTGATTTCCTTATTTATACTGTACTTTATACTGTAATTACGTTGAGGAATAGATGAGGTGAGCAATATATTGTCTGTTTGAGGGTATATTCATATTGTTTTAAAATTCCTGCTGTATTCATTACATTGCTACTGTATTTCTTAAATGTATAGTGTATTTGTATTGCCTTTTGTACTTTAGGGAGCCTGTTAAGACCTGGCTAGGGACAACAGATGGAAACCAGCACTTGTAGCTAACTCTGGCTCGTTTACAGCAAGTCATTAGTCTGTTGATCAATGAGCATTGTCCCTATCAAATACATACATTACAAATGACTTCCTTCAGCAGTGGAGCTACAAGTCTAACGTTTGTCCTGAGGGGGGCGCTAGAGGAAAGGTCATGGGGACCCCCCTCTAAGCTTACTGGCTCAGAGTGTCAATATAATAATAATCATTACCACAATACACTTCCAATATATATAGTAGAATAGTTTGAGTGTTTGTTAGTTGTAATATAGTTTCAGTTTTTAGAAAGAGTTAGTTGTTATCAGGGCCAGGTATAATGTTCTCAGAAGTATGTATCTGCATATTCATATAGAATATATGTTGGAGAACAGCCACGATGTTTAATCTTTAAAGGACGTTAGTGTCCGATGTGAAGCAGTCTTATATTTATTATAATAATAGTAAATAATAAGACACAGCACCCGACCAGTTTGGGCAGCAATTAGGCCGAATGAATGTTACTAAAAGACTTTCTCAGATCTAATGGTTGTAGTTCTTGTGATCATGTAATAATAATGGTCCAAATTGAAGTGAAATTGCATATTTTTAAATTGAAAAACGGAACATTTTCTTGAGGAAGGACGTCTAACCCCCCCGCCAAATACGTGCACCTGAGACTCCCACAAACAAAACCCTAAAATCTGTTCAGGTTCTGTGGTTTGATGTCACAGTGAGAGTTGAAGGAAATTAATTCTGTCTCCTTTATTTTAAAGGTCCCATGGCATGAAGATGTCCCTTTATGAGGTTGTTTAACATTAATATGCGTTCCCCCAGCCTGCCTCTGGTCCCCCAGTGGCTAGAAATGGTGATAGGTGTAAACCGAGCCCTGGGTATCCTGCTCTGCCTTTGAGGAAATGAAAGCTCAGATGGGCCGATCTGGAATCTTCCCTTTATGACGTCATAAGGGGAAAGGTTACCTCCCCTTTCTCTGCTTTGTCTGCCCAGAGAATTTGGCCCCCCATGAGAGAGAGAGAGAGAGACATCATGGCTTTCAAATGAGAAAAGTGGCAGCTGGTCAAGGCCACACCCCCACCCTCCACCTTGCCCCCCCCTCTCCTCCTCAATAGCATTTAAAGCTACAGACACCGAAATGGCACATCCTAAGGAAAGCTCATTGTGGGACTGACTCTAGTGGCTGGAATTCTGCACCAAGGCTGAATTTCTGGAAAGAGACTTCAGATGCAGTATTAGGGGACCACTAAGGTCTATATAAAAGAGACTTCAGATACAGTATTAGGGAACCACTAAGGTCTATATAAAGAGACTTCAGATACAGTATTAGGGGACCACTAAGGCCTATATAAAAGAGACTTCAGATACAGTATTAGGGAACCACTAAGGTCTATATAAAAGAGACTTCGGATACAGTATTAGGGGACCACTAAGGTCTATATAAAGAGACTTCAGATACAGTATTAGGGGACCACTAAGGTCTATATAAAGAGACTTCAGATACAGTATTAGGGACCACTAAGGTCTATATAAAAGAGACTTCAGATACAGTATTAGGGGACCACTAAGGCCTATATAAAAGAGACTTCAGATACAGTATTAGGGGACCACTAAGGCCTATATAAAAGAGACTTCAGATACAGTATTAGGGGACCACTAAGGTATATATAAAAGAGACTTCAGATACAGTATTAGGGGACCACTAAGGCCTATATAAAAAAGACTTCAGATACAGTATTAGGGGACCACTAAGGCCTATATAAAGAGACTTCAGAGACAGTATTAGGGGACCACTAAGGTCTATATAAAAGAGACTTCAGATACAGTATTACGGGACCACTAAGGTCTATATAAAAGAGACTTCAGATACAGTATTAGGGGACCACTAAGGTCTATATAAAAGCAGCATGTCATAGGACCTTCAAGTAGTGAAACATTAAAGCTCTAGTGCGTAACTTTTAGATATTAATGACCGTTACATTCAAGCCATTACCAAATGAGTTGCTACAAAGCTAATTAAGACTATCAGCTCCACACAACTCTCTCTGGATTTCTCAGTATGACTTTGTTCAGAAGATTGTGGCGTCCGGTGACTTTCCCGCGCAGAAACTCAAGTGAAGTGCTGTCTCCTTTTTTTTTTAAGTAGTGAAAGAGAAGCTGAGGCGAAGTTGTAGACGAGCTTACATTTCTCACCTTTTGAAAGAGCTAAAGAAATGTTGACAAAAAGAGGAAACACGGACATTGGTTTTATATCTTTCGCTTCAAATGTTATTCTGACAGAAGCCAGGTTCCTGTTTCTGTGCAAATTAATGTGTTCATAACAGCTGCAGGTTTTCAACAGGAAGTCTAAAGGCAGCGCTCAACTCGAACGGCGCTATCACACCTATATTTCGGTCGACTTGGTGCGATTCAGGGGGGAGGGGGTTAGGGTTACTATAACTTTTTTTACAACTTTTTTCGACATGCTATACTATGACTTTTTTACGACTTTTTTCGACATACTATACTTTGACTTTTTTTTACTTTTTTTTCGACAAACTATACTGAGTTTTTTACGACTTTTTTCGACATACCATACTTTGACTTTTTTACGACTTTTTTCGACATACTATACTATGACTTTTTTTTTACTTTTTTTTCGACATACTATGCTATGACTTTTTTAAACTTTTTTTTCGACATACTATACTTTGACTTTTTTTACGACTCTTTTCGTCATACTATACTATGACTTTTTTTTACTTTTTTCGACATACTATACTATGAGTTTTTTTTTTTACTTTTTTTTCGACATGCTATGACTTTTTAAAACTTTTTTTCGACATACTATACTATGACTTTTTTTACTTTTTTGATTTTTTTTCATCATACTATACTTTGACCTTTTTTTTACTTTTTTTCGACATACTATACTATGACTTTTTTTACTTTTTTTTCGACATATACTATGACTTTTTTATGACTTTTTTCGACATACTATACTATGACTTTTTTCACGACTCTTTTCGACATACTATACTATGACTTTTTTTTACTTTTTTCGACATACTATACTATGACTTTTTTTTACTTTTTTCGACATACAATACTATGACTTTTTTACGACTTTTTTCGACATACTATAC
Source organism: Zingel zingel (assembly GCA_023566125.1). NCBI lineage: Eukaryota > Metazoa > Chordata > Actinopteri > Perciformes > Percidae > Zingel > Zingel zingel. The sequence continues at coordinate 1,957,837 of CM042321.1, read as the reverse complement.
TATGACTTTTTTAAACTTTTTTTTCGACATACTATACTATGAGTTTTAAAAAAAAAATTTCGACATACTATACTATGACTTTTTTTAACTTTTTTTTCGACATACTATACTATGACTTTTTTTTAACTTTTTTTCGACATGCTATACTATGACTTTTTTGCAACTTTTTTCGACATACTATACTATGACTTTTAAAAAAAAAAAATTTCGACATACTATATAATGACTTTTTTTAACTTTTTTTTCGACATACTATACTATGACTTTTTTTTTTACTTTTTTTCGACATACTATACTATGACTTTTTTAAACTTTTTTTTCGACATACTATACTATGACTTTTTTGCAACTTTTTTCGACATACTATACTATGACTTTTTTTACGACTCTTTTCAACATACTATACTATGAATTTAAAAAAAAAAAAATTTCGACATACTATACTATGACTTTTTTACGACTTTTTTCGACTTAATATAATATGACTTTTTTTACGACTTTTTTCGACATACTATATTATGAGTTGTTTTTTTACTTTTTTTTCGACATGCTATGACTTTTTAAAACTTTATTTCGACATACTATACTATGACTTTTTTTACTTTTTGGATTTTTTTCAACATACTATACTTTGACTTTTTTTTACTTTTTTCGACATATTATACTATGACTTTTTTTACTTTTTCGACATACTATACTACGACTTTTTTTACTTTTTTGATTTTTTTCAACATAATATACTTTGACTTTTTTTACTTTTTTCGACATACTATACTTTGACTTTTTTTACTTTTTCGACATACTATACTATGACTTTTTTTACTTTTTCGACATACTATACTATGACTTTTTTTGCGACTCTTTTCGACATACTATACTATGACTTTTTTTAACTTTTTTCGACATACTATACTATGACTTTTTTACGACTTTTTGGATTTTTTTCAACATACTATACTTTGACTTTTTTTACTTTTTTCGACATATTATACTATGACTTTTTTTACTTTTTCGACATACTATACTATGACTTTTTTTACTTTTTTGATTTTTTTCAACATACTATACTTTGACTTTTTTTACTTTTTTCGACATACTATACTATGACTTTTTTTGCGACTCTTTTCGACATACTATACTATGACTTTTTTGCGACTCTTTTCGACATACTATACTATGACTTTTTTTAACTTTTTTCGACATACTATACTATGACTTTTTTACGACTTTTTTCGACATACCATACTTTGACTTTTTTACGACTTTTTTGACATACTATACTATGACTTTTTTACGACTTTTTTCAACATACTATACTATGACTTTTTTTACTTTTTCGACATACTATACTATGACTTTTTTTACTTTTTTTATTTTTTTCAACATACTATACTTTGACTTTTTCGACATACTATACTATAACTTTTTTGACTTTTTCAACATACTATACTATGACTTTTTTTACTTTTTCGAGATACTATACTATGACTTTTTTGACTTTTTCGACATACTATACTATGACTTTTTTTACTTTTTTGATTTTTTTCGACATACTATACTTTGACTTTTTTTACTTTTTCGACATACTATACTATGACTTTTTTGACTTTTTCGACATACTATACTATGACTTTTTTGACTTTTTCGACATACTATACTATGACTTTTTTTACTTTTTCAACATACTATACTTTGACTTTTTTGACTTTCGACATACTTACTATGACTTTTTTTACTTTTTTGATTTTTTTCAACATACTATACTTTGACTTTTTTTTACTTTTTTCGACATACTATACTATGACTTTTTTGACTTTTTTTACTTTTTCGACATACTATAATATGACTTTTTTTTACTTTTTCGACATACTATACTATGACTTTTTTTACTTTTTTGATTTTTTTCAACATAATATACTTTGACTTTTTTTACTTTTTTCGACATACTATACTTTGACTTTTTTTACTTTTTCGACATACTATACTATGACTTTTTTTACTTTTTCGACATACTATACTATGACTTTTTTGCGACTCTTTTCGACATACTATACTATGACTTTTTTTAACTTTTTTCGACATACTATACTATGACTTTTTTACGACTTTTTGGATTTTTTTCAACATACTATACTTTGACTTTTTTTACTTTTTTCGAAATATTATACTATGACTTTTTTTACTTTTTCGACATACTATACTATGACTTTTTTTACTTTTTTGATTTTTTTCAACATACTATACTTTGACTTTTTTTACTTTTTTCGACATACTATACTTTGACTTTTTTTACTTTTTCGACATACTATACTATGACTTTTTTTACTTTTTCGACATACTATACTATGACTTTTTTTGCGACTCTTTTCGACATACTATACTATGACTTTTTTTGCGACTCTTTTTGACATACTATACTATGACTTTTTTTAACTTTTTTCGACATACTATACTATGACTTTTTTACGACTTTTTTCGACATACCATACTTTGACTTTTTTACGACTTTTTCGACATACTATACTATGACTTTTTTACGACTTTTTTCAACATACTATACTATGACTTTTTTTAATTTTTCGACATACTATACTATGACTTTTTTTACTTTTTTTATTTTTTTCAACATACTATACTTTGACTTTTTCGACATACTATACTATGACTTTTTTGACTTTTTCAACATACTATACTATGACTTTTTTTAACTTTTTTTTCGACATACTATACTATGACTTTTTTTTAACTTTTTTTCGACATGCTATACTATGACTTTTTTGCAACTTTTTTCGACATACTATACTATGACTTTTAAAAAAAAAAAATTTCGACATACTATATAATGACTTTTTTTAACTTTTTTTTCGACATACTATACTATGACTTTTTTTTTTACTTTTTTTCGACATACTATACTATGACTTTTTTAAACTTTTTTTTCGACATACTATACTATGACTTTTTTGCAACTTTTTTCGACATACTATACTATGACTTTTTTTACGACTCTTTTCAACATACTATACTATGAATTTAAAAAAAAAAAAATTTCGACATACTATACTATGACTTTTTTACGACTTTTTTCGACTTAATATAATATGACTTTTTTTACGACTTTTTTCGACATACTATATTATGAGTTGTTTTTTTACTTTTTTTTCGACATGCTATGACTTTTTAAAACTTTATTTCGACATACTATACTATGACTTTTTTTACTTTTTGGATTTTTTTCAACATACTATACTTTGACTTTTTTTTACTTTTTTCGACATATTATACTATGACTTTTTTTACTTTTTCAACATACTATACTATGACTTTTTTTACTTTTTCGAGATACTATACTATGACTTTTTTGACTTTTTCGACATACTATACTATGACTTTTTTTACTTTTTTGATTTTTTTCGACATACTATACTTTGACTTTTTTTACTTTTTCGACATACTATACTATGACTTTTTTGACTTTTTCGACATACTATACTATGACATTTTTGACTTTTTCGACATACTATACTATGACTTTTTTTACTTTTTCAACATACTATACTATGACTTTTTTACTTTTTCGACATACTATACTATAACTTTTTTACTTTTTTGATTTTTTTCAACATACTATACTTTGACTTTTTTTACTTTTTTCGACATACTATACTATGACTTTTTTTACTTTTTTGATTTTTTTCAACATACTATACTTTGACTTTTTTTACTTTTTTCGACATACTATACTTTGACTTTTTTGACTTTCGACATACTTACTATGACTTTTTTTACTTTTTTGATTTTTTTCAACATACTATACTTTGACTTTTTTTTACTTTTTTCGACATACTATACTATGACTTTTTTGACTTTTTTTACTTTTTCGACATACTATACTATGACTTTTTTTACTTTTTTGATTTTTTTCGACATGCTATACTATGACTTTTTTTACTTTTTCGACATACTATAATATGACTTTTTTTACTTTTTCGACATACTATACTATGACTTTTTTTACTTTTTTGATTTTTTTCAACAGAATATACTTTGACTTTTTTTACTTTTTTCGACATACTATACTTTGACTTTTTTTACTTTTTCGACATACTATACTATGACTTTTTTTACTTTTTCGACATACTATACTATGACTTTTTTTGCGACTCTTTTCGACATACTATACTATGACTTTTTTTAACTTTTTTCGACATACTATACTATGACTTTTTTACGACTTTTTGGATTTTTTTCAACATACTATACTTTGACTTTTTTTACTTTTTTCGAAATATTATACTATGACTTTTTTTACTTTTTCGACATACTATACTATGACTTTTTTACTTTTTTGATTTTTTTCAACATACTATACTTTGACTTTTTTTACTTTTTTCGACATACTATACTTTGACTTTTTTTACTTTTTCGACATACTATACTATGACTTTTTTTACTTTTTCGACATACTATACTATGACTTTTTTGCGACTCTTTTCGACATACTATACTATGACTTTTTTTGCGACTCTTTTTGACATACTATACTATGACTTTTTTTAACTTTTTTCGACATACTATACTATGACTTTTTTACGACTTTTTTCGACATACCATACTTTGACTTTTTTACGACTTTTTCGACATACTATACTATGACTTTTTTACGACTTTTTTCAACATACTATACTATGACTTTTTTTAATTTTTCGACATACTATACTATGACTTTTTTTACTTTTTTTATTTTTTTCAACATACTATACTTTGACTTTTTCGACATACTATACTATGACTTTTTTGACTTTTTCAACATACTATACTATGACTTTTTTTAACTTTTTTTTCGACATACTATACTATGACTTTTTTTTAACTTTTTTTCGACATGCTATACTATGACTTTTTTGCAACTTTTTTCGACATACTATACTATGACTTTTAAAAAAAAAAAATTTCGACATACTATATAATGACTTTTTTTAACTTTTTTTTCGACATACTATACTATGACTTTTTTTTTTACTTTTTTTCGACATACTATACTATGACTTTTTTAAACATTTTTTTCGACATACTATACTATGACTTTTTTGCAACTTTTTTCGACATACTATACTATGACTTTTTTTACGACTCTTTTCAACATACTATACTATGAATTTAAAAAAAAAAAAATTTCGACATACTATACTATGACTTTTTTTACTTTTTGGATTTTTTTCAACATACTATACTTTGACTTTTTTTTACTTTTTTCGACATATTATACTATGACTTTTTTTACTTTTTCGACATACTATACTACGACTTTTTTTACTTTTTTGATTTTTTCCAACATAATATACTTTGACTTTTTTTACTTTTTTCGACATACTATACTATGACTTTTTTTACATTTTCGACATACTATACTATGACTTTTTTGCGACTCTTTTCGACATACTATACTATGACTTTTTTTAACTTTTTTCGACATACTATACTATGACTTTTTTACGACTTTTTGGATTTTTTTCAACATACTATACTTTGACTTTTTTTACTTTTTTCGACATATTATACTATGACTTTTTTTACTTTTTCGACATACTATACTATGACTTTTTTTACTTTTTTGATTTTTTTCAACATACTATACTTTGACTTTTTTTACTTTTTTCGACATACTATACTATGACTTTTTTTGCGACTCTTTTCGACATACTATACTATGACTTTTTTTAACTTTTTTCGACATACTATACTATGACTTTTTTACGACTTTTTTCGACATACCATACTTTGACTTTTTTACGACTTTTTTGACATACTATACTATGACTTTTTTACGACTTTTTTCAACATACTATACTATGACTTTTTTTACTTTTTCGACATACTATACTATGACTTTTTTTACTTTTTTTATTTTTTTCAACATACTATACTTTGACTTTTTCGACATACTATACTATAACTTTTTTGACTTTTTCAACATACTATACTATGACTTTTTTTACTTTTTCGAGATACTATACTATGACTTTTTTGACTTTTTCGACATACTATACTATGACTTTTTTTACTTTTTTGATTTTTTTCGACATACTATACTTTGACTTTTTTTACTTTTTCGACATACTATACTATGACTTTTTTGACTTTTTCGACATACTATACTATGACTTTTTTGACTTTTTCGACATACTATACTATGACTTTTTTTACTTTTTCAACATACTATACTATGACTTTTTTACTTTTTCGACATACTATACTATAACTTTTTTTACTTTTTTGATTTTTTTCAACATACTATACTTTGACTTTTTTTACTTTTTTCGACATACTATACTATGACTTTTTTTACTTTTTTGATTTTTTTCAACATACTATACTTTGACTTTTTTTACTTTTTTCGACATACTATACTTTGACTTTTTTGACTTTCGACATACTTACTATGACTTTTTTTACTTTTTTGATTTTTTTCAACATACTATACTTTGACTTTTTTTTACTTTTTTCGACATACTATACTATGACTTTTTTGACTTTTTTTACTTTTTCGACATACTATGACTTTTTTTACTTTTTTGATTTTTTTCGACATGCTATACTATGACTTTTTTTACTTTTTCGACATACTATAATATGACTTTTTTTACTTTTTCGACATACTTACTATGACTTTTTTTACTTTTTTGATTTTTTTCAACATACTATACTATGACTTTTTTTGCGACTCTTTTCGACATACTATACTATGACTTTTTTTTAACTTTTTTCGACATACTATACTATGACTTTTTTACGACTTTTTGGATTTTTTTCAACATACTATACTTTGACTTTTTTTACTTTTTTCGAAATATTATACTATGACTTTTTTTACTTTTTCGACATACTATACTATGACTTTTTTTACTTTTTTGATTTTTTTCAACATACTATACTTTGACTTTTTTTACTTTTTTCGACATACTATACTTTGACTTTTTTTACTTTTTCGACATACTATACTATGACTTTTTTTACTTTTTCGACATACTATACTATGACTTTTTTTGCGACTCTTTTCGACATACTATACTATGACTTTTTTTGCGACTCTTTTTGACATACTATACTATGACTTTTTTTAACTTTTTTCGACATACTATACTATGACTTTTTTACGACTTTTTTCGACATACCATACTTTGACTTTTTTACGACTTTTTCGACATACTATACTATGACTTTTTTACGACTTTTTTCAACATACTATACTATGACTTTTTTTAATTTTTCGACATACTATACTATGACTTTTTTTACTTTTTTTATTTTTTTCAACATACTATACTTTGACTTTTTCGACATACTATACTATGACTTTTTTGACTTTTTCAACATACTATACTATGACTTTTTTTACTTTTTTTACTTTTTCGACATACTATACTATGACTTTTTTGACTTTTTCGACATACTATACTATGACTTTTTTGACTTTTTCGACATACTATACTATGACTTTTTTTACTTTTTCAACATACTATACTATGACTTTTTTACTTTTTCGACATACTATACTATGACTTTTTTTACTTTTTTGATTTTTTTCAACATACTATACTTTGACTTTTTTTACTTTTTTCGACATACTATACTATGACTTTTTTTGCGACTCTTTTCGACATACTATGACTTTTTTTGCGACTCTTTTCGACATACTATACTATGACTTTTTTTAACTCTTTTCGACATACTATATTATGACTTTTTTGACATACTATACTATGACTTTTTTACGACTTTTTTCACCATACTATACTATGACTTTTTTTACTTTTTCGACATACTATACTATGACTTTTTTGACTTTTTTTATTTTTTTCAACATACTATACTTTGACTTTTTCGACATACTATACTATAACTTTTTTGACTTTTTCAACATACTATACTATGACTTTTTTTACTTTTTCGAGATACTATACTATGACTTTTTTGACTTTTTCGACATACTATACTATGACTTTTTTTACTTTTTTGATTTTTTTCGACATACTATACTTTGACTTTTTTTACTTTTTCGACATACTATACTATGACTTTTTTTACTTTTTTGATTTTTTTCAACATACTATACTTTGACTTTTTTACTTTTTTCGACATACTATACTTTGACTTTTTTGACTTTCGACATACTTACTATGACTTTTTTGACTTTTTTGACTTTTTCGACATACTATACTATGAATTTTTTTACTTTTTTGATTTTTTTCGACATGCTATACTATGACTTTTTTTACTTTTTCGACATACTATAATATGACTTTTTTTACTTTTTCGACATACTATACTATGACTTTTTTTACTTTTTTGATTTTTTTCAACATAATATACTTTGACTTTTTTTACTTTTTTCGAAATACTATACTTTGACTTTTTTTACTTTTTCGACATACTATACTATGACTTTTTTTACTTTTTCGACATACTATACTATGACTTTTTTTGCGACTCTTTTCGACATACTATACTATGACTTTTTTTAACTTTTTTCGACATACTATACTATGACTTTTTTACGACTTTTTGGATTTTTTTCAACATACTATACTTTGACTTTTTTTACTTTTTTCGACATATTATACTATGACTTTTTTTACTTTTTCGACATACTATACTATGACTTTTTTTACTTTTTTGATTTTTTTCAACACACTATACTTTGACTTTTTTTTACTTTTTTCGACATACTATACTTTGACTTTTTTTACTTTTTCGACATACTATACTATGACTTTTTTTACTTTTTCGACATACTATACTATGACTTTTTTTGCGACTCTTTTCGACATACTATACTATGACTTTTTTTGCGACTCTTTTTGACATACTATACTATGACTTTTTTTAACTTTTTTCGACATACTATACTATGAATTTTTTACGACTTTTTTCGACATACCATACTTTGACTTTTTTACGACTTTTTCGACATACTATACTATGACTTTTTTACGACTTTTTTCAACATACTATACTATGACTTTTTTTACTTTTTTTATTTTTTTCAACATACTATACTTTGACTTTTTCGACATACTATACTATGACTTTTTTGACTTTTTCAACATACTATACTATGACTTTTTTTACTTTTTTTATTTTTTTCGACATACTATACTTTGACTTTTTTTACTTTTTCGACATACTATACTATGACTTTTTTGACTTTTTCGACATACTATACTATGACTTTTTTGACTTTTTCGACATACTATACTATGACTTTTTTTACTTTTTCAACATACTATACTATGACTTTTTTACTTTTTTCGACATACTATACTATGACTTTTTTTACTTTTTTGATTTTTTTCAACATACTATACTTTGACTTTTTTTTACTTTTTTCGACATACTATACTATGACTTTTTTACGACTTTTTGGATTTTTTTCAACATACTATACTTTAACTTTTTTTTACTTTTTTCGACATATTATACTATGACTTTTTTTACTTTTTCGACATACTATACTATGACTTTTTTTACTTTTTTGATTTTTTTCAACACACTATACTTTGACTTTTTTTACTTTTTTCGACATACTATACTTTGACTTTTTTACTTTTTCGACATACTATACTATGACTTTTTTTACTTTTTCGACATACTATACTATGACTTTTTTTGCGACTCTTTTCGACATACTATACTATGACTTTTTTTGCGACTCTTTTTGACATACTATACTATGACTTTTTTTAACTTTTTTCGACATACTATACTATGAATTTTTTACGACTTTTTTCGACATACCATACTTTGACTTTTTTACGACTTTTTCGACATACTATACTATGACTTTTTTACGACTTTTTTCAACATACTATACTATGACTTTTTTTAATTTTTCGACATACTATACTATGACTTTTTTTACTTTTTTTATTTTTTTCAACATACTATACTTTGACTTTTTCGACATACTATACTATGACTTTTTTGACTTTTTCAACATACTATACTATGACTTTTTTTACTTTTTTTATTTTTTTCGACATACTATACTTTGACTTTTTTTACTTTTTCGACATACTATACTATGACTTTTTTGACTTTTTCGACATACTATACTATGACTTTTTTGACTTTTTCGACATACTATACTATGACTTTTTTTACTTTTTCAACATACTATACTATGACTTTTTTACTTTTTTCGACATACTATACTATGACTTTTTTTAATTTTTCGACATACTATACTATGACTTTTTTTACTTTTTTTATTTTTTTCAACATACTATACTTTGACTTTTTCGACATACTATACTATGACTTTTTTGACTTTTTCAACATACTATACTATGACTTTTTTTACTTTTTTTACTTTTTCGACATACTATACTATGACTTTTTTGACTTTTTCGACATACTATACTATGACTTTTTTGACTTTTTCGACATACTATACTATGACTTTTTTTACTTTTTCAACATACTATACTATGACTTTTTTACTTTTTCGACATACTATACTATGACTTTTTTTACTTTTTTGATTTTTTTCAACATACTATACTTTGACTTTTTTTACTTTTTTCGACATACTATACTATGACTTTTTTTGCGACTCTTTTCGACATACTATACTATGACTTTTTTTGCGACTCTTTTCGACATACTATACTATGACTTTTTTTAACTCTTTTCGACATACTATATTATGACTTTTTTGACATACTATACTATGACTTTTTTACGACTTTTTTCACCATACTATACTATGACTTTTTTTACTTTTTCGACATACTATACTATGACTTTTTTGACTTTTTTTATTTTTTTCAACATACTATACTTTGACTTTTTCGACATACTATACTATAACTTTTTTGACTTTTTCAACATACTATACTATGACTTTTTTTACTTTTTCGAGATACTATACTATGACTTTTTTGACTTTTTCGACATACTATACTATGACTTTTTTTACTTTTTTGATTTTTTTCGACATACTATACTTTGACTTTTTTTACTTTTTCGACATACTATACTATGACTTTTTTTACTTTTTTGATTTTTTTCAACATACTATACTTTGACTTTTTTACTTTTTTCGACATACTATACTTTGACTTTTTTGACTTTCGACATACTTACTATGACTTTTTTGACTTTTTTGACTTTTTCGACATACTATACTATGAATTTTTTTACTTTTTTGATTTTTTTCGACATGCTATACTATGACTTTTTTTACTTTTTCGACATACTATAATATGACTTTTTTTACTTTTTCGACATACTATACTATGACTTTTTTTACTTTTTTGATTTTTTTCAACATAATATACTTTGACTTTTTTTACTTTTTTCGAAATACTATACTTTGACTTTTTTTACTTTTTCGACATACTATACTATGACTTTTTTTACTTTTTCGACATACTATACTATGACTTTTTTTGCGACTCTTTTCGACATACTATACTATGACTTTTTTTAACTTTTTTCGACATACTATACTATGACTTTTTTACGACTTTTTGGATTTTTTTCAACATACTATACTTTGACTTTTTTTACTTTTTTCGACATATTATACTATGACTTTTTTTACTTTTTCGACATACTATACTATGACTTTTTTTACTTTTTTGATTTTTTTCAACACACTATACTTTGACTTTTTTTTACTTTTTTCGACATACTATACTTTGACTTTTTTTACTTTTTCGACATACTATACTATGACTTTTTTTACTTTTTCGACATACTATACTATGACTTTTTTTGCGACTCTTTTCGACATACTATACTATGACTTTTTTTGCGACTCTTTTTGACATACTATACTATGACTTTTTTTAACTTTTTTCGACATACTATACTATGAATTTTTTACGACTTTTTTCGACATACCATACTTTGACTTTTTTACGACTTTTTCGACATACTATACTATGACTTTTTTACGACTTTTTTCAACATACTATACTATGACTTTTTTTACTTTTTTTATTTTTTTCAACATACTATACTTTGACTTTTTCGACATACTATACTATGACTTTTTTGACTTTTTCAACATACTATACTATGACTTTTTTTACTTTTTTTATTTTTTTCGACATACTATACTTTGACTTTTTTTACTTTTTCGACATACTATACTATGACTTTTTTGACTTTTTCGACATACTATACTATGACTTTTTTGACTTTTTCGACATACTATACTATGACTTTTTTTACTTTTTCAACATACTATACTATGACTTTTTTACTTTTTTCGACATACTATACTATGACTTTTTTTACTTTTTTGATTTTTTTCAACATACTATACTTTGACTTTTTTTTACTTTTTTCGACATACTATACTATGACTTTTTTACGACTTTTTGGATTTTTTTCAACATACTATACTTTAACTTTTTTTTACTTTTTTCGACATATTATACTATGACTTTTTTTACTTTTTCGACATACTATACTATGACTTTTTTTACTTTTTTGATTTTTTTCAACACACTATACTTTGACTTTTTTTACTTTTTTCGACATACTATACTTTGACTTTTTTACTTTTTCGACATACTATACTATGACTTTTTTTACTTTTTCGACATACTATACTATGACTTTTTTTGCGACTCTTTTCGACATACTATACTATGACTTTTTTTGCGACTCTTTTTGACATACTATACTATGACTTTTTTTAACTTTTTTCGACATACTATACTATGAATTTTTTACGACTTTTTTCGACATACCATACTTTGACTTTTTTACGACTTTTTCGACATACTATACTATGACTTTTTTACGACTTTTTTCAACATACTATACTATGACTTTTTTTAATTTTTCGACATACTATACTATGACTTTTTTTACTTTTTTTATTTTTTTCAACATACTATACTTTGACTTTTTCGACATACTATACTATGACTTTTTTGACTTTTTCAACATACTATACTATGACTTTTTTTACTTTTTTTATTTTTTTCGACATACTATACTTTGACTTTTTTTACTTTTTCGACATACTATACTATGACTTTTTTGACTTTTTCGACATACTATACTATGACTTTTTTGACTTTTTCGACATACTATACTATGACTTTTTTTACTTTTTCAACATACTATACTATGACTTTTTTACTTTTTTCGACATACTATACTATGACTTTTTTTACTTTTTTGATGTTTTTCAACATACTATACTTTGACTTTTTTTTACTTTTTTCGACATACTATACTATGACTTTTTTTACTTTTTTGATTTTTTTCAACATACTATACTTTGACTTTTTTTACTTTTTTCGTCATACTATACTTTGACTTTTTTGACTTTCGACATACTTACTATGACTTTTTTTACTTTTTTGATTTTTTTCAACATACTATACTTTGACTTTTTTTTACTTTTTTCGACATACTATACTATGACTTTTTTGACTTTTTCGACATACTATACTATGACTTTTTTTACTTTTTCAACATACTATACTATGACTTTTTTACTTTTTCGACATACTATACTATGACTTTTTTTACTTTTTTGATTTTTTTCAACATACTATACTTTGAATTTTTTTACTTTTTTCGACATACTATACTATGACTTTTTTTACTTTTTTGACTTTTTTCGACATACTATACTATGACTTTTTTTACTTTTTTGATTTTTTTCAAAATACTATACTTTGACTTTTTTTACTTTTTTCGACATACTATACTTTGACTTTTTTGACTTTCGACATACTTACTATGACTTTTTTTACTTTTTTGATTTTTTTCAACATACTATACTTTGACTTTTTTTTACTTTTTTCGACATACTATACTTTGACTTTTTTTACTTTTTCGACATACTATACTATGACTTTTTTGACTTTTTCGACATACTATACTATGACTTTTTTGACTTTTTCGACATACTATACTATGACTTTTTTTACTTTTTTGATTTTTTTCGACATGCTATACTATGACTTTTTTTTACTTTTTCGACATACTATAATATGACTTGTTTTACTTTTTGTTAGACATACTATACTACGACTTTTTTTTAACTTTTTTGATTTTTTTCAACATGCTATACTTTGACTTTTTTCGACATGCTATACTATGACTTTTTTTACTTTTTCGACATACTATACTTTGACTTGTTTTACTTTTTCGAAATACTATACTATGACTTTTTTTACTTTTTTGATTTTTTTCAACATACTATACTTTGACTTTTTTTACTTTTTCGACATACTATACTTTGACTTGTTTTACTTTTTCGAAATACTATACTATGACTTTTTTTACTTTTTTGATTTTTTTCAACATACTATACTTTGACTTTTTTTACTTTTTCGAAATACTATACTTTGACTTGTTTTACTTTTTCGACATACTATACTATGACTTTTTTGACTTTTTCGACATACTATACTATGACTTTTTTTACTTTTTCAACATACTATACTATGACTTTTTTACTTTTTCGACATACTATACTATGACTTTTTTTACTTTTTCAACATACTATACTATGACTTTTTTACTTTTTCGACATACTATACTATGACTTTTTTTACTTTTTTGATTTTTTTCAACATACTATACTTTGAATTTTTTTACTTTTTTCGACATACTATACTATGACTTTTTTTACTTTTTTGATTTTTTTCAACATACTATACTATGACTTTTTTTTACTTTTTTCGACATACTATACTATGACTTTTTTTACTTTTTTGATTTTTTTCAACATACTATACTTTGACTTTTTTTACTTTTTTCGACATACTATACTTTGACTTTTTTGACTTTCGACATACTATGACTTTTTTTACTTTTTTGATTTTTTTCAACATACTATACTTTGACTTTTTTTACTTTTTCGACATACTATACTATGACTTTTTTGACTTTTTCGACATACTATACTATGACTTTTTTGACTTTTTCGACATACTATACTATGACTTTTTTTACTTTTTTGATTTTTTTCGACATGCTATACTATGACTTTTTTTACTTTTTCGACATACTATAATATGACTTTTTTTACTTTTTGTTCGACATACTATACTACGACTTTTTTTTAACTTTTTTGATTTTTTTCAACATGCTATACTTTGACTTTTTTCGACATGCTATACTATGACTTTTTTTACTTTTTCGACATACTATACTTTGACTTGTTTTACTTTTTCGAAATACTATACTATGACTTTTTTTACTTTTTTGATTTTTTTCAACATACTATACTTTGACTTTTTTTACTTTTTCGACATACTATACTTTTACTTGTTTTACTTTTTCGAAATACTATACTATGACTTTTTTTACTTTTTTGATTTTTTTCAACATACTATACTTTGACTTTTTTTACTTTTTCGACATACTATACTTTGACTTGTTTTACTTTTTCGAAATACTATACTATGACTTTTTTTACTTTTTTGATTTTTTTCAACATTCTATAGTTTGACTTTTTTTACTTTTTTCGACATACTATACTATGACTTTTTTTACTTTTTCGACATACTATACTATGACTTTATTTACTTTTTTGATTTTTTTCGACATACTATACTTTGACTCTTTTTACTTTTTCGACATACTATACTATGACTTTTTTTTACTTTTTCGACATACTATACTATGACTTTTTTTTCTTTTTCAACATACTATACTATGACTTTTTTTACTTTTTTGACATACTATACTATGACTTTTTTTACTTTTTTGATTTTTTTCGACATACTATACTATGACTTTTTTTACTTTTTCGACATACTATACTATGACTTTTTTTACTTTTTCAACATACTATACTATGACTTGTTTTACTTTTTCGACATACTATACTATGACTTTTTTTACTTTGATTTTTTTCAACATACTATACTATGACTTTTTTTACTTTTTCGACATACTATACTATGACTTTTTTTACTTTTTCGACATACTATACTACGACTTTTTTTACTTTTTTGATTTTTTTCAACATGCTATACTTTGATTTTTTTCAACATACTATACTATGACTTTTTTTACTTTTTCGACATACTATACTTTGACTTTTTTTACTTTTTTCGACATACTATACTATGACTTTTTTTACTTTTTCGACATACTATACTATGACTTTTTTTACTTTTTTGATTTTTTTCAACATACTATACTTTAACTTTTTTTTTACTTTTTTCGACATACTATACTTTGACTTTTTTGACTTTCGACATACTTACTATGACTTTTTTTAGTTTTTTGATTTTTTTCAACATACTATACTTTGACTTTTTTTTACTTTTTTCGACATACTATACTTTGACTTTTTTTACTTTTTCGACATACTATACTATGACTTTTTTGACTTTTTCGACATACTATACTATGACTTTTTTGACTTTTTTGACTTTTTCGACATACTATACTATGACTTTTTTTACTTTTTTGATTTTTTTCGACATGCTATACTATGACTTTTTTTACTTTTTCGACATAATATAATATGACTTTTTTTACTTTTTCGACATACTATACTACGACTTTTTTTTAACTTTTTTGATTTTTTTCAACATGCTATACTTTGACTTTTTTCGACATGCTATACTATGACTTTTTTTACTTTTTCGACATACTATACTTTGACTTTTTTTACTTTTTCGACATACTATACTTTGACCTTTTTTACTTTTTCGACATACTATACTATGACTTTTTTTACTTTTTTGATTTTTTTCAACATACTATACTTTGACTTTTTTTTACTTTTTCGACATACTATACTTTTACTTGTTTTACTTTTTCGAAATACTATGACTTTTTTTACTTTTTTGATTTTTTTCAACATACTATACTTTGACTTTTTTTACTTTTTCGACATACTATACTTTGACTTGTTTTACTTTTTCGAAATACTATACTATGACTTTTTTTACTTTTGATTTTTTTCAACATTCTATACTTTGACTTTTTTTACTTTTTTCGACATACTATACTATGACTTTTTTTACTTTTTCGACATACTATACTATGACTTTATTTACTTTTTTGATTTTTTTCGACATACTATACTTTGACTCTTTTTACTTTTTCGACATACTATACTATGACTTTTTTTTTACTTTTTCGACATACTATACTATGACTTTTTTTTCTTTTTCAACATACTATACTATGACTTTTTTTACTTTTTTGACATACTATACTATGACTTTTTTTACTTTTTTGATTTTTTTCGACATACTATACTATGACTTTTTTGACTTTTTCGACATACTATACTATGACTTTTTTTACTTTTCAACATACTATACTATGACTTGTTTTACTTTTTCGACATACTATACTACGACTTTTTTTACTTTTTTGATTTTTTTCAACATGCTATACTTTGACTTTTTTCGACATGCTATACTATGACTTTTTTTACTTTTTCGACAGACTATACTTTGACTTTTTTTACTTTTTCAACATACTATACTTTGACTTTTTTGACTTTTTCGACATACTATACTATGACTTTTTTTTACTTTTTTGATTTTTTTCAACATACTATACTTTGACTTTTTTTACTTTTTCGACATACTATACTTTGACTTGTTTTACTTTTTCGAAATACTATACTATGACTTTTTTTACTTTTTTGATTTTTTTCAACATTCTATACTTTGACTTTTTTTACTTTTTTGATTTTTTTCGACATGCTATACTTTGACTTTTTTCGACATGCTATACTTTGACTTTTTTTACTTTTTTCGACATACTATACTATGACTTTTTTTACTTTTTCGACATACTATACTATGACTTTTTTTACTTTTTTGATTTTTTTCGACATACTATACTTTGACTCTTTTTACTTTTTCGACATACTATACTATGACTTTTTTTACTTTTTCGACATACTATACTATGACTTTTTTTACTTTTTGGACATACTATACTACGACTTTTTTTACTTTTTTGATTTTTTTCAACATGCTATACTTTGACTTTTTTCGACATGCTATACTATGACTTTTTTTACTTTTTCGACATACTATACTTTGACTTTTTTTACTTTTTCAACATACTATACTTTGACTTGTTTTACTTTTTCGAAATACTATACTATGACTTTTTTTACTTTTTTGATTTTTTTCAACATTCTATACTTTGACTTTTTTTACTTTTTTCGACATACTATATATACTAAGACTTTTTTTACTTTTTCGACATACTATACTATGACTTTTTTGATTTTTTTCAACATACTATATACTTTGACTTTTTTTACTTTTTTCGACATACTATACTATGACTTTTTTTACTTTTTCGACATACTATACTATGACTTTTTTTACTTTTTTGATTTTTTTCAACATACTATACTTTGACTTTTTTACTTTTTTCAACATACTATACTTTGACTTTTTTTTACTTTTTCGACATACTATACTATGACTTTTTTGACTTTTTCGACATACTATACTATGACTTTTTTGACTTTTTCAACATACTATACTATGACTTTTTTTACTTTTTCGAGATACTATACTATGACTTTTTTGACTTTTTCGACATACTATACTATGACTTTTTTTACTTTTTTGATGTTTTTCAACATTCTATACTTTGACTTTTTTTACTTTTTTCGACATACTATACTATGACTTTTTTTACTTTTTCGACATACTATACTATGACTTTTTTTACTTTTTTGATTTTTTTCGACATACTATACTTTGACTCTTTTTACTTTTTCGACATATTATACTATGACTTTTTTTACTTTTTCGACATACTATACTATGACTTTTTTTTCTTTTTCAACATACTATACTATGACTTTTTTTACTTTTTTGACATACTATACTATGACTTTTTTTACTTTTTTGATTTTTTTCGACATACTATACTATGACTTTTTTGACTTTTTCGACATACTATACTATGACTTTTTTTACTTTTTCAACATACTATACTATGACTTCTTTTACTTTTTGGACATACTATACTTTGACTTTTTTTACTTTTTTGATTTTTTTCAACATACTATATACTTTGACTTTTTTTACTTTTTCGACATACTATACTATGACTTTTTTGACTTTTTCGACATACTATACTATGACTGACTTTTTCGACATACTATACTATGACTTTTTTTACTTTTTCGACATACTATACTATGACTTTGACTTTTTCGACATACTATACTATGACTTTTTTTACTTTTTCGACATACTATACTTTGACTTTTTTTACTTTTTCGACATACTATACTTTGACTTATTTGACTTTTTCGACATACTATACTATGACTTTTTTTACTTTTTCGACATACTATACTATGACTTTTTTGATTTTTTTCAACATACTATATACTTTGACTTTTTTTACTTTTTTCGACATACTATACTATGACTTTTTTTACTTTTTCGACATACTATACTATGACTTTTTTTACTTTTTTGATTTTTTTCAACATACTATACTTTGACTTTTTTTACTTTTTTCAACATACTATACTTTGACTTTTTTTTACTTTTTCGACATACTATACTATGACTTTTTTGACTTTTTCGACATACTATACTATGACTTTTTTGACTTTTTCAACATACTATACTATGACTTTTTTTACTTTTTCGAGATACTATACTATGACTTTTTTGACTTTTTCGACATACTATACTATGACTTTTTTTACTTTTTTGATGTTTTTCAACATTCTATACTTTGACTTTTTTTACTTTTTTCGACATACTATACTATGACTTTTTTTACTTTTTCGACATACTATACTATGACTTTTTTTACTTTTTTGATTTTTTTCGACATACTATACTTTGACTCTTTTTACTTTTTCGACATATTATACTATGACTTTTTTTACTTTTTCGACATACTATACTATGACTTTTTTTTCTTTTTCAACATACTATACTATGACTTTTTTTACTTTTTTGACATACTATACTATGACTTTTTTTACTTTTTTGATTTTTTTCGACATACTATACTATGACTTTTTTGACTTTTTCGACATACTATACTATGACTTTTTTTACTTTTTCAACATACTATACTATGACTTCTTTTACTTTTTGGACATACTATACTTTGACTTTTTTTACTTTTTTGATTTTTTTCAACATACTATATACTTTGACTTTTTTTACTTTTTCGACATACTATACTATGACTTTTTTGACTTTTTCGACATACTATACTATGACTTTGACTTTTTCGACATACTATACTATGACTTTTTTTACTTTTTCGACATACTATACTATGACTTTGACTTTTTCGACATACTATACTATGACTTTTTTTACTTTTTCGACATACTATACTTTGACTTTTTTTACTTTTTCGACATACTATACTTTGACTTATTTGACTTTTTCGACATACTATACTATGACTTTTTTTACTTTTTTGATTTTTTTCAACATACTATACTTTGACTTTTTTTACTTTTTCGACATACTATACTTTGACTTGTTTTACTTTTTCGAAATACTATACTATGACTTTTTTACTTTTTTGATTTTTTTCAACATTCTATACTTTGACTTTTTTTACTTTTTTCGACATACTATACTATGACTTTTTTTACTTTTTCGACATACTATAATATGACTTTTTTTACTTTTTTGATTTTTTTCGACATACTATACTTTGACTCTTTACTTTTTCGACATACTATACTATGACTTTTTTTACTTTTTCGACATACTATACTATGACTTTTTTTACTTTTTCGACATACTATACTACGACTTTTTTTACTTTTTTGATTTTTTTCAACATGCTATACTTTGACTTTTTTCGACATGCTATACTATGACTTTTTTTACTTTTTCGACAGACTATACTTTGACTTTTTTTACTTTTTCAACATACTATACTTTGACTTTTTTTACTTTTTCGACATACTATACTATGACTTTTTTTTACTTTTTTGATTTTTTTCAACATACTATACTTTGACTTTTTTTACTTTTTCGACATACTATACTTTGACCTGTTTTACTTTTTCGAAATACTATACTATGACTTTTTTTACTTTTTTGATTTTTTTCAACATTCTATACTTTGACTTTTTTTACTTTTTTCGACATACTATATATACTAAGACTTTTTTTACTTTTTCGACATACTATACTATGACTTTTTTGATTTTTTTCAACATACTATATACTTTGACTTTTTTTACTTTTTTCGACATACTATACTATGACTTTTTTTACTTTTTCGACATACTATACTATGACTTTTTTTACTTTTTTGATTTTTTTCAACATACTATACTTTGACTTTTTTACTTTTTTCAACATACTATACTTTGACTTTTTTTTACTTTTTCGACATACTATACTATGACTTTTTTGACTTTTTCGACATACTATACTATGACTTTTTTGACTTTTTCAACATACTATACTATGACTTTTTTTACTTTTTCGAGATACTATACTATGACTTTTTTGACTTTTTCGACATACTATACTATGACTTTTTTTACTTTTTTGATGTTTTTCAACATTCTATACTTTGACTTTTTTTACTTTTTTCGACATACTATACTATGACTTTTTTTACTTTTTCGACATACTATACTATGACTTTTTTTACTTTTTTGATTTTTTTCGACATACTATACTTTGACTCTTTTTACTTTTTCGACATATTATACTATGACTTTTTTTACTTTTTCGACATACTATACTATGACTTTTTTTTCTTTTTCAACATACTATACTATGACTTTTTTTACTTTTTTGACATACTATACTATGACTTTTTTTACTTTTTTGATTTTTTTCGACATACTATACTATGACTTTTTTTACTTTTTCGACATACTATACTATGACTTTTTTACTTTTTCAACATACTATACTATGACTTGTTTTACTTTTTCGACATACTATACTTTGACTTTTTTTACTTTTTGATTTTTTTCAACATACTATATACTTTGACTTTTTTTACTTTTTCGACATACTATACTATGACTTTTTTGACTTTTTCGACATACTATACTATGACTTTTTTTACTTTTTCGACATACTATACTATGACTTTGACTTTTTCGACATACTATACTATGACTTTTTTTACTTTTTCGACATACTATACTTTGACTTTTTTTACTTTTTCGACATACTATACTTTGACTTATTTGACTTTTTCGACATACTATACTATGACTTTTTTTACTTTTTTGATTTTTTTCAACATACTATACTTTGACTTTTTTTACTTTTTCGACATACTATACTTTGACTTGTTTTACTTTTTCGAAATACTATACTATGACTTTTTTACTTTTTTGATTTTTTTCAACATTCTATACTTTGACTTTTTTTACTTTTTTCGACATACTATACTATGACTTTTTTTACTTTTTCGACATACTATAATATGACTTTTTTTACTTTTTTGATTTTTTTCGACATACTATACTTTGACTCTTTACTTTTTCGACATACTATACTATGACTTTTTTTACTTTTTCGACATACTATACTATGACTTTTTTTACTTTTTCGACATACTATACTATGACTTTTTTTACTTTTTTGATTTTTTTCGACATGCTATACTATGACTTTTTTTACTTTTTCGACAGACTATACTTTGACTTTTTTTACTTTTTCAACATACTATACTTTGACTTTTTTGACTTTTTCGACATACTATACTATGACTTTTTTTTACTTTTTTGATTTTTTTCAACATACTATACTTTGACTTTTTTTACTTTTTCGACATACTATACTTTGACCTGTTTTACTTTTTCGAAATACTATACTATGACTTTTTTTACTTTTTTGATTTTTTTCAACATTCTATACTTTGACTTTTTTTACTTTTTTGATTTTTTTCGACATGCTATACTTTGACTTTTTTCGACATGCTATACTTTGACTTTTTTTACTTTTTTCGACATACTATACTATGACTTTTTTTACTTTTTCGACATACTATACTATGACTTTTTTTACTTTTTTGATTTTTTTCGACATACTATACTTTGACTCTTTTTACTTTTTCGACATACTATACTATGACTTTTTTTACTTTTTCGACATACTATACTATGACTTTTTTTACTTTTTGGACATACTATACTACAACTTTTTTTACTTTTTTGATTTTTTTCAACATGCTATACTATGACTTTTTTTACTTTTTCGACATACTATACTTTGACTTTTTTTACTTTTTCAACATACTATACTTTGACTTGTTTTACTTTTTCGAAATACTATACTATGGCTTTTTTTACTTTTTTGATTTTTTTCAACATTCTATACTTTGACTTTTTTTACTTTTTTCGACATACTATATATACTAAGACTTTTTTTACTTTTTCGACATACTATACTATGACTTTTTTTACTTTTTCGACATACTATACTATGACTTTTTTTCTTTTTCAACATACTATACTATGACTTTTTTTACTTTTTTGACATACTATACTTTGATTTTTTTACTTTTTTGATTTTTTTCAACATACTATATACTTTGACTTTTTTTACTTTTTTCAACATACTATACTATGACTTTTTTTTACTTTTTCGACATACTATACTATGAATTTTTTTACTTTTTTGATTTTTTTCAACATACTATACTTTGACTTTTTTACTTTTTTCAACATACTATACTTTGACTTTTTTTTACTTTTTCGACATACTATACTATGACTTTTTTGACTTTTTCGACATACTATACTATGACTTTTTTGACTTTTTCAACATACTATACTATGACTTTTTTTACTTTTTCGAGATACTATACTATGACTTTTTTGACTTTTTCGACATACTATACTATGACTTTTTTTACTTTTTTGATGTTTTTCAACATTCTATACTTTGACTTTTTTTACTTTTTTCGACATACTATACTATGACTTTTTTTACTTTTTCGACATACTATACTATGACTTTTTTTACTTTTTTGATTTTTTTCGACATACTATACTTTGACTCTTTTTACTTTTTCGACATATTATACTATGACTTTTTTTACTTTTTCGACATACTATACTATGACTTTTTTTTCTTTTTCAACATACTATACTATGACTTTTTTTACTTTTTTGATTTTTTTCGACATACTATACTATGACTTTTTTGACTTTTTCGACATACTATACTATGACTTTTTTTACTTTTTCAACATACTATACTATGACTTGTTTTACTTTTTCGACATACTATACTTTGACTTTTTTTACTTTTTTGATTTTTTTCAACATACTATATACTTTGACTTTTTTTACTTTTTCGACATACTATACTATGACTTTTTTGACTTTTTCGACATACTATACTATGACTGACTTTTTCGACATACTATACTATGACTTTTTTGACTTTTTCGACATACTATACTATGACTTTTTTTACTTTTTCAACATACTATACTATGACTTTTTTTACTTTTTTGATTTTTTTCAACATACTATACTGTGACTTTTTTTACTTTTTTCGACATACTATACTATGACTTTTTTTACTTTTTTGATTTTTTTCAACATACTATACTTTGACTTTTTTTACTTTTTTCGACATACTATACTATGACTTTTTTTACTTTTTTGATTTTTTTCAACATACTATACTTTGACTTTTTTTTACTTTTTTCGACATACTATACTTTGACTTTTTTTACTTTTTCGACATACTATACTATTACTTTTTTGACTTTTTCGACGTACTATACTATGACTTTTTTGACTTTTTCGACATACTATACTATAACTTTTTTTACTTTTTTGATTTTTTTCGACATGCTATACTTTGACTTTTTTCGACATGCTATACTATGACTTTTTTTACTTTTTCGACATACTATACTATGACTTTTTTTACTTTTTCGACATACTATACTACGACTTTTTTTACTTTTTAGATTTTTTTCAACATGCTATACTTTGACTTTTTTCGACATGCTATACTATGACTTTTTTGACTTTTTCAACATACTATACTATGACTTTTTTTACTTTTTCGAGATACTATACTATGACTTTTTTGACTTTTTCGACATACTATACTATGACTTTTTTTACTTTTTTGATGTTTTTCAACATTCTATACTTTGACTTTTTTACTTTTTTCGACATACTATACTATGACTTTTTTTACTTTTTCGACATACTATACTATGACTTTTTTTACTTTTTCGACATACTATACTGACTTTTTTTACTTTTTTGATTTTTTTCGACATACTATACTTTGAATCTTTTTACTTTTTTGATTTTTTTCGACATACTATACTTTGAATCTTTTTACTTTTTCGACATATTATACTATGACTTTTTTTACTTTTTCGACATACTATACTATGACTTTTTTTTCTTTTTCAACATACTATACTATGACTTTTTTTACTTTTTTGACATACTATACTATGACTTTTTTTACTTTTTTGATTTTTTTCGACATACTATACTATGACTTTTTTGACTTTTTCAACATACTATACTATGACTTTTTTTTTACTTTTTCAACATACTATACTATGACTTGTTTTACTTTTTCGACATACTATACTTTGACTTTTTTTACTTTGATTTTTTTCAACATACTATATACTTTGACTTTTTTTACTTTTTCGACATACTATACTATGACTTTTTTGACTTTTTCGACATACTATACTATGACTTTGACTTTTTCGACATACTATACTATGACTTTTTTGACTTTTTCGACATACTATACTATGACTTTTTTTACTTTTTCAACATACTATACTATGACTTTTTTTACTTTTTTGATTTTTTTCAACATACTATACTGTGACTTTTTTTACTTTTTTCGACATACTATACTATGACTTTTTTTACTTTTTTGATTTTTTTCAACATACTATACTTTGACTTTTTTTACTTTTTTCGACATACTATACTATGACTTTTTTTACTTTTTTGATTTTTTTCAACATACTATACTTTGACTTTTTTTTACTTTTTTCGACATACTATACTTTGACTTTTTTTACTTTTTCGACATACTATACTATTACTTTTTTTACTTTTTCGACGTACTATACTATGACTTTTTTGACTTTTTCGACATACTATACTATAACTTTTTTTACTTTTTTGATTTTTTTCGACATACTATATACTTTGACTTTTTTGACTTTTTCGACATACTATACTATGACTTTTTTGACTTTTTCGACATGCTATACTATGACTTTTTTTACTTTTTCGACATACTATACTATGACTTTTTTGACTTTTTCGACATACTATACTACGACTTTTTTTACTTTTTTGATTTTTTTCAACATACTATACTGTGACTTTTTTTTACTTTTTTCAACATACTATACTTTGACTTTTTTTACTTTTTTCGACATACTATACTATGACTTTTTTTACTTTTTTGATTTTTTTCAACATACTATACTTTGACTTTTTTTTACTTTTTTCGACATACTATACTTTGACTTTTTTGACTTTTTCGACATACTATACTATTACTTTTTTGACTTTTTCGACGTACTATACTATGACTTTTTTGACTTTTTCGACATACTATACTATAACTTTTTTTACTTTTTTGATTTTTTTCGACATGCTATACTTTGACTTTTTTCGAAATGCTATACTATGACTTTTTTTACTTTTTCGACATACTATACTATGACTTTTTTGACTTTTTCGACATACTATACTATGACTTTTTTTACTTTTTCAACATACTATACTATGACTTGTTTTACTTTTTCGACATACTATACTATGACTTTTTTTACTTTGATTTTTTTCAACATACTATACTATGACTTTTTTTACTTTTTCGACATACTATACTACGACTTTTTATACTTTTTTGATTTTTTTCAACATGCTATACTTTGACTTTTTTCGACATGCTATACTATGACTTTTTTTACTTTTTCGACATACTATACTTTGACTTTTTTTACTTTTTCGACATACTATACTTTGACTTTTTTTACTTTTTCGACATACTATACTATGACTTTTTTTACTTTTTTGATTTTTTTCAACATTCTATACTTTGACTTTTTTTTACTTTTTTCGACATACTATACTATGACTTTTTTTACTTTTTCGACATACTATAATATGACTTTTTTTACTTTTTTGATTTTTTTCGACATACTTTACTTTGACTCTTTTTACTTTTTCGACATACTATACTATGACTTTTTTTACTTTTTCGACATACTATACTATGACTTTTTTTACTTTTTCGACATACTATACTACGACTTTTTTTACTTTTTTGATTTTTTTCAACATGCTATACTTTGACTGTTTTCGACATGCTATACTATGACTTTTTTTACTTTTTTGATTTTTTTCAACATACTATACTTTGACTTTTTTTTACTTTTTTCGACATACTATACTTTGACTTTTTTGACTTTTTCGACATACTATACTATTACTTTTTTGACTTTTTCGACGTACTATACTATGACTTTTTTGACTTTTTCGACATACTATACTATAACTTTTTTTACTTTTTTGATTTTTTTCGACATGCTATACTTTGACTTTTTTCGACATGCTATACTATGACTTTTTTTACTTTTTCGACATACTATACTATGACTTTTTTGACTTTTTCGACATACTATACTATGACTTTTTTTACTTTTTCAACATACTATACTATGACTTGTTTTACTTTTTCGACATACTATACTATGACTTTTTTTACTTTGATTTTTTTCAACATACTATACTATGACTTTTTTTACTTTTTCGACATACTATACTACGACTTTTTTTACTTTTTGATTTTTTTCAACATGCTATACTTTGACTTTTTTCGACATGCTATACTATGACTTTTTTTACTTTTTCGACATACTATACTTTGACTTTTTTTACTTTTTCGACATACTATACTTTGACTTATTTGACTTTTTCGACATACTATACTATGACTTTTTTTACTTTTTTGATTTTTTTCAACATTCTATACTTTGACTTTTTTTTACTTTTTCGACATACTATACTATGACTTTTTTTACTTTTTCGACATACTATAATATGACTTTTTTTACTTTTTTGATTTTTTTCGACATACTTTACTTTGACTCTTTTTACTTTTTCGACATACTATACTATGACTTTTTTTACTTTTTCGACATACTATACTATGACTTTTTTTACTTTTTCGACATACTATACTACGACTTTTTTTACTTTTTTGATTTTTTTCAACATGCTATACTTTGACTGTTTTCGACATGCTATACTATGACTTTTTTTACTTTTTCGACAGACTATACTTTGACTTTTTTTACTTTTTCGACATACTATACTATGACTTTTTTTTACTTTTTTGATTTTTTTCAACATACTATACTTTGACTTTTTTTACTTTTTCGACATACTATACTTTGACTTGTTTTACTTTTTCGAAATACTATACTATGACTTTTTTTACTTTTT
Organism: Zingel zingel; assembly: GCA_023566125.1. Taxonomy (NCBI): domain Eukaryota; kingdom Metazoa; phylum Chordata; class Actinopteri; order Perciformes; family Percidae; genus Zingel; species Zingel zingel. The sequence continues at coordinate 1,929,360 of CM042321.1, read as the reverse complement.
TGATTTTTTTCAACATTCTATACTTTGACTTTTTTTACTTTTTTGATTTTTTTCGACATGCTATACTTTGACTTTTTTCGACATGCTATACTTTGACTTTTTTTACTTTTTTCGACATACTATACTATGACTTTTTTTACTTTTTCGACATACTATACTCTGACTTTTTTTACTTTTTTGATTTTTTTCGACATACTATACTTTGACTCTTTTTACTTTTTCGACATACTATACTATGACTTTTTTTACTTTTTCGACATACTATACTATGACTTTTTTTACTTTTTGGACATACTATACTACGACTTTTTTTACTTTTTTGATTTTTTTCAACATGCTATACTTTGACTTTTTTCGACATGCTATACTATGACTTTTTTTACTTTTTCGACATACTATACTTTGACTTTTTTTACTTTTTCAACATACTATACTTTGACTTGTTTTACTTTTTCGAAATACTATACTATGACTTTTTTTACTTTTTTGATTTTTTTCAACATTCTATACTTTGACTTTTTTTTTACTTTTTTCGACATACTATATATACTAAGACTTTTTTTACTTTTTCGACATACTATACTATGACTTTTTTTACTTTTTTGATTTTTTTCGACATACTATACTTTGACTCTTTTTACTTTTTCGACATACTATACTATGACTTTTTTTACTTTTTCGACATACTATACTATGACTTTTTTTCTTTTTCAACATACTATACTATGACTTTTTTTACTTTTTTGACATACTATACTTTGAATTTTTTTACTTTTTTGATTTTTTTCAACATACTATATACTTTGACTTTTTTTACTTTTTTCGACATACTATACTATGACTTTTTTTACTTTTTCGACATACTATACTATGACTTTTTTTAATTTTTTGATTTTTTTCAACATACTATACTTTGACTTTTTTACTTTTTTCAACATACTATACTTTGACTTTTTTTTACTTTTTCGACATACTATACTATGACTTGTTTTACTTTTTCGACATACTATACTTTGACTTTTTTTACTTTGATTTTTTTCAACATACTATATACTTTGACTTTTTTTACTTTTTCGACATACTATACTATGACTTTTTTGACTTTTTCGACATACTATACTATGACTGACTTTTTCGACATACTATACTATGACTTTTTTGACTTTTTCGACATACTATACTATGACTTTTTTTACTTTTTCAACATACTATACTATGACTTTTTTTTACTTTTTTGATTTTTTTCAACATACTATACTGTGACTTTTTTTACTTTTTTCGACATACTATACTATGACTTTTTTTACTTTTTTGATTTTTTTCAACATACTATACTTTGCCTTTTTTACTTTTTTCGACATACTATACTATGACTTTTTTTACTTTTTTGATTTTTTTCAACATACTATACTTTGACTTTTTTTTACTTTTTTCGACATACTATACTTTGACTTTTTTTACTTTTTCGACATACTATACTATTACTTTTTTGACTTTTTCGACGTACTATACTATGACTTTTTTGACTTTTTCGACATACTATACTATAACTTTTTTTACTTTTTTGATTTTTTTCGACATACTATATACTTTGACTTTTTTTACTTTTTCGACATACTATACTATGACTTTTTTGACTTTTTCGACATGCTATACTATGACTTTTTTTACTTTTTCGACATACTATACTATGACTTTTTTGACTTTTTCGACATACTATACTACGACTTTTTTTACTTTTTTGATTTTTTTCAACATACTATACTGTGACTTTTTTTACTTTTTTCAACATACTATACTTTGACTTTTTTTACTTTTTTCGACATACTATACTATGACTTTTTTTACTTTTTTGATTTTTTTCAACATACTATACTATAACTTTTTTTACTTTTTTGATTTTTTTCGACATACTATATACTTTGACTTTTTTTACTTTTTCGACATACTATACTATGACTTTTTTGACTTTTTCGACATGCTATACTATGACTTTTTTTACTTTTTCGACATACTATACTATTACTTTTTTGACTTTTTCGACGTACTATACTATGACTTTTTTGACTTTTTCGACATACTATACTATAACTTTTTTTACTTTTTTGATTTTTTTCGACATGCTATACTTTGACTTTTTTCGACATGCTATACTATGACTTTTTTTACTTTTTCGACATACTATACTATGACTTTTTTGACTTTTTCAACATACTATACTATGACTTGTTTTACTTTTTCGACATACTATACTATGACTTTTTTTACTTTGATTTTTTTCAACATACTATACTATGACTTTTTTTACTTTTTCGACATACTATACTACGACTTTTTTTACTTTTTTGATTTTTTTCAACATGCTATACTTTGACTTTTTTCGACATGCTATACTATGACTTTTTTTACTTTTTCGACATACTATACTATTACTTTTTTGACTTTTTCGACGTACTATACTATGACTTTTTTGACTTTTTCGACATACTATACTATAACTTTTTTTACTTTTTTGATTTTTTTCGACATGCTATACTTTGACTTTTTTCGACATGCTATACTATGACTTTTTTTACTTTTTCGACATACTATACTATGACTTTTTTTACTTTTTCAACATACTATACTATGACTTGTTTTACTTTTTCGACATACTATACTATGACTTTTTTTACTTTGATTTTTTTCAACATACTATACTATGACTTTTTTTACTTTTTCGACATACTATACTACGACTTTTTTTACTTTTTTGATTTTTTTCAACATGCTATACTTTGACTTTTTTCGACATGCTATACTATGACTTTTTTTACTTTTTCGACATACTATACTACGACTTTTTTTACTTTTTTGATTTTTTTCAACATGCTATACTTTGACTTTTTTCGACATGCTATACTATGACTTTTTTTACTTTTTCGACATACTATACTTTGACTTTTTTTACTTTTTCAACATACTATACTTTGACTTGTTTTACTTTTTCGAAATACTATACTATGACTTTTTTTACTTTTTTGATTTTTTTCAACATTCTATACTTTGACTTTTTTTTACTTTTTTCGACATACTATATATACTAAGACTTTTTTTACTTTTTCGACATACTATACTATGACTTTTTTTACTTTTTTGATTTTTTTCGACATACTATACTTTGACTCTTTTTACTTTTTCGACATACTATACTATGACTTTTTTTACTTTTTCGACATACTATACTATGACTTTTTTTCTTTTTCAACATACTATACTATAACTTTTTTTACTTTTTTGATTTTTTTCGACATGCTATACTTTGACTTTTTTTACTTTTTTCAACATACTATACTTTGACTTTTTTTACTTTTTTCGACATACTATACTATGACTTTTTTTACTTTTTTGATTTTTTTCGACATACTATACTTTGACTCTTTTTACTTTTTCGACATACTATACTTTGACTTTTTTTACTTTTTTGACATACTATACTATGACTTTTTTTACTTTTTTGATTTTTTTCGACATACTATACTATGACTTTTTTGACTTTTTCGACATACTATACTATGACTTTTTTTTTACTTTTTCAACATACTATACTATGACTTGTTTTACTTTTTCGACATACTATACTTTGACTTTTTTTACTTTGATTTTTTTCAACATACTATATACTTTGACTTTTTTTACTTTTTCGACATACTATACTATGACTTTTTTGACTTTTTCGACATACTATACTATGACTGACTTTTTCGACATACTATACTATGACTTTTTTGACTTTTTCGACATACTATACTATGACTTTTTTTACTTTTTCAACATACTATACTATGACTTTTTTTACTTTTTTGATTTTTTTCAACATACTATACTGTGACTTTTTTTACTTTTTTCGACATACTATACTATGACTTTTTTTACTTTTTTGATTTTTTTCAACATACTATACTTTGCCTTTTTTTACTTTTTTCGACATACTATACTATGACTTTTTTTACTTTTTTGATTTTTTTCAACATACTATACTTTGACTTTTTTTTACTTTTTTCGACATACTATACTTTGACTTTTTTTACTTTTTCGACATACTATACTATTACTTTTTTGACTTTTTCGACGTACTATACTATGACTTTTTTGACTTTTTCGACATACTATACTATAACTTTTTTTACTTTTTTGATTTTTTTCGACATACTATATACTTTGACTTTTTTTACTTTTTCGACATACTATACTATGACTTTTTTGACTTTTTCGACATGCTATACTATGACTTTTTTTACTTTTTCGACATACTATACTATGACTTTTTTGACTTTTTCGACATACTATACTACGACTTTTTTTACTTTTTTGATTTTTTTCAACATACTATACTGTGACTTTTTTTACTTTTTTCAACATACTATACTTTGACTTTTTTTACTTTTTTCGACATACTATACTATGACTTTTTTTACTTTTTTGATTTTTTTCAACATACTATACTATAACTTTTTTTACTTTTTTGATTTTTTTCGACATACTATATACTTTGACTTTTTTTACTTTTTCGACATACTATACTATGACTTTTTTGACTTTTTCGACATGCTATACTATGACTTTTTTTACTTTTTCGACATACTATACTATTACTTTTTTGACTTTTTCGACGTACTATACTATGACTTTTTTGACTTTTTCGACATACTATACTATAACTTTTTTTACTTTTTTGATTTTTTTCGACATGCTATACTTTGACTTTTTTCGACATGCTATACTATGACTTTTTTTACTTTTTCGACATACTATACTATGACTTTTTTGACTTTTTCGACATACTATACTATGACTTTTTTTACTTTTTCAACATACTATACTATGACTTGTTTTACTTTTTCGACATACTATACTATGACTTTTTTTACTTTGATTTTTTTCAACATACTATACTATGACTTTTTTTACTTTTTCGACATACTATACTACGACTTTTTTTACTTTTTTGATTTTTTTCAACATGCTATACTTTGACTTTTTTCGACATGCTATACTATGACTTTTTTTACTTTTTCGACATACTATACTACGACTTTTTTTACTTTTTTGATTTTTTTCAACATGCTATACTTTGACTTTTTTCGACATGCTATACTATGACTTTTTTTTACTTTTTCGACATACTATACTTTGACTTTTTTTACTTTTTCAACATACTATACTTTGACTTGTTTTACTTTTTCGAAATACTATACTATGACTTTTTTTACTTTTTTGATTTTTTTCAACATTCTATACTTTGACTTTTTTTTACTTTTTTCGACATACTATATATACTAAGACTTTTTTTACTTTTTCGACATACTATACTATGACTTTTTTTACTTTTTTGATTTTTTTCGACATACTATACTTTGACTCTTTTTACTTTTTCGACATACTATACTATGACTTTTTTTACTTTTTCGACATACTATACTATGACTTTTTTTCTTTTTCAACATACTATACTATGACTTTTTTTACTTTTTTGACATACTATACTTTGACTTTTTTTACTTTTTTGATTTTTTTCAACATACTATATACTTTGACTTTTTTTACTTTTTTCGACATACTATACTATGACTTTTTTTACTTTTTCGACATACTATACTATGACTTTTTTTAATTTTTTGATTTTTTTCAACATACTATACTTTGACTTTTTTACTTTTTTCAACATACTATACTTTGACTTTTTTTTACTTTTTCGACATACTATACTATGACTTTTTTTACTTTTTCGACATACTATACTATGACTTTTTTTTCTTTTTCAACATACTATACTATGACTTTTTTTACTTTTTTGACATACTATACTATGACTTTTTTTACTTTTTTGATTTTTTTCGACATACTATACTATGACTTTTTTGACTTTTTCGACATACTATACTATGACTTTTTTTTTACTTTTTCAACATACTATACTATGACTTGTTTTACTTTTTCGACATACTATACTTTGACTTTTTTTACTTTGATTTTTTTCAACATACTATATACTTTGACTTTTTTTACTTTTTCGACATACTATACTATGACTTTTTTGACTTTTTCGACATACTATACTATGACTGACTTTTTCGACATACTATACTATGACTTTTTTGACTTTTTCGACATACTATACTATGACTTTTTTTACTTTTTCAACATACTATACTATGACTTTTTTTACTTTTTTGATTTTTTTCAACATACTATACTGTGACTTTTTTTACTTTTTTCGACATACTATACTATGACTTTTTTTACTTTTTTGATTTTTTTCAACATACTATACTTTGCCTTTTTTTACTTTTTTCGACATACTATACTATGACTTTTTTTACTTTTTTGATTTTTTTCAACATACTATACTTTGACTTTTTTTTACTTTTTTCGACATACTATACTTTGACTTTTTTTACTTTTTCGACATACTATACTATTACTTTTTTGACTTTTTCGACGTACTATACTATGACTTTTTTGACTTTTTCGACATACTATACTATAACTTTTTTTACTTTTTTGATTTTTTTCGACATACTATATACTTTGACTTTTTTTACTTTTTCGACATACTATACTATGACTTTTTTGACTTTTTCGACATGCTATACTATGACTTTTTTTACTTTTTCGACATACTATACTACGACTTTTTTTACTTTTTTGATTTTTTTCAACATACTATACTGTGACTTTTTTTACTTTTTTCAACATACTATACTTTGACTTTTTTTTACTTTTTTCGACATACTATACTATGACTTTTTTTACTTTTTTGATTTTTTTCAACATACTATACTATAACTTTTTTTACTTTTTTGATTTTTTTCGACATACTATATACTTTGACTTTTTTTACTTTTTCGACATACTATACTATGACTTTTTTGACTTTTTCGACATGCTATACTATGACTTTTTTTACTTTTTCGACATACTATACTATTACTTTTTTGACTTTTTCGACGTACTATACTATGACTTTTTTGACTTTTTCGACATACTATACTATAACTTTTTTTACTTTTTTGATTTTTTTCGACATGCTATACTATGACTTTTTTTACTTTTTCGACATACTATACTATGACTTTTTTGACTTTTTCGACATACTATACTACGACTTTTTTTACTTTTTTGATTTTTTTCAACATACTATACTGTGACTTTTTTTACTTTTTTCAACATACTATACTTTGACTTTTTTTACTTTTTTCGACATACTATACTATGACTTTTTTTACTTTTTTGATTTTTTTCAACATACTATACTATAACTTTTTTTACTTTTTTGATTTTTTTCGACATACTATATACTTTGACTTTTTTTACTTTTTCGACATACTATACTATGACTTTTTTGACTTTTTCGACATGCTATACTATGACTTTTTTTACTTTTTTCGACATGCTATACTATGACTTTTTTTACTTTTTCGACATACTATACTATGACTTTTTTGACTTTTTCGACATACTATACTATGACTTTTTTTACTTTTTCAACATACTATACTATGACTTGTTTTACTTTTTCGACATACTATACTATGACTTTTTTTACTTTGATTTTTTTCAACATACTATACTATGACTTTTTTTTACTTTTTCGACATACTATACTACGACTTTTTTTACTTTTTTGATTTTTTTCAACATGCTATACTTTGACTTTTTTCGACATGCTATACTATGACTTTTTTTACTTTTTCGACATACTATACTTTGACTTTTTTTACTTTTTCGACATACTATACTTTGACTTATTTGACTTTTTCGACATACTATACTATGACTTTTTTTACTTTTTTGATTTTTTTCAACATTCTATACTTTGACTTTTTTTTACTTTTTTCGACATACTATACTATGACTTTTTTTACTTTTTCGACATACTATAATATGACTTTTTTTACTTTTTTGATTTTTTTCGACATACTTTACTTTGACTCTTTTTACTTTTTCGACATACTATACTATGACTTTTTTTACTTTTTCGACATACTATACTATGACTTTTTTTACTTTTTCGACATACTATACTTCGACTTTTTTTACTTTTTTGATTTTTTTCAACATGCTATACTTTGACTGTTTTCGACATGCTATACTATGACTTTTTTTACTTTTTTGATTTTTTTCAACATACTATACTTTGACTTTTTTTTACTTTTTTCGACATACTATACTTTGACTTTTTTGACTTTTTCGACATACTATACTATTACTTTTTTGACTTTTTCGACGTACTATACTATGACTTTTTTGACTTTTTCGACATACTATACTATAACTTTTTTTACTTTTTTGATTTTTTTCGACATGCTATACTTTGACTTTTTTCGACATGCTATACTATGACTTTTTTTACTTTTTCGACATACTATACTATGACTTTTTTGACTTTTTCGACATACTATACTATGACTTTTTTTACTTTTTCAACATACTATACTATGACTTGTTTTACTTTTTCGACATACTATACTATGACTTTTTTTACTTTGATTTTTTTCAACATACTATACTATGACTTTTTTTACTTTTTCGACATACTATACTACGACTTTTTTTACTTTTTGATTTTTTTCAACATGCTATACTTTGACTTTTTTCGACATGCTATACTATGACTTTTTTTACTTTTTCGACATACTATACTTTGACTTTTTTTACTTTTTCGACATACTATACTTTGACTTATTTGACTTTTTCGACATACTATACTTTGACTTATTTGACTTTTTCGACATACTATACTTTGACTTATTTGACTTTTTCGACATACTATACTATGACTTTTTTTACTTTTTTGATTTTTTTCAACATTCTATACTTTGACTTTTTTTTACTTTTTTCGACATACTATACTATGACTTTTTTTACTTTTTCGACATACTATACTATGACTTTTTTTACTTTTTCGACATACTATAATATGACTTTTTTTACTTTTTTGATTTTTTTCGACATACTTTACTTTGACTCTTTTTACTTTTTCGACATACTATACTATGACTTTTTTTACTTTTTCGACATACTATACTATGACTTTTTTTACTTTTTCGACATACTATACTACGACTTTTTTTACTTTTTTGATTTTTTTCAACATGCTATACTTTGACTGTTTTCGACATGCTATACTATGACTTTTTTTACTTTTTCGACAGACTATACTTTGACTTTTTTTACTTTTTCGACATACTATACTATGACTTTTTTTACTTTTTTGATTTTTTTCAACATACTATACTTTGACTTTTTTTACTTTTTCGACATACTATACTTTGACTTGTTTTACTTTTTCGAAATACTATACTATGACTTTTTTTACTTTTTTGATTTTTTTCAACATTCTATACTTTGACTTTTTTTACTTTTTTGATTTTTTTCGACATGCTATACTTTGACTTTTTTTACTTTTTTCGACATACTATACTATGACTTTTTTTACTTTTTCGACATACTATACTATGACTTTTTTTACTTTTTGGACATACTATACTACGACTTTTTTTACTTTTTTGATTTTTTTCAACATGCTATACTTTGACTTTTTTCGACATGCTATACTATGACTTTTTTTACTTTTTCGACATACTATACTTTGACTTTTTTTACTTTTTCAACATACTATACTTTGACTTGTTTTACTTTTTCGAAATACTATACTATGACTTTTTTTACTTTTTTGATTTTTTTCAACATTCTATACTTTGACTTTTTTTTACTTTTTTCGACATACTATATATACTAAGACTTTTTTTACTTTTTCGACATACTATACTATGACTTTTTTTACTTTTTTGATTTTTTTCGACATACTATACTTTGACTCTTTTTACTTTTTCGACATACTATACTATGACTTTTTTTACTTTTTCGACATACTATACTATGACTTTTTTTCTTTTTCAACATACTATACTATGACTTTTTTTACTTTTTTGACATACTATACTTTGACTTTTTTTACTTTTTTGATTTTTTTCAACATACTATATACTTTGACTTTTTTTACTTTTTTCGACATACTATACTATGACTTTTTTTACTTTTTCGACATACTATACTATGACTTTTTTTAATTTTTTGATTTTTTTCAACATACTATACTTTGACTTTTTTACTTTTTTCAACATACTATACTTTGACTTTTTTTTACTTTTTCGACATACTATACTATGACTTTTTTTACTTTTTCGACATACTATACTATGACTTTTTTGACTTTTTCAACATACTATACTATGACTTTTTTTACTTTTTCGAGATACTATACTAAGACTTTTTTGACTTTTTCGACATACTATACTATGACTTTTTTTACTTTTTTGATGTTTTTCAACATTCTATACTTTGACTTTTTTTACTTTTTTCGACATACTATACTATGACTTTTTTTACTTTTTTGATTTTTTTCAACATACTATATACTTTGACTTTTTTGACTTTTTCGACATACTATACTATGACTGACTTTTTCGACATACTATACTATGACTTTTTTGACTTTTTCGACATACTATACTATGACTTTTTTTACTTTTTCAACATACTATACTATGACTTTTTTTACTTTTTTGATTTTTTTCAACATACTATACTGTGACTTTTTTTACTTTTTCGACATACTATACTATGACTTTTTTTACTTTTTCGACATACTATACTACGACTTTTTTTACTTTTTTGATTTTTTTCAACATGCTATACTTTGACTGTTTTCGACATGCTATACTATGACTTTTTTTACTTTTTCGACAGACTATACTTTGACTTTTTTTACTTTTTCGACATACTATACTATGACTTTTTTTACTTTTTTGATTTTTTTCAACATACTATACTTTGACTTTTTTTACTTTTTCGACATACTATACTTTGACTTGTTTTACTTTTTCGAAATACTATACTATGACTTTTTTTACTTTTTTGATTTTTTTCAACATTCTATACTTTGACTTTTTTTACTTTTTTGATTTTTTTCGACATGCTATACTTTGACTTTTTTTACTTTTTTCGACATACTATACTATGACTTTTTTTACTTTTTCGACATACTATACTATGACTTTTTTTACTTTTTTGATTTTTTTCGACATACTATACTTTGACTCTTTTTACTTTTTCGACATACTATACTATGACTTTTTTTACTTTTTCGACATACTATACTATGACTTTTTTTACTTTTTGGACATACTATACTACGACTTTTTTTACTTTTTTGATTTTTTTCAACATGCTATACTTTGACTTTTTTCGACATGCTATACTATGACTTTTTTTACTTTTTCGACATACTATACTTTGACTTTTTTTACTTTTTCAACATACTATACTTTGACTTGTTTTACTTTTTCGAAATACTATACTATGACTTTTTTTACTTTTTTGATTTTTTTCAACATTCTATACTTTGACTTTTTTTTACTTTTTTCGACATACTATATATACTAAGACTTTTTTTACTTTTTCGACATACTATACTATGACTTTTTTTACTTTTTTGATTTTTTTCGACATACTATACTTTGACTCTTTTTACTTTTTCGACATACTATACTATGACTTTTTTTACTTTTTCGACATACTATACTATGACTTTTTTTCTTTTTCAACATACTATACTATGACTTTTTTTACTTTTTTGACATACTATACTTTGACTTTTTTTACTTTTTTGATTTTTTTCAACATACTATATACTTTGACTTTTTTTACTTTTTTCGACATACTATACTATGACTTTTTTTACTTTTTCGACATACTATACTATGACTTTTTTTAATTTTTTGATTTTTTTCAACATACTATACTTTGACTTTTTTACTTTTTTCAACATACTATACTTTGACTTTTTTTTACTTTTTCGACATACTATACTATGACTTTTTTTACTTTTTCGACATACTATACTATGACTTTTTTGACTTTTTCAACATACTATACTATGACTTTTTTTACTTTTTCGAGATACTATACTAAGACTTTTTTGACTTTTTCGACATACTATACTATGACTTTTTTTACTTTTTTGATGTTTTTCAACATTCTATACTTTGACTTTTTTTACTTTTTTCGACATACTATACTATGACTTTTTTTACTTTTTTGATTTTTTTCAACATACTATATACTTTGACTTTTTTGACTTTTTCGACATACTATACTATGACTTTTTTGACTTTTTCGACATACTATACTATGACTGACTTTTTCGACATACTATACTATGACTTTTTTGACTTTTTCGACATACTATACTATGACTTTTTTTACTTTTTCAACATACTATACTATGACTTTTTTTACTTTTTTCATTTTTTTCAACATACTATACTGTGACTTTTTTTACTTTTTTCGACATACTATACTATGACTTTTTTTACTTTTTTGATTTTTTTCAACATACTATACTTTGACTTTTTTTACTTTTTTCGACATACTATACTATGACTTTTTTTACTTTTTTGATTTTTTTCAACATACTATACTTTGACTTTTTTTTACTTTTTTCGACATACTATACTTTGACTTTTTTTACTTTTTCGACATACTATACTATTACTTTTTTGACTTTTTCGACGTACTATACTATGACTTTTTTTACTTTTTCGACATACTATACTATAACTTTTTTTACTTTTTTGATTTTTTTCGACATGCTATACTTTGACTTTTTTCGACATGCTATACTATGACTTTTTTTACTTTTTCGACATACTATACTATGACTTTTTTTACTTTTTCGACATACTATACTACAACTTTTTTTACTTTTTAGATTTTTTTCAACATGCTATACTTTGACTTTTTTCGACATGCTATACTATGACTTTTTTGACTTTTTTGATTTTTTTCGACATACTATACTATGACTTTTTTGACTTTTTCGACATACTATACTATGACTTTTTTTACTTTTTCAACATACTATACTATGACTTGTTTTACTTCTTCGACATACTATACTTTGACTTTTTTTACTTTTTTGATTTTTTTCAACATACTATATACTTTGACTTTTTTTACTTTTTCGACATACTATACTATGACTTTTTTGACTTTTTCGACATACTATACTATGACTTTGACTTTTTCGACATACTATACTATGACTTTGACTTTTTCGACATACTATACTATGACTTTTTTTACTTTTTCGACATACTATACTATGACTTTTTTTACTTTTTCAACATACTATACTATGACTTTTTTTACTTTTTTGATTTTTTTCAACATACTATACTGTGACTTTTTTTACTTTTTTCGACATACTATACTATGACTTTTTTTACTTTTTTGATTTTTTTCAACATACTATACTTTGACTTTTTTTACTTTTTTCGACATACTATACTATGACTTTTTTTACTTTTTTGATTTTTTTCAACATACTATACTTTGACTTTTTTTACTTTTTTCGACATACTATACTTTGACTTTTTTTACTTTTTCGACATACTATACTATTACTTTTTTGATTTTTTCGACGTACTATACTATGACTTTTTTGACTTTTTCGACATACTATACTATAACTTTTTTTACTTTTTTGATTTTTTTCGACATACTATATACTTTGACTTTTTTTACTTTTTCGACATACTATACTATGACTTTTTTGACTTTTTCGACATGCTATACTATGACTTTTTGACTTTTTCGACATACTATACTATGACTTTTTTGACTTTTTCGACATACTATACTACGACTTTTTTTACTTTTTAGATTTTTTTCAACATGCTATACTTTGACTTTTTTCGACATGCTATACTATGACTTTTTTTACTTTTTCGACATACTATACTTTGACTTTTTTTACTTTTTCGACATACTATACTACGACTTTTTTTACTTTTTGGATTTTTTTCAACATACTATACTTTGATTTTTTTTACTTTTTCGACATACTATACTATGACTTTTTTTACTTTTTTGATTTTTTTCGACATACTATACTATGACTTTTTTGACTTTTTCGACATACTATACTATGACTTTTTTTACTTTTTCAACATACTATACTATGACTTGTTTTACTTTTTCGACATACTATACTATGACTTTTTTTACTTTTTTGATATTTTTCAACATACTATACTTTGACTTTTTTTACTTTTTTCGACATACTATACTATGCCTTTTTTTACTTTTTTGATTTTTTTCAACATACTATATACTTTGACTTTTTTTACTTTTTTCGACATACTATACTATGACTTTTTTTACTTTTTCGACATACTATACTATGACTTTTTTTACTTTTTTGATTTTTTTCAACATACTATACTTTGACTTTTTTACTTTTTTCAACATACTATACTTTGACTTTTTTTTACTTTTTCGACATACTATACTATGACTTTTTTGACTTTTTCGACATACTATACTATGACTTTTTTGACTTTTTCAACATACTATACTTTGACTTTTTTGACTTTTTCAACATACTATACTTTGACTTTTTTTACTTTTTCGACATACTACATTATGACTTTTTTTACTTTTTTGATTTTTTTCAACATACTATACTTTGACTTTTTTTACTTTTTTCGACATACTATACTTTGACTTTTTTTACTTTTTCAACATACTATACTATGACTTTTTTTACTTTTTTGATTTTTTTCGACATACTATACTTTGACTCTTTTTACTTTTTCGACACACTATACTATGACTTTTTTTACTTTTTCGACATACTATACTATGACTTTTTTTCGTTTTCAACATACTATACTATGACTTTTTTTACTTTTTTGACATACTATACTATGACTTTTTTTACTTTTTTGATTTTTTTCAACATACTATACTTTGACTTTTTTACTTTTTTCAACATACTATACTTTGACTTTTTTTACTTTTTTGATTTTTTTCAACATACTATATACTTTGACTTTTTTTACTTTTTCGACATACTATACTATGACTTTTTTGACTTTTTCGACATACTATACTATGACTTTGACTTTTTCGACATACTATACTATGACTTTTTTGACTTTTTCGACATACTATACTATGACTTTTTTTACTTTTTCAACATACTATACTATGACTTTTTTTACTTTTTTGATTTTTTTCAACATACTATACTGTGACTTTTTTTACTTTTTTCGACATACTATACTATGACTTTTTTTACTTTTTTGATTTTTTTCAACATACTATACTTTGACTTTTTTTACTTTTTTCGACATACTATACTATGACTTTTTTTACTTTTTTGATTTTTTTCAACATACTATACTTTGACTTTTTTTACTTTTTTCGACATACTATACTATGACTTTTTTTACTTTTTTGATTTTTTTCAACATACTATACTGTGACTTTTTTTACTTTTTTCGACATACTATACTTTGACTTTTTTTACTTTTTCGACATACTATACTATTACTTTTTTGATTTTTTCGACGTACTATACTATGACTTTTTTGACTTTTTCGACATACTATACTATAACTTTTTTTACTTTTTTGATTTTTTTCGACATACTATATACTTTGACTTTTTTTACTTTTTCGACATACTATACTATGACTTTTTTGACTTTTTCGACATGCTATACTATGACTTTTTGA
Organism: Zingel zingel; assembly: GCA_023566125.1. Classification (NCBI taxonomy): domain Eukaryota; kingdom Metazoa; phylum Chordata; class Actinopteri; order Perciformes; family Percidae; genus Zingel; species Zingel zingel. The sequence continues at coordinate 1,913,731 of CM042321.1, read as the reverse complement.
CTTTTTCGACATACTATACTATGACTTTTTTGACTTTTTCGACATACTATACTACGACTTTTTTTACTTTTTAGATTTTTTTCAACATGCTATACTTTGACTTTTTTCGACATGCTATACTATGACTTTTTTTACTTTTTCGACATACTATACTTTGACTTTTTTTACTTTTTCGACATACTATACTACGACTTTTTTTACTTTTTTGATTTTTTTCAACATACTATACTTTGATTTTTTTTACTTTTTCGACATACTATACTATGACTTTTTTTACTTTTTTGATTTTTTTCGACATACTATACTATGACTTTTTTGACTTTTTCGACATACTATACTATGACTTTTTTTACTTTTTCAACATACTATACTATGACTTGTTTTACTTTTTCGACATACTATACTATGACTTTTTTTACTTTTTTGATATTTTTCAACATACTATACTTTGACTTTTTTTACTTTTTTCGACATACTATACTATGCCTTTTTTTACTTTTTTGATTTTTTTCAACATACTATATACTTTGACTTTTTTTACTTTTTTCGACATACTATACTATGCCTTTTTTTACTTTTTCGACATACTATACTATGACTTTTTTTACTTTTTTGATTTTTTTCAACATACTATACTTTGACTTTTTTACTTTTTTCAACATACTATACTTTGACTTTTTTTTACTTTTTCGACATACTATACTATGACTTTTTTGACTTTTTCGACATACTATACTATGACTTTTTTGACTTTTTCAACATACTATACTTTGACTTTTTTGACTTTTTCAACATACTATACTTTGACTTTTTTTACTTTTTCGACATACTATATTATGACTTTTTTTACTTTTTTGATTTTTTTCAACATACTATACTTTGACTTTTTTTACTTTTTTCGACATACTATACTTTGACTTTTTTTACTTTTTCAACATACTATACTATGACTTTTTTTACTTTTTTGATTTTTTTCGACATACTATACTTTAACTCTTTTTACTTTTTCGACACACTATACTATGACTTTTTTTACTTTTTCGACATACTATACTATGACTTTTTTTTCGTTTTCAACATACTATACTATGACTTTTTTTACTTTTTTGACATACTATACTATGACTTTTTTACTTTTTTGATTTTTTTCAACATACTATACTTTGACTTTTTTACTTTTTTCAACATACTATACTTTGACTTTTTTTTACTTTTTCGACATACTATACTATGACTTTTTTGACTTTTTCGACATACTATACTGTGACTTTTTTGACTTTTTCGACATACTATACTATGACTTTTTTGACTTTCGACATACTATACTATGACTTTTTTTACTTTTTCAACATACTATACTATGACTTTTTTACTTTTTCGACATACTGTACTATGACTTTTTTTACTTTTTTGATTTTTTTCAACATACTATACTGTGACTTTTTTTACTTTTTTCGACATACTATACTATGACTTTTTTTACTTTTTTGATTTTTTTCAACATACTATACTTTGACTTTTTTTACTTTTTTCGACATACTATACTTTGACTTTTTTGACTTTTTCGACATACTTACTATGACTTTTTTTACTTTTTTGATTTTTTTCAACATACTATACTTTGACTTTTTTTTACTTTTTTCGACATACTATACTTTGACTTTTTTTACTTTTTCGACATACTATACTATGACTTTTTTTACTTTTTCGACGTACTATACTATGACTTTTTTGACTTTTTTGACTTTTTCGACATACTATACTATAACTTTTTTTACTTTTTTGATTTTTTTCGACATGCTATACTTTGACTTTTTTCGACATGCTATACTATGACTTTTTTTACTTTTTCGACATACTATACTATGACTTTTTTGACTTTTTCGACATACTATACTATGACTTTTTTGACTTTTTCAACATACTATACTTTGACTTTTTTGACTTTTTCAACATACTATACTTTGACTTTTTTTACTTTTTCGACATACTATATTATGACTTTTTTTACTTTTTTGATTTTTTTCAACATACTATACTTTGACTTTTTTTACTTTTTTCGACATACTATACTTTGACTTTTTTTACTTTTTCAACATACTATACTATGACTTTTTTTACTTTTTTGATTTTTTTCGACATACTATACTTTAACTCTTTTTACTTTTTCGACACACTATACTATGACTTTTTTTACTTTTTCGACATACTATACTATGACTTTTTTTTCGTTTTCAACATACTATACTATGACTTTTTTTACTTTTTTGACATACTATACTATGACTTTTTTACTTTTTTGATTTTTTTCAACATACTATACTTTGACTTTTTTACTTTTTTCAACATACTATACTTTGACTTTTTTTTACTTTTTCGACATACTATACTATGACTTTTTTGACTTTTTCGACATACTATACTGTGACTTTTTTGACTTTTTCGACATACTATACTATGACTTTTTTGACTTTCGACATACTATACTATGACTTTTTTTACTTTTTCAACATACTATACTATGACTTTTTTACTTTTTCGACATACTGTACTATGACTTTTTTTACTTTTTTGATTTTTTTCAACATACTATACTGTGACTTTTTTTACTTTTTTCGACATACTATACTATGACTTTTTTTACTTTTTTGATTTTTTTCAACATACTATACTTTGACTTTTTTTACTTTTTTCGACATACTATACTATGACTTTTTTTACTTTTTTGATTTTTTTCAACATACTATACTTTGACTTTTTTTACTTTTTTCGACATACTATACTTTGACTTTTTTGACTTTTTCGACATACTTACTATGACTTTTTTTACTTTTTTGATTTTTTTCAACATACTATACTTTGACTTTTTTTTACTTTTTTCGACATACTATACTTTGACTTTTTTTACTTTTTCGACATACTATACTATGACTTTTTTTACTTTTTCGACGTACTATACTATGACTTTTTTGACTTTTTTGACTTTTTCGACATACTATACTATAACTTTTTTTACTTTTTTGATTTTTTTCGACATGCTATACTTTGACTTTTTTCGACATGCTATACTATGACTTTTTTTACTTTTTCGACATACTATACTATGACTTTTTTTACTTTTTCGACATACTATACTACGACTTTTTTTACTTTTTAGATTTTTTTCAACATGCTATACTTTGACTTTTTTCGACATACTATACTTTGACTTTTTTTACTTTTTCGACATACTATACTACGACTTTTTTTACTTTTTTGATTTTTTTCAACATGCTATACTTTGATTTTTTTTACTTTTTCGACATACTATACTTTGATTTTTTTTACTTTTTCGACATACTATACTATGACTTTTTTTAATTTTTTGATTTTTTTCAACATACTATACTTTGACTTTTTTTACTTTTTTCGACATACTATACTTTGACTTTTTTTACTTTTTCGACATACTATACTTTGACTTTTTTTACTTTTTCGACATACTATACTTTGACTTGTTTTACTTTTTCGACATACTATACTATGACTTTTTTTACTTTTTTGATTTTTTTCGACATACTATACATTGACTCTTTTTACTTTTTCGACATACTATACTATGACTTTTTTTACTTTTTCGACATACTATACTATGACTTTTTTTTCTTTTTCAACATACTATACTATGACTTTTTTTTACTTTTTTGACATACTATACTATGACTTTTTTTACTTTTTTGATTTTTTTCGACACACTATACTATGACTTTTTTGACTTTTTCGACATACTATACTATGACTTTTTTTTACTTTTTCAACATACTATACTATGACTTGTTTTACTTTTTCGACATACTATACTATGACTTTTTTTACTTTTTTGATATTTTTCAACATACTATACTTTGACTTTTTTTTACTTTTTTCGACATACTATACTATGACTTTTTTACTTTTTTGATTTTTTTCAACATACTATATACTTTGACTTTTTTTACTTTTTTCGACATACTATACTATGACTTTTTTTACTTTTTCGACATACTATACTATGACTTTTTTTTCTTTTTCAACATACTATACTATGACTTTTTTTTACTTTTTTGACATACTATACTATGACTTTTTTTACTTTTTTGATTTTTTTCGACATACTATACTATGACTTTTTTGACATACTATACTATGACTTTTTTTACTTTTTCAACATACTATACTATGACTTGTTTTACTTTTTCGACATACTATGCTATTACTTTTTTTACTTTTTTGATTTTTTTCAACATACTATACTTTGACTTTTTTTACTTTTTTCGACATACTATACTATGACTTTTTTTACTTTTTTGATTTTTTTCAACATACTATATACTTTGACTTTTTTTACTTTTTTCGACATACTATACTATGACTTTTTTTACTTTTTCGACATACTATACTATGACTTTTTTTACTTTTTTGATTTTTTTCAACATACTATACTTTGACTTTTTTACTTTTTTCAACATACTATACTTTGACTTTTTTTTACTTTTTCGACATACTATACTATGACTTTTTCGACATACTATACCATGACTTTTTTGACTTTTTTGACTTTTTCGACATACTATACTATGACTTTTTTTACTTTTTTGATTTTTTTCGACATGCTATACTATGACTTTTTTTTACTTTTTCGACATACTATACTATGACTTTTTTTACTTTTTCGACATACTATACTACGACTTTTTTTACTTTTTAGATTTTTTTCAACATGCTATACTTTGACTTTTTTCGACATGCTATACTATGACTTTTTTTACTTTTTCGACATACTATACTTTGACTTTTTTTACTTTTTCGACATACTATACTTTGACTTGTTTTACTTTTTCGAAATACTATACTATGACTTTTTTTACTTTTTTGATTTTTTTCAACATTCTATACTTTGACTTTTTTTACTTTTTTCGACATACTATACTATGACTTTTTTTACTTTTTTGATTTTTTTCAACATACTATATACTTTGACTTTTTTTACTTTTTTCGACATACTATACTATGACTTTTTTTACTTTTTCGACATACTATACTATGACTTTTTTTACTTTTTTGATTTTTTTCAACATACTATACTTTGACTTTTTTACTTTTTTCAACATACTATACTTTGACTTTTTTTTACTTTTTCGAACATACTATACTATGACTTTTTTGACTTTTTCGACATACTATACAATTACTTTTTTGACTTTTTCAACATACTATACTTTGACTTTTTTGACTTTTTCAACATACTATACTATGACTTTTTTTACTTTTTCGACATACTATACTATGACTTTTTTTACTTTTTCGACATACTATACTACGACTTTTTTTACTTTTTAGATTTTTTTCAACATTCTATACTTTGACTTTTTTTACTTTTTTCGACATACTATACTATGACTTTTTTTTACTTTTTCGAAATACTATACTATGACTTTTTTGACTTTTACGACATACTATACTGACTTTTTTGACTTTTTCAACATACTATACTATGACTTTTTTGACTTTTTCAACATACTATACTTTGACTTTTTTATTTTTTTCGACATACTATACTATGACTTTTTTTACTTTTTTGATTTTTTTCAACATACTATACTTTGACTTTTTTTTACTTTTTTTGACATACTATACTTTGACTTTTTTACTTTTTCGACATACTATACTATGACTTTTTTTACTTTTTTGATTTTTTTCGACATACTATACTATGACTTTTTTGACTTTTTCGACATACTATACTATGACTTTTTTTACTTTTTCAACATACTATACTATGACTTTTTACTTTTTCGACATACTATACTATGACTTTTTTTACTTTTTTGATTTTTTTCAACATACTATACTTTGACTTTTTTTACTTTTTTCGAAATACTATACTATGACTTTTTTTACTTTTTTGATTTTTTTCAACATACTATACTATGACTTTTTTTACTTTTTTGATTTTTTTCGACATACTATACTATGACTTTTTTGACTTTTTCGACATACTATACTATGACTTTTTTTACTTTTTCAACATACTATACTATGACTTGTTTTACTTTTTCGAAATACTATACTATGACTTTTTTTACTTTTTTGATTTTTTTCAACATACTATATACTTTGACTTTTTTTACTTTTTTCGACATACTATACTATGACTTTTTTTACTTTTTTGACATACTATACTATGACTTTTTTCCTTTTTCGACATACTATACTTTGACTTTTTTTATATTTTCGACATACTATACTATGACTTTTTTTACTTTTTCGACATACTATACTATGACTTTTTTTACTTTTTAGACATACTATACTATGACTTTTTTTACTTTTTCGACATACTATACTATGACTTTTTTTTACTTTTTTGATTATTTTCAACATACTATACTTTGACTTGTTTTACTTTTTTCGACATACTATACTATGACTTTTTTTACTTTTTCGACATACTATACTATGACTTTTTTTACTTTTTTGATTTTTTTCAACATACTATACTTTGACTTTTTTTATATTTTCGACATACTATACTATGACTTTTTTTACTTTTTCGACATACTATACTATGACTTTTTTTTCTTTTTAGACATACTATACTATGACTTTTTTTACTTTTTCGACATACTATACTATGACTTTTTTTACTTTTTTGATTATTTTCAACATACTATACTTTGACTTGTTTTACTTCTTTCGACATACTATACTATGACTTTTTTTTACTTTTTCGACATACTATACTATGACTTTTTTTACTTTTTTGATTTTTTTCAACATACTATACTTTGACTTTTTTTTACTTTTTCGACATACTATACTATGACTTTTTTGACTTTTTCGACATACTATACTATGACTTTTTTTTCTTTTTAGACATACTATACTATGACTTTTTTTACTTTTTCGACATACTATACTATGACTTTTTTTACTTTTTTGATTATTTTCAACATACTATACTTTGACTTGTTTTACTTTTTTCGACATACTATACTATGACTTTTTTTTACTTTTTCGACATACTATACTATGACTTTTTTTACTTTTTTGATTTTTTTCAACATACTATACTTTGACTTTTTTTTACTTTTTCGACATACTATACTATGACTTTTTTGACTTTTTCGACATACTATACTATGACTTTTTTGACTTTTTCGACATACTATACTATGACTTTTTTGACTTTTTCAACAGACTATACTATGACTTTTTTGACTTTTTCGACATACTATACTATGACTTTTTTTACTTTTTTGATTTTTTTCAACATACTATACTTTGACTTTTTTTTACTTTTTCGACATACTATACTATGACTTTTTTGACTTTTTCGACATACTATACTATGACTTTTTTGACTTTTTCGACATACTATACTATGACTTTTTTGACTTTTTCAACAGACTATACTATGACTTTTTTGACTTTTTCAACATACTATACTTTGACTTTTTTGACTTTTTCAACATACTATACTTTGACTTTTTTGACTTTTTCAACATACTATACTTTGACTTTTTTTTACTTTTTCGACATACTATACTATGACTTTTTTTACTTTTTTTGATTTTTTTCGACATACTATACTTTGACTCTTTACTTTTTCGACATACTATACTATGACTTTTTTTACTTTTTCGACATACTATACTATGACTTTTTTTTCGTTTTCAACATACTATACTATGACTTTTTTTTACTTTTTTGACATACTATACTATGACTTTTTTTACTTTTTTGATTTTTTTCGACATACTATACTATGACTTTTTTGACTTTTTCGACATACTATACTATGACTTTTTTTACTTTTGCAACATACTATACTATGACTTGTTTTACTTTTTCGAAATACTATACTATGACTTTTTTTACTTTTTTGATTTTTTTCAACATACTATACTTTGACTTTTTTTACTTTTTTCGACATACTATACTATGACTTTTTTTACTTTTTTGATTTTTTTCAACATACTATATACTTTGACTTTTTTTACTTTTTTCGACATACTATACTATGACTTTTTTTACTTTTTCTACATACTATACTATGACTTATTTTACTTTTTTGATTTTTTTCAACATACTATACTTTGACTTTTTTTTACTTTTTCGACATACTATACTATGACTTTTTTGACTTTTTCGACATACTATACTATGACTTTTTTGACTTTTTCAACATACTATACTATGACTTTTTTGACTTTTTCAACATACTATACTTTGACTTTTTTGACTTTTTCAACATACCATACTTTGACTTTTTTTACTTTTTCGACATACTATACTATGACTTTTTTTACTTTTTTGATTTTTTTCAACATACTATACTTTGACTTTTTTTACTTTTTTCGACATACTATACTATGACTTTTTTTACTTTTTCGACATACTATACTATGACTTATTTTACTTTTTTTACTTTTTTCAACATACTATACTTTGACTTTTTTTTACTTTTTCGACATACTATACTATGACTTTTTTGACTTTTTCGACATACTATACTATGACTTTTTTGACTTTTTCAACATACTATACTATGACTTTTTTGACTTTTTCAACATACTATACTTTGACTTTTTTGACTTTTTCAACATACCATACTTTGACTTTTTTTACTTTTTCGACATACTATACTATGACTTTTTTTACTTTTTTGATTTTTTTCAACATACTATACTTTGACTTTTTTTACTTTTTTCGACATACTATACTATGACTTTTTTTACTTTTTCAACATACTATACTATGACTTTTTTGACTTTTTCGACATACTATACTATGACTTTTTTGACTTTTTCAACATACTATACTATGACTTTTTTTACTTTTTTGATTTTTTTCAACATACTATACTTTGACTTTTTTTACTTTTTTCGACATACTATACTATGACTTTTTTAACTTTTTCAACATACTATACTATGACTTTTTTTACTTTTTCGACATACTATACTATGACTTTTTTGACTTTTTCAACATACTATACTATGACTTTTTTGACTTTTTTGATTTTTTTCAACATACTATACTTTGACTTTTTTGATTTTTTTCAACATACTATATACTTTGACTTTTTTTACTTTTTTCGACATACTATACTATGACTTTTTTTACTTTTTTCGACATACTATACTATGACTTTTTTTACTTTTTTGATTTTTTTCAACATACTATACTTTGACTTTTTTTACTTTTTTCGACATACTATACTTTGACTTTTTTTACTTTTTCGACATACTATACTATGACTTTTTTAACTTTTTCAACATACTATACTATGACTTTTTTGACTTTTTCGACATACTATACTATGACTTTTTTGACTTTTTCAACATACTATACTATGACTTTTTTTACTTTTTTGATTTTTTTCAACATACTATACTTTGACTTTTTTTACTTTTTTCGACATACTATACTATGACTTTTTTTACTTTTTCGACATACTATACTTTGACGTTTTTTACTTTTTCGACATACTATACTATGACTTTTTTTACTTTTTCGACATACTATACTATGACTTTTTTGACTTTTTCAACATACTATACTATGACTTTTTCTACATACTATACTATGACTTTTTTTACTTTTTTGATTTTTTTCAACATACTATACTTTGACTTTTTTCGACATGCTATACTTTGACTTTTTTTACTTTTTTGACATACTATACTATGACTTTTTTCCTTTTTCGACATACTATACTTTGACTTTTTTTACTTTTTCGACATACTATACTATGACTTTTTTTATTTTTTCGACATACTATACTATGACTTTTTTACTTTTTCGACATACTATACTATGACTTTTTTTACTTTTTTGATTTTTTTCGACATACTATACTATGACTTTTTTGACTTTTTCGACATACTATACTATGACTTGTTTTACTTTTTCGACATACTATACTATGACTTTTTTTACTTTTTTGATTTTTTTCAACATTCTATACTTTGACTTTTTTTACTTTTTTCGACATACTATACTATGACTTTTTTTACTTTTTCGACATACTATACTATGACTTTTTTTACTTTTTTGATTTTTTTCGACATACTATACTTTGACTCTTTTTACTTTTTCGACATACTATACTATGACTTTTTTTTACTTTTTCGACATACTATACTATGACTTTTTTTCTCTTTCAACATATTATACTATGACTTTTTTTTACTTTTTTGACATACTATTCTATGACTTTTTTTACTTTTTTGATTTTTTTCGACATACTATACTATGACTTGTTTTACTTTTTCGACATACTATACTATGACTTTTTTTACTTTTTTGATATTTTTCAACATACTATACTTTGACTTTTTTTTACTTTTTTCGACATACTATACTATGACTTTTTTTACTTTTTTGATTTTTTTCAATATACTATATACTTTGACTTTTTTTACTTTTTTCGACATACTATACTATGACTTTTTTTACTTTTTCGACATACTATACTATGACTTTTTTTACTTTTTTGATTTTTTTCAACATACTATACTTTGACTTTTTTACTTTTTTCAACATACTATACTTTGACTTTTTTTTACTTTTTCGACATACTATACTATGACTTTTTTGACTTTTTCGACATACTATACTATGACTTTTTTGACTTTTTCAACATACTATACTATGACTTTTTTGACTTTTTCAACACACTATACTTTGACTTTTTTACTTTTTCGACATACTATACTATGACTTTTTTTACTTTTTTGATTTTTTTCAACATACTATACTTTGACTCTTTTTACTTTTTCGACATACTATACTATGACTTTTTTTACTTTTTCGACATACTATACTATGACTTTTTTTTCATTTTCAACATACTATACTATGACTTTTTTTTACTTTTTTGACATACTATACTATGACTTTTTTTACTTTTTTGATTTTTTTCGACATACTATACTATGACTTTTTTGACTTTTTCGACATACTATACTATGACTTTTTTTACTTTTTCAACATACTATAGTATGACTTGTTTTACTTTTTCGACATACTATACTATGACTTTTTTTACTTTTTTGATTTTTTTCAACATACTATACTTTGACTTTTTTTTACTTTTTCGACATACTATATACTATGACTTTTTTTACTTTTTTGATTTTTTTCGACATACTATACTATGACTTTTTTGACTTTTTCGACATACTCTACTATGACTTTTTTTACTTTTTCAACATACTATACTATGACTTGTTTTACTTTTTCGACATACTATACTATGACTTTTTTTACTTTTTTGATTTTTTTCAACATACTATACTTTGACTTTTTTACTTTTTTCAACATACTATACTATGACTTTTTTCCTTTTTCGACATACTATACTTTGACTTTTTTTACTTTTTCGACATACTATACTATGACTTTTTTTATTTTTTCGACATACTATACTATGACTTTTTTACTTTTTCGACATACTATACTATGACTTTTTTTACTTTTTTGATTTTTTTCGACATACTATACTATGACTTTTTTGACTTTTTCGACATACTATACTATGACTTGTTTTACTTTTTCGACATACTATACTATGACTTTTTTTACTTTTTTGATTTTTTTCAACATTCTATACTTTGACTTTTTTTACTTTTTTCGACATACTATACTATGACTTTTTTTACTTTTTCGACATACTATACTATGACTTTTTTTACTTTTTTGATTTTTTTCGACATACTATACTTTGACTCTTTTTACTTTTTCGACATACTATACTATGACTTTTTTTTACTTTTTCGACATACTATACTATGACTTTTTTTCTCTTTCAACATATTATACTATGACTTTTTTTTACTTTTTTGACATACTATTCTATGACTTTTTTTACTTTTTTGATTTTTTTCGACATACTATACTATGACTTGTTTTACTTTTTCGACATACTATACTATGACTTTTTTTACTTTTTTGATATTTTTCAACATACTATACTTTGACTTTTTTTTACTTTTTTCGACATACTATACTATGACTTTTTTTACTTTTTTGATTTTTTTCAATATACTATATACTTTGACTTTTTTTACTTTTTTCGACATACTATACTATGACTTTTTTTACTTTTTCGACATACTATACTATGACTTTTTTTACTTTTTTGATTTTTTTCAACATACTATACTTTGACTTTTTTACTTTTTTCAACATACTATACTTTGACTTTTTTTTACTTTTTCGACATACTATACTATGACTTTTTTGACTTTTTCGACATACTATACTATGACTTTTTTGACTTTTTCAACATACTATACTATGACTTTTTTGACTTTTTCAACACACTATACTTTGACTTTTTTACTTTTTCGACATACTATACTATGACTTTTTTTACTTTTTTGATTTTTTTCAACATACTATACTTTGACTCTTTTTACTTTTTCGACATACTATACTATGACTTTTTTTACTTTTTCGACATACTATACTATGACTTTTTTTTCATTTTCAACATACTATACTATGACTTTTTTTTACTTTTTTGACATACTATACTATGACTTTTTTTACTTTTTTGATTTTTTTCGACATACTATACTATGACTTTTTTGACTTTTTCGACATACTATACTATGACTTTTTTTACTTTTTCAACATACTATAGTATGACTTGTTTTACTTTTTCGACATACTATACTATGACTTTTTTTACTTTTTTGATTTTTTTCAACATACTATACTTTGACTTTTTTTTACTTTTTCGACATACTATATACTATGACTTTTTTTACTTTTTTGATTTTTTTCGACATACTATACTATGACTTTTTTGACTTTTTCGACATACTCTACTATGACTTTTTTTACTTTTTCAACATACTATACTATGACTTGTTTTACTTTTTCGACATACTATACTATGACTTTTTTTACTTTTTTGATTTTTTTCAACATACTATACTTTGACTTTTTTACTTTTTTCAACATACTATACTTTGACTTTTTTTTACTTTTTCGAAATACTATACTATGACTTTTTCGACATACTATACTATGACTTTTTTTACTTTTTTGATTTTTTTCAACATACTATACTTTGACTTTTTTTACTTTTTTCGACATACTATACTTTGACTTTTTTTACTTTTTCGACATACTATACTATGACTTTTTTAACTTTTTCAACATACTATACTATGACTTTTTTGAATTTTTCGACATACTATACTATGACTTTTTTGACTTTTTCAACATACTATACTATGACTTTTTTTACTTTTTTGATTTTTTTCAACATACTATACTTTGACTTTTTTACTTTTTTCGACATACTATACTATGACTTTTTTTACTTTTTTGATTTTTTTTCAACATAAAATATACTTTGACTTTTTTTACTTTTTTCGACATACTATACTATGACGTTTTTTACTTTTTCGACATACTATACTATGACTTTTTTTACTCTTTCGACATACTATACTATGACTTTTTTGACTTTTTCAACATACTATACTATGACTTTTTTTACTTTTTCTACATACTATACTATGACTTTTTTTACTTTTTTGATTTTTTTCAACATACTATACTTTTACTTTTTTACTTTTTTCAACATACTATACTTTGACTTTTTTTACTTTTTCTATACTATGACTTTTTTTACTTTTTCTATATTATGACTTTTTTTACTTTTTCGACATACTATACTATGACTTTTTTTACTTTTTCGACATACTATACTATGACTTTTTTTACTTTTTAGACATACTATACTATGACTTTTTTACTTTTTCGACATACTATACTATGACTTTTTACTTTTTTGATTATTTTCGACATACTATACTATGACTTTTTTTACTTTTTCGACATACTATACTATGACTTTTTTGACTTTTTCGACATACTATACTATGACTTTTTTGACTTTTTCAACATACTATACTATGACTTTTTTGACTTTTTCAACACACTATACTTTGACTTTTTTGACTTTTTCAACATACTATACTTTGACTTTTTTACTTTTTCGACATACTATACTATGACTTTTTTTACTTTTTTGATTTTTTTCAACATACTATACTTTGACTCTTTTTACTTTTTCGACATACTATACTATGACTTTTTTTACTTTTTCGACATACTATACTATGACTTTTTTTTCATTTTCAACATACTATACTATGACTTTTTTTTACTTTTTTGACATACTATACTATGACTTTTTTTACTTTTTTGATTTTTTTCGACATACTATACTATGACTTTTTTGACTTTTTCGACATACTATACTATGACTTTTTTTACTTTTTCAACATACTATAGTATGACTTGTTTTACTTTTTCGACATACTATACTATGACTTTTTTTACTTTTTTGATTTTTTTCAACATACTATACTTTGACTTTTTTTTACTTTTTCGACATACTATATACTATGACTTTTTTTACTTTTTTGATTTTTTTCGACATACTATACTATGACTTTTTTGACTTTTTCGACATACTCTACTATGACTTTTTTTACTTTTTCAACATACTATACTATGACTTGTTTTACTTTTTCGACATACTATACTATGACTTTTTTTACTTTTTTACTTTTTTCAACATACTATACTTTGACTTTTTTTTACTTTTTCGAAATACTATACTATGACTTTTTCGACATACTATACTATGACTTTTTTTACTTTTTCAACATACTATACTATGACTTTTTTGACTTTTTCAACATACCATACTTTGACTTTTTTTACTTTTTCGACATACTATACTACGACTTTTTTTACTTTTTTGATTTTTTTCAACATACTATACTTTGACTTTTTTTTACTTTTTTCGACATACTATACTTTGACTTTTTTTACTTTTTCGACATACTATACTATGACTTTTTTAACTTTTTCAACATACTATACTATGACTTTTTTGAATTTTTCGACATACTATACTATGACTTTTTTGACTTTTTCAACATACTATACTATGACTTTTTTTACTTTTTTGATTTTTTTCAACATACTATACTTTGACTTTTTTACTTTTTTCGACATACTATACTATGACTTTTTTTACTTTTTTGATTTTTTTTCAACATAAAATATACTTTGACTTTTTTTACTTTTTTCGACATACTATACTATGACTTTTTTTACTTTTTCGACATACTATACTTTGACGTTTTTTACTTTTTCGACATACTATACTATGACTTTTTTTACTCTTTCGACATACTATACTATGACTTTTTTGACTTTTTCAACATACTATACTATGACTTTTTTTACTTTTTCTACATACTATACTATGACTTTTTTTACTTTTTTGATTTTTTTCAACATACTATACTTTTACTTTTTTACTTTTTTCAACATACTATACTTTGACTTTTTTTTACTTTTTTGACATACTATACTATGACTTTTTTTACTTTTTTGATTTTTTTCGACATACTATACTATGACTTTTTTGACTTTTTCGACATACTATACTATGACTTTTTTTACTTTTTCAACATACTATAGTATGACTTGTTTTACTTTTTCGACATACTATACTATGACTTTTTTTACTTTTTTGATTTTTTTCAACATACTATACTTTGACTTTTTTTTACTTTTTCGACATACTATATACTATGACTTTTTTTACTTTTTTGATTTTTTTCGACATACTATACTATGACTTTTTTGACTTTTTCGACATACTCTACTATGACTTTTTTTACTTTTTCAACATACTATACTATGACTTGTTTTACTTTTTCGACATACTATACTATGACTTTTTTTACTTTTTTGATTTTTTTCAACATACTATACTTTGACTTTTTTACTTTTTTCAACATACTATACTTTGACTTTTTTTTACTTTTTCGAAATACTATACTATGACTTTTTCGACATACTATACTATGACTTTTTTTTTACTTTTTCAACATACTATACTATGACTTTTTTGACTTTTTCAACATACTATACTTTGACTTTTTTGACTTTTTCAACATACCATACTTTGACTTTTTTTACTTTTTTGAAATACTATACTATGACTTTTTTTACTTTTTTGATTTTTTTCGACATACTATACTATGACTTTTTTGACTTTTTCGACATACTATACTATGACTTGTTTTACTTTTTCAACATACTATAGTATGACTTGTTTTACTTTTTCGACATACTATACTATGACTTTTTTTACTTTTTTGATTTTTTTCAACATACTATACTTTGACTTTTTTTTACTTTTTCGACATACTATATACTATGACTTTTTTTACTTTTTTGATTTTTTTCGACATACTATACTATGACTTTTTTGACTTTTTCGACATACTCTACTATGACTTTTTTTACTTTTTCAACATACTATACTATGACTTGTTTTACTTTTTCGACATACTATACTATGACTTTTTTTACTTTTTTGATTTTTTTCAACATACTATACTTTGACTTTTTTACTTTTTTCAACATACTATACTTTGACTTTTTTTTACTTTTTCGAAATACTATACTATGACTTTTTCGACATACTATACTATGACTTTTTTTACTTTTTCAACATACTATACTATGACTTTTTTGACTTTTTCAACATACTATACTTTGACTTTTTTGACTTTTTCAACATACCATACTTTGACTTTTTTTACTTTTTCGACATACTATACTATGACTTTTTTTACTTTTTTGATTTTTTTCAACATACTATACTTTGACTTTTTTTACTTTTTTCGACATACTATACTTTGACTTTTTTTACTTTTTCGACATACTATACTATGACTTTTTTAACTTTTTCAACATACTATACTATGACTTTTTTGAATTTTTCGACATACTATACTATGACTTTTTTGACTTTTTCAACATACTATACTATGACTTTTTTTACTTTTTTGATTTTTTTCAACATACTATACTTTGACTTTTTTACTTTTTTCGACATACTATACTATGACTTTTTTTACTTTTTTGATTTTTTTTCAACATAAAATATACTTTGACTTTTTTTACTTTTTTCGACATACTATACTATGACTTTTTTTACTTTTTCGACATACTATACTTTGACGTTTTTTACTTTTTCGACATACTATACTATGACTTTTTTTACTCTTTCGACATACTATACTATGACTTTTTTGACTTTTTCAACATACTATACTATGACTTTTTTTACTTTTTCTACATACTATACTATGACTTTTTTTACTTTTTTGATTTTTTTCAACATACTATACTTTTACTTTTTTACTTTTTTCAACATACTATACTTTGACTTTTTTTACTTTTTCTATACTATGACTTTTTTTACTTTTTCTATACTATGACTTTTTTTACTTTTTCGACATACTATACTATGACTTTTTTTACTTTTTCGACATACTATACTATGACTTTTTTTACTTTTTAGACATACTATACTATGACTTTTTTTACTTTTTCGACATACTATACTATGACTTTTTACTTTTTTGATTATTTTCGACATACTATACTATGACTTTTTTTACTTTTTCGACATACTATACTATGACTTTTTTGACTTTTTCGACATACTATACTATGACTTTTTTTTACCTTTTCAACATACTATACTATGACTTTTTTTTACTTTTTTGATTTTTTTCAACATACTATACTATGACTTTTTTTTACTTTTTTGACTTTTTCAACACACTATACTTTGACTTTTTTGACTTTTTCAACATACTATACTTTGACTTTTTTACTTTTTCGACATACTATACTATGACTTTTTTTACTTTTTTGATTTTTTTCGACATACTATACTATGACTTTTTTGACTTTTTCGACATACTATACTATGACTTTTTTTACTTTTTCGACATACTATACTATGACTTTTTTTTCGTTTTCAACATACTATACTATGACTTTTTTGACTTTTTCGACATACTATACTATGACTTTTTTTACTTTTTCAACATACTATAGTATGACTTGTTTTACTTTTTCGACATACTATACTATGACTTTTTTTACTTTTTTGATTTTTTTCAACATACTATACTTTGACTTTTTTACTTTTTTCAACATACTATACTTTGACTTTTTTTTACTTTTTCGAAATACTATACTATGACTTTTTCGACATACTATACTATGACTTTTTTTACTTTTTCAACATACTATACTATGACTTTTTTGACTTTTTCAACATACTATACTTTGACTTTTTTGACTTTTTCAACATACCATACTTTGACTTTTTTTACTTTTTCGACATACTATACTATGACTTTTTTTACTTTTTTGATTTTTTTCAACATACTATACTTTGACTTTTTTTACTTTTTTCGACATACTATACTTTGACTTTTTTTACTTTTTCGACATACTATACTATGACTTTTTTAACTTTTTCAACATACTATACTATGACTTTTTTGAATTTTTCGACATACTATACTATGACTTTTTTGACTTTTTCAACATACTATACTATGACTTTTTTTACTTTTTTGATTTTTTTCAACATACTATACTTTGACTTTTTTACTTTTTTCGACATACTATACTATGACTTTTTTTACTTTTTTGATTTTTTTTCAACATAAAATATACTTTGACTTTTTTTACTTTTTTCGACATACTATACTATGACTTTTTTTACTTTTTCGACATACTATACTTTGACGTTTTTTACTTTTTCGACATACTATACTATGACTTTTTTTACTCTTTCGACATACTATACTATGACTTTTTTGACTTTTTCAACATACTATACTATGACTTTTTTTACTTTTTCTACATACTATACTATGACTTTTTTTACTTTTTTGATTTTTTTCAACATACTATACTTTTACTTTTTTACTTTTTTCAACATACTATACTTTGACTTTTTTTACTTTTTCTATACTATGACTTTTTTTACTTTTTCTATACTATGACTTTTTTTACTTTTTCGACATACTATACTATGACTTTTTTTACTTTTTCGACATACTATACTATGACTTTTTTTACTTTTTAGACATACTATACTATGACTTTTTTTACTTTTTCGACATACTATACTATGACTTTTTACTTTTTTGATTATTTTCGACATACTATACTATGACTTTTTTTACTTTTTCGACATACTATACTATGACTTTTTTGACTTTTTCGACATACTATACTATGACTTTTTTTTTACCTTTTCAACATACTATACTATGACTTTTTTTTACTTTTTTGATTTTTTTCAACATACTATACTATGACTTTTTTTTACTTTTTTGACTTTTTCAACACACTATACTTTGACTTTTTTGACTTTTTCAACATACTATACTTTGACTTTTTTACTTTTTCGACATACTATACTATGACTTTTTTTACTTTTTTGATTTTTTTCGACATACTATACTATGACTTTTTTGACTTTTTCGACATACTATACTATGACTTTTTTTACTTTTTCGACATACTATACTATGACTTTTTTTTCGTTTTCAACATACTATACTATGACTTTTTTGACTTTTTCGACATACTATACTATGACTTTTTTTACTTTTTCAACATACTATAGTATGACTTGTTTTACTTTTTCGACATACTATACTATGACTTTTTTTACTTTTTTGATTTTTTTCAACATACTATACTTTGACTTTTTTTTACTTTTTCGACATACTATACTATGACTTTTTTGACTTTTTCGACATACTATACTATGACTTTTTTTACTTTTTTGATTTTTTTCGACATACTATACTATGACTTTTTTGACTTTTTCGACATACTCTACTATGACTTTTTTTACTTTTTCAACATACTATACTATGACTTGTTTTACTTTTTCGACATACTATACTATGACTTTTTTTACTTTTTTGATTTTTTTCAACATACTATACTTTGACTTTTTTACTTTTTTCAACATACTATACTTTGACTTTTTTTTACTTTTTCGAAATACTATACTATGACTTTTTTGACTTTTTCGACATACTATACTATGACTTTTTTTACTTTTTCAACATACTATACTATGACTTTTTTGACTTTTTCAACATACTATACTTTGACTTTTTTGACTTTTTCAACATACCATACTTTGACTTTTTTTACTTTTTCGACATACTATACTATGACTTTTTTTACTTTTTTGATTTTTTTCAACATACTATACTTTGACTTTTTTTACTTTTTTCGACATACTATACTTTGACTTTTTTTACTTTTTCGACATACTATACTATGACTTTTTTAACTTTTTCAACATACTATACTATGACTTTTTTGAATTTTTCGACATACTATACTATGACTTTTTTGACTTTTTCAACATACTATACTATGACTTTTTTTACTTTTTTGATTTTTTTCAACATACTATACTTTGACTTTTTTACTTTTTTCGACATACTATACTATGACTTTTTTTACTTTTTTGATTTTTTTTCAACATAAAATATACTTTGACTTTTTTTACTTTTTTCGACATACTATACTATGACTTTTTTTACTTTTTCGACATACTATACTTTGACGTTTTTTACTTTTTCGACATACTATACTATGACTTTTTTTACTCTTTCGACATACTATACTATGACTTTTTTGACTTTTTCAACATACTATACTATGACTTTTTTTACTTTTTCTACATACTATACTATGACTTTTTTTACTTTTTTGATTTTTTTCAACATACTATACTTTTACTTTTTTACTTTTTTCAACATACTATACTTTGACTTTTTTTACTTTTTCTATACTATGACTTTTTTTACTTTTTCTATACTATGACTTTTTTGACTTTTTCGACATACTATACTATGACTTTTTTTACTTTTTCGACATACTATACTATGACTTTTTTTACTTTTTTGATTTTTTTCAACATACTATACTTTGACTTTTTTTACTTTTTCGACATACTATACTATGACTTTTTTTACTTTTTTGATTTTTTTCAACATACTATACTTTGACTTTTTTTACTTTTCGACATACTATACTATGACTTTTTTACTTTTTTGACTTTTTCAACATACTATACTTTGACTTTTTTTACTTTTCGACATACTATACTATGACTTTTTTTACTTTTTCAACATACTATACTTTGACTTTTTTTACTTTTTTGATTTTTTTTCAACATACTATACTTTGACTTTTTTAACTTTTTTGATTTTTTTCGACATACTATACTTTGAATTTTTTTACTTTTTTCGACATACTATACTTTGACTTTTTTTACATTTTCGACATACTATACTTTGACGTTTTTTACTTTTTCGACATACTATACTATGACTTTTTTTACTTTTTCGACATACTATACTATGACTTTTTTTACTTTTTTGATTTTTTTCAACATACTATACTTTGACTTTTTTTACTTTTTTCGACATACTATACTATGACTTTTTTTACTTTTTCGACATACTATACTATGACTTTTACTTTTTTGATTTTTTTCAACATACTATACTTTGCCTTTTTTTACTTTTTTCGACATACTATACTATGACTTTTTTTACTTTTTTGATTTTTTTTCAACATAAAATATACTTTGACTTTTTTTACTTTTTTCGACATACTATACTATGACTTTTTTTTACTTTTTTGACATACTATACTTTGACTTTTTTTACTTTTTCGACATACTATACTTTGACGTTTTTTACTTTTTCGACATACTATACTATGACTTTTGACTTTTTCGACATACTATACTATGACTTTTTTGACTTTTTCGACATACTATACTATGACTTTTTTTACTTTTTTCGACATACTATACTATGACTTTTTTTACTTTTTCGACATACTATACTATGACTTTTTTTACTTTTTTCGACATACTATACTATGACTTTTTTTACTTTTTCGACATACTATACTATGACTTTTTACTTTTTCGATTTTTTTCAACATACTATACTTTTACTTTTTTACTTTTTTCAACATACTATACTTTGACTTTTTTTGACTTTTTCGACATACTATACTTAGACTTTTTTGACTTTTTCGACATACTATACTATGACTTTTTTGACTTTTTCAACATACTATACTTTGACTTTTTTTACTTTTTCGACATACTATACTATGACTTTTTTTACTTTTTTGATTTTTTTCAACATACTATACTTTGACTTTTTTTACTTTTTCGACATACTATACTATGACTTTTTTGACTTTTTCGACATACTATACTATGACTTTTTTTACTTTTTTCGACATACTATACTATGACTTTTTTTACTTTTTCGACATACTATACTATGACTTTTTACTTTTTTGATTTTTTTCAACATACTATACTTTTACTTTTTTACTTTTTTCAACATACTATACTTTGACTTTTTTTGACTTTTTCGACATACTATACTATGACTTTTTTGACTTTTTCGACATACTATACTATGACTTTTTTGACTTTTTCAACATACTATACTTTGACTTTTTTTAATTTTTCGACATACTATACTATGACTTTTTTTACTTTTTTGATTTTTTTCAACATACTATACTTTGACTTTTTTTACTTTTCGACATACTATACTATGACTTTTTTACTTTTTTGACTTTTTCAACATACTATACTTTGACTTTTTTTACTTTTCGACATACTATACTATGACTTTTTTTACTTTTTCAACATACTATACTTTGACTTTTTTTACTTTTTTGATTTTTTTTCAACATACTATACTTTGACTTTTTTTACTTTTTTGATTTTTTTCGACATACTATACTTTGAATTTTTTTACTTTTTTCGACATACTATACTTTGACTTTTTTTACATTTTCGACATACTATACTTTGACGTTTTTTACTTTTTCGACATACTATACTATGACTTTTTTTACTTTTTCGACATACTGTACTATGACTTTTTTTACTTTTTTGATTTTTTTCAACATACTATACTTTGACTTTTTTTACTTTTTTCGACATACTATACTATGACTTTTTTTACTTTTTCGACATACTATACTATGACTTTTACTTTTTTGATTTTTTTCAACATACTATACTTTGCCTTTTTTTTTACTTTTTTCGACATACTATACTATGACTTTTTTTACTTTTTTGATTTTTTTTCAACATAAAATATACTTTGACTTTTTTTACTTTTTTCGACATACTATACTATGACTTTTTTTTACTTTTTCGACATACTATACTTTGACTTTTTTTACTTTTTCGACATACTATACTTTGACGTTTTTTACTTTTTCGACATACTATACTATGACTTTTGACTTTTTCGACATACTATACTATGACTTTTTTGACTTTTTCGACATACTATACTATGACTTTTTTTACTTTTTTCGACATACTATACTATGACTTTTTTACTTTTTCGACATACTATACTATGACTTTTTACTTTTTCGATTTTTTTCAACATACTATACTTTTACTTTTTTACTTTTTTCAACATACTATACTTTGACTTTTTTTGACTTTTTCGACATACTATACTATGACTTTTTTTACTTTTTCGACATACTATACTATGACTTTTTTGACTTTTTCAACATACTATACTTTGACTTTTTTTACTTTTTCGACATACTATACTATGACTTTTTTACTTTTTTGATTTTTTTCAACATACTATACTTTGACTTTTTTTACTTTTCGACATACTATACTATGACTTTTTTTACTTTTTTGACTTTTTCAACATACTATACTTTGACTTTTTTTACTTTTCGACATACTATACTATGACTTTTTTTACTTTTTCAACATACTATACTTTGACTTTTTTTACTTTTTTTATTTTTTTTCAACATACTATACTTTGACTTTTTTTACTTTTTTGATTTTTTTCGACATACTATACTTTGAATTTTTTTACTTTTTTCGACATACTATACTTTGACTTTTTTTACATTTTCGACATACTATACTTTGACGTTTTTTACTTTTTCGACATACTATACTATGACTTTTTTTACTTTTTCGACATACTATACTATGACTTTTTTTACTTTTTTGATTTTTTTCAACATACTATACTTTGACTTTTTTTACTTTTTTCGACATACTATACTATGACTTTTTTTACTTTTTCGACATACTATACTATGACTTTTACTTTTTTGATTTTTTTTTACATACTATACTTTGCCTTTTTTAACTTTTTTCGACATATTATACTTTGACTTTTTTTACTTTTTCGACATACTATACTACGACTTTTTTTACTTTTTCGACATACGTTACTATGACTTTTTTTAACTTTTTTTACTTTTTTTGACATACTATACTATGAC
Source organism: Zingel zingel (assembly GCA_023566125.1). Lineage (NCBI taxonomy): Eukaryota > Metazoa > Chordata > Actinopteri > Perciformes > Percidae > Zingel > Zingel zingel. Next base: position 1,889,437 of record CM042321.1, on the reverse strand, counting down.
TTTTTTTACTTTTTCGACATACTATACTGACTTTTTTGACTTTTTCGACATACTATACTATGACTTTTTTGACTTTTTCGACATACGTTACTATGACTTTTTTTTACTTTTTTTACTTTTTTTGACATACTATACTATGACTTTTTTGACTTTTTCGACATACTATCCTATGACTTTTTTTACTTTTTCGACATACTATACTATGACTTTTTTTACTTTTTCGACATACTATACTATGACTTTTTTTACTTTTTTGATTTTTTTCGACATACTATACTATGACTTTTTTGACTTTTTCGACATACTATACTATGACTTTTTTGAATTTTTCGACATACTATACTATGACTTTTTTGACTTTTTCGACATACTATACTATGACTTTTTTTACTTTTTCAACATACTATACTATGACTTTTTTTACTTTTTTGATTTTTTTCAACATACTATACTTTGACTTTTTTTACTTTTTTCGACATACTATACTATGACTTTTTTTACTTTTTTGATTTTTTTCAACATACTATATACTTTGACTTTTTTTACTTTTTTCGACATACTATACTATAACTTTTTTTACTTTTTCGACATACTATGCTATGACTTTTTTTACTTTTTTGATTTTTTTCAAAATACTATACTTTGACTTTTTTACTTTTTTCAACATACTGTACTTTGACTTTTTTTTACTTTTCGACATACTATACTATGACTTTTTTACTTTTTCAACATACTATACTATGACTTTTTTTACTTTTTCGACATACTATACTATGACTTTTTTTACTTTTTTGATTTTTTTCAACACTATACTTTGACTTTTTTTACTTTTTTGATTTTTTTCAACATACTATACTTTGACTTTTTTTACTTTTTTCGACATACTATACTATGACTTTTTTACTTTTTTGATTTTTTTCAACATACTATACTTTGAATTTTTTGACTTTTTTGACATACTATACTATGACTTTTTTACTTTTTCAACATACTATACTATGACTTTTTTTACTTTTTCGACATACTATACTATGACTTTTTTTAAACTTTTTTTTCGACATACTATAGTATGACTTTTTTTAACGACTTTTTTCGACATACTATACTTTGACTTTTTTTACTTTTTCGACATACTATACTATGACTTTTTTTACTTTTTCGACATACGTTACTATGACTTTTTTTTACTCTTTTCGACATACTATACTATGACTTTTTTTACTTTTTTGATTTTTTTCGACATACTATACTTTGACTTTTTTTACTTTTTCGACATACTATACTATTACTTTTTTGACTTTTTCGACATACTATACTCTGACTTTTTTTACTTTTTTGATTTTTTTCAACATACTATACTTTGACTTTTTTTACTTTTTTCGACATACTATACTTTGACTTTTTTTACTTTTTCGACATACTATACTATGACTTTTTTGACTTTTTCGACAAACGTTACTATGACTTTTTTTACTTTTTTTTACTTTTTTCGACATACTATACTATGACTTTTTTTACTTTTTTGATTTTTTTCGACATACTATACTATGACTTTTTTGACTTTTTCGACATACTATACTGACTTTTTTGACTTTTTCGACATACTATACTATGACTTTTTTGACTTTTTCGACATACGTTACTATGACTTTTTTTTACTTTTTTTACTTTTTTTGACATACTATACTATGACTTTTTTGACTTTTTCGACATACTATCCTATGACTTTTTTTACTTTTTTGACATACTATACTATGACTTTTTTTTACTTTTTCGACATACTATACTATGACTTTTTTTACTTTTTTGATTTTTTTCGACATACTATACTATGACTTTTTTGACTTTTTCGACATACTATACTATGACTTTTTTGAATTTTTCGACATACTATACTATGACTTTTTTGACTTTTTCGACATACTATACTATGACTTTTTTTACTTTTTTGATTTTTTTCAACATACTATACTTTGACTTTTTTTACTTTTTTCGACATACTATACTATAACTTTTTTTACTTTTTCGACATACTATGCTATGACTTTTTTTACTTTTTTGATTTTTTTCCAAATACTATACTTTGACTTTTTTACTTTTTTCAAAATACTATACTTTGACTTTTTTACTTTTTCAACATACTATACTATGACTTTTTTTACTTTTTCGACATACTATACTATGACTTTTTTTACTTTTTTGATTTTTTTCAACACTATACTTTGACTTTTTTTACTTTTTTGATTTTTTTCAACATACTATACTTTGACTTTTTTTTACTTTTTTCGACATACTATACTATGACTTTTTTACTTTTTTGATTTTTTTCAACATACTATACTTTGAATTTTTTGACTTTTTTGACATACTATACTATGACTTTTTTACTTTTTCAACATACTATACTATGACTTTTTTTACTTTTTCGACATACTATACTATGACTTTTTTTAAACTTTTTTTTCGACATACTATAGTATGACTTTTTTTAACGACTTTTTTCGACATACTATACTTTGACTTTTTTTACTTTTTCGACATACTATACTATGACTTTTTTTACTTTTTCGACATACGTTACTATGACTTTTTTTTTACTCTTTTCGACATACTATACTATGACTTTTTTTACTTTTTTGACTTTTTCGACATACTATACTATGACTTTTTTGACTTTTTCGACATACTATACTATGACTTTTTTTACTTTTTCGACATACTATACTATGACTTTTTTACTTTTTTGATTTTTTTCGACATACTATACTATGACTTTTTTGACTTTTTCAACATACTATACTTTGACTTGTTTTACTTTTTTCGACATACTATACTTTGACTTTTTTTACTTTTTCGACATACTATACTATTACTTTTTTGACTTTTTCGACATACTATACTCTGACTTTTTTTACTTTTTTGATTTTTTTCAACATACTATACTTTGACTTTTTTTACTTTTTTCGACATACTATACTATGACTTTTTTTACTTTTTCGACATATTATACTATGACTTTTTTACTTTTTTGATTTTTTTCAACATACTATACTTTGACTTTTTTTACTTTTTTCGACATACTATACTTTGACTTTTTTTACTTTTTCGACATACTATACTATGACTTTTTTGACTTTCGACAAACGTTACTATGACTTTTTTTACTTTTTTTTACTTTTTTCGACATACTATACTATGACTTTTTTTACTTTTTTGATTTTTTTCGACATACTATACTATGACTTTTTTGACTTTTTCGACATACTATACTATGACTTTTTTGACTTTTTCGACATACTATACTATGACTTTTTTTACTTTTTCGACATACTATACTATGACTTTTTTTACTTTTTCGACATACTATACTATGACTTTTTTTACTTTTTTGATTTTTTTCGACATACTATACTACGACTTTTTTGACTTTTTCAACATACTATACTTTGACTTGTTTTACTTTTTTCGACATACTATACTTTGACTTTTTTGACTTTTTCGACATACTATACTATGACTTTTTTTACTTTTTTGATTTTTTTCAACATACTATACTTTGACTTTTTTTACTTTTTCGACATACTATACTATGACTTTTTTACTTTTTCGACATACTATACTATAACTTTTTTTTACTTTTTTGACATACTATGACTTTTTTTTACTTTTTTGACATACTATACTATGACTTTTTTTTACTTTTTCGACATACTATACTTTGACTTTTTTTTACTTTTTTAGACATACTATACTTTGACTTTTTTTTACTTTTTCGACATACTATACTATGACTTTTTTGACTTTTTTGACATACTATACTATGACTTTTTTGACTTTTTTGACATACTATACTATGACTTTTTTCACTTTTTCGACATACTATACTATGACTTTTTTGACTTTTTCAACATACTATACTATGACTTTTTTTACTTTTTGGATTTTTTTCAACATACTATACTTTGACTTTTTTTACTCTTTTCGACATACTATACTTTGAGTTTTTTGACTTTTTCGACATACTATACTATGACTTTTTTTACTTTTTGGATTTTTTTCAACATACTATACTTTGACTTTTTTTACTTTTTTCGACATACTGTACTATGACTTTTTTACTTTTTTGATTTTTTTCAACATACTATACTTTGACTTTTTTTACTTTTTTAGACATACTATACTTTGACTTTTTTTACTTTTTCGACATACTATACTATGAATTTTTTTACTTTTTCGACATACTATACTTTGACTTCATTTACTTTTTTCGACATACTATACTTTGACTTTTTTTACTTTTTCGACATACTATACTATGACTTTTTTTACTTTTTCGACATACTATACTATGACTTTTTTTACTTTTTTGATTTTTTTCAACATACTATACTTTGACTTGTTATACTTTTTTCGACATACTATACTTTGACTTTTTTTACTTTTTCGACATACTATACTATTACTTTTTTGACTTTTTCGACATACTATACTATGACTTTTTTACTTTTTCGACATACTATACTATGACTTTTTTTACTTTTTTGACATACTATACTATGAATTTTTTTTACTTTTTCGACATACCATACTATGACTTTTTTTACTTTTGATTTTTTTCAACATGTTATACTTTGACTTTTTTTTACTTTTTTCGACATACTATACTTTGACTTTTTTGACTTTTTCGACATACTATACTTTGACTTTTTTGACTTTTTCGACATAAAATACTATGACTTTTTTTTACTTTTTCCACATACTATACTATGACTTTTTTGACTTTTTCGACATTCCGTACTATACTATGACTTTTTTGACTTTTTCGACATACTATACTATGACTTTTTTTACTTTTTCGACATACTATACTTTGACTTCATTTACTTTTTTCGACATACTATACTTTGACTTTTTTTACTTTTTCGACATACTATACTATGACTTTTTTTACTTTTTCGACATACTATACTATGACTTTTTTTACTTTTTTGATTTTTTTCAACATACTATACTTTGACTTGTTATACTTTTTTCGACATACTATACTTTGACTTTTTTTACTTTTTCGACATACTATACTATGACTTTTTTTACTTTTTTGACATACTATGACTTTTTTTTACTTTTTCGACATACCATACTATGACTTTTTTTACTTTTTTGATTTTTTTCAACATGTTATACTTTGACTTGTTATACTTTTTTCGACATACTATACTTTGACTTTTTTTACTTTTTCGACATTCCGTACTATACTATGACTTTTTTGACTTTTTCGACATACTATACTATGACTTTTTTTACTTTTTTGATTTTTTTCGACATACTATACTATGACTTTTTTGACTTTTTCAACATACTATACTTTGACTTGTTTTACTTTTTTCGACATACTATACTTTGACTTTTTTTACTTTTTCGACATACTATACTATTACTTTTTTGACTTTTTCGACATACTATACTATGACTTTTTTTACTTTTTTGATTTTTTTCAACATACTATACTTTGACTTTTTTTACTTTTTTCGACATACTATACTATGACTTTTTTTACTTTTTCGACATACTATACTATGACTTTTTTACTTTTTTGATTTTTTTCAACATACTATACTTTGACTTGTTTTACTTTTTTCGACATACTATACTTTGACTTTTTTTACTTTTTCGACATACTATACTATTACTTTTTTGCCTTTTTCACATACTATACTATGACTTTTTTACTTTTTTGATTTTTTTCAACATACTATACTTTGACTTTTTTTACTTTTTCGACATACTATACTATGACTTTTTTACTTTTTCGACATACTATACTATGACTTTTTTTTACTTTTTTGACATACTATACTATGACTTTTTTTTACTTTTTCGACATACTATACTATGACTTTTTTTACTTTTTCGACATACTATACTATGACTTTTTTTAAACTTTTTTTTCGACATACTATAGTATGACTTTTTTTAACGACTTTTTTCGACATACTATACTTTGACTTTTTTTACTTTTTCGACATACTATACTATGACTTTTTTTACTTTTTCGACATACGTTACTATGACTTTTTTTTACTCTTTTCGACATACTATACTATGACTTTTTTTACTTTTTTGATTTTTTTCGACATACTATACTTTGACTTTTTTTACTTTTTCGACATACTATACTATTACTTTTTTGACTTTTTCGACATACTATACTCTGACTTTTTTTACTTTTTTGATTTTTTTCAACATACTATACTTTGACTTTTTTTACTTTTTTCGACATACTATACTTTGACTTTTTTTACTTTTTCGACATACTATACTATGACTTTTTTGACTTTTTCGACAAACGTTACTATGACTTTTTTTACTTTTTTTTACTTTTTTCGACATACTATACTATGACTTTTTTTACTTTTTTGATTTTTTTCGACATACTATACTATGACTTTTTTGACTTTTTCGACATACTATACTGACTTTTTTGACTTTTTCGACATACTATACTATGACTTTTTTGACTTTTTCGACATACGTTACTATGACTTTTTTTTACTTTTTTTACTTTTTTTGACATACTATACTATGACTTTTTTGACTTTTTCGACATACTATCCTATGACTTTTTTTACTTTTTTGACATACTATACTATGACTTTTTTTACTTTTTCGACATACTATACTATGACTTTTTTTACTTTTTTGATTTTTTTCGACATACTATACTATGACTTTTTTGACTTTTTCGACATACTATACTATGACTTTTTTGAATTTTTCGACATACTATACTATGACTTTTTTGACTTTTTCGACATACTATACTATGACTTTTTTTACTTTTTCAACATACTATACTATGACTTTTTTTACTTTTTTGATTTTTTTCAACATACTATACTTTGACTTTTTTTACTTTTTTCGACATACTATACTATAACTTTTTTTACTTTTTCGACATACTATGCTATGACTTTTTTTACTTTTTTGATTTTTTTCCAAATACTATACTTTGACTTTTTTACTTTTTTCAAAATACTATACTTTGACTTTTTTACTTTTTCAACATACTATACTATGACTTTTTTTACTTTTTCGACATACTATACTATGACTTTTTTTACTTTTTTGATTTTTTTCAACACTATACTTTGACTTTTTTTACTTTTTTGATTTTTTTCAACATACTATACTTTGACTTTTTTTTACTTTTTTCGACATACTATACTATGACTTTTTTACTTTTTTGATTTTTTTCAACATACTATACTTTGCATTTTTTGACTTTTTTGACATACTATACTATGACTTTTTTACTTTTTCAACATACTATACTATGACTTTTTTTACTTTTTCGACATACTATACTATGACTTTTTTTAAACTTTTTTTTCGACATACTATAGTATGACTTTTTTTAACGACTTTTTTCGACATACTATACTTTGACTTTTTTTACTTTTTCGACATACTATACTATGACTTTTTTTACTTTTTCGACATACGTTACTATGACTTTTTTTTACTCTTTTCGACATACTATACTATGACTTTTTTTACTTTTTTGACTTTTTCGACATACTATACTATGACTTTTTTGACTTTTTCGACATACTATACTATGATTTTTTTTACTTTTTAGACATACTATACTATGACTTTTTTACTTTTTTGATTTTTTTCGACATACTATACTATGACTTTTTTGACTTTTTCAACATACTATACTTTGACTTGTTTTACTTTTTTCGACATACTATACTTTGACTTTTTTTACTTTTTCGACATACTATACTATTACTTTTTTGACTTTTTCGACATACTATACTCTGACTTTTTTTACTTTTTTGATTTTTTTCAACATACTATACTTTGACTTTTTTTACTTTTTTCGACATACTATACTATGACTTTTTTTTACTTTTTCGACATATTATACTATGACTTTTTTACTTTTTTGATTTTTTTCAACATACTATACTTTGACTTTTTTTACTTTTTTCGACATACTATACTTTGACTTTTTTTACTTTTTCGACATACTATACTATGACTTTTTTGACTTTCGACAAACGTTACTATGACTTTTTTTACTTTTTTTTACTTTTTTCGACATACTATACTATGACTTTTTTTACTTTTTTGATTTTTTTCGACATACTATACTATGACTTTTTTGACTTTTTCGACATACTATACTATGACTTTTTTGACTTTTTCGACATACTATACTATGACTTTTTTTACTTTTTCGACATACTATACTATGACTTTTTTTACTTTTTCGACATACTATACTATGACTTTTTTTACTTTTTTGATTTTTTTCGACATACTATACTACGACTTTTTTGACTTTTTCAACATACTATACTTTGACTTGTTTTACTTTTTTCGACATACTATACTTTGACTTTTTTGACTTTTTCGACATACTATACTATGACTTTTTTTACTTTTTTGATTTTTTTCAACATACTATACTTTGACTTTTTTTACTTTTTCGACATACTATACTATGACTTTTTTACTTTTTCGACATACTATACTATAACTTTTTTTTACTTTTTTGACATACTATGACTTTTTTTTACTTTTTTGACATACTATACTATGACTTTTTTTTACTTTTTCGACATACTATACTTTGACTTTTTTTTACTTTTTTAGACATACTATACTTTGACTTTTTTTTACTTTTTCGACATACTATACTATGACTTTTTTGACTTTTTTGACATACTATACTATGACTTTTTTGACTTTTTTGACATACTATACTATGACTTTTTTCACTTTTTCGACATACTATACTATGACTTTTTTGACTTTTTCAACATACTATACTATGACTTTTTTTACTTTTTGGATTTTTTTCAACATACTATACTTTGACTTTTTTTACTCTTTTCGACATACTATACTTTGAGTTTTTTGACTTTTTCGACATACTATACTATGACTTTTTTTACTTTTTGGATTTTTTTCAACATACTATACTTTGACTTTTTTTACTTTTTTCGACATACTGTACTATGACTTTTTTACTTTTTTGATTTTTTTCAACATACTATACTTTGACTTTTTTTACTTTTTTAGACATACTATACTTTGACTTTTTTTACTTTTTCGACATACTATACTATGAATTTTTTTACTTTTTCGACATAATATACTTTGACTTCATTTACTTTTTTCGACATACTATACTTTGACTTTTTTTACTTTTTCGACATACTATACTATGACTTTTTTTACTTTTTCGACATACTATACTATGACTTTTTTTACTTTTTTGATTTTTTTCAACATACTATACTTTGACTTGTTATACTTTTTTCGACATACTATACTTTGACTTTTTTTACTTTTTCGACATACTATACTATTACTTTTTTGACTTTTTCGACATACTATACTATGACTTTTTTACTTTTTCGACATACTATACTATGACTTTTTTTACTTTTTTGACATACTATACTATGAATTTTTTTTACTTTTTCGACATACCATACTATGACTTTTTTTACTTTTGATTTTTTTCAACATGTTATACTTTGACTTTTTTTTACTTTTTTCGACATACTATACTTTGACTTTTTTGACTTTTTCGACATACTATACTTTGACTTTTTTGACTTTTTCGACATAAAATACTATGACTTTTTTTTACTTTTTCCACATACTATACTATGACTTTTTTGACTTTTTCGACATTCCGTACTATACTATGACTTTTTTGACTTTTTCGACATACTATACTATGACTTTTTTTACTTTTTCGACATACTATACTTTGACTTCATTTACTTTTTTCGACATACTATACTTTGACTTTTTTTACTTTTTCGACATACTATACTATGACTTTTTTTACTTTTTCGACATACTATACTATGACTTTTTTTACTTTTTTGATTTTTTTCAACATACTATACTTTGACTTGTTATACTTTTTTCGACATACTATACTTTGACTTTTTTTACTTTTTCGACATACTATACTATGACTTTTTTTACTTTTTTGACATACTATGACTTTTTTTTACTTTTTCGACATACCATACTATGACTTTTTTTACTTTTTTGATTTTTTTCAACATGTTATACTTTGACTTGTTATACTTTTTTCGACATACTATACTTTGACTTTTTTTACTTTTTCGACATTCCGTACTATACTATGACTTTTTTGACTTTTTCGACATACTATACTATGACTTTTTTTACTTTTTTGATTTTTTTCGACATACTATACTATGACTTTTTTGACTTTTTCAACATACTATACTTTGACTTGTTTTACTTTTTTCGACATACTATACTTTGACTTTTTTTACTTTTTCGACATACTATACTATTACTTTTTTGACTTTTTCGACATACTATACTATGACTTTTTTTACTTTTTTGATTTTTTTCAACATACTATACTTTGACTTTTTTTACTTTTTTCGACATACTATACTATGACTTTTTTTACTTTTTCGACATACTATACTATGACTTTTTTACTTTTTTGATTTTTTTCAACATACTATACTTTGACTTGTTTTACTTTTTTCGACATACTATACTTTGACTTTTTTTACTTTTTCGACATACTATACTATTACTTTTTTGCCTTTTTCACATACTATACTATGACTTTTTTACTTTTTTGATTTTTTTCAACATACTATACTTTGACTTTTTTTACTTTTTCGACATACTATACTATGACTTTTTTACTTTTTCGACATACTATACTATGACTTTTTTTTACTTTTTTGACATACTATACTATGACTTTTTTTTACTTTTTCGACATACTATACTTTGACTTTTTTTTACTTTTTCGACATACTATACTATGACTTTTTTGACATACTATACTATGACTTTTTTCACTTTTTCGACATACTATACTATGACTTTTTTGACTTTTTCAACATACTATACTATGACTTTTTTTACTTTTTGGATTTTTTTCAACATACTATACTTTGACTTTTTTACTTTTTTCAACATACTGTACTTTGACTTTTTTTTACTTTTCGACATACTATACTATGACTTTTTTACTTTTTCAACATACTATACTATGACTTTTTTTACTTTTTCGACATACTATACTATGACTTTTTTTACTTTTTTGATTTTTTTCAACACTATACTTTGACTTTTTTTACTTTTTTGATTTTTTTCAACATACTATACTTTGACTTTTTTTTACTTTTTTCGACATACTATACTATGACTTTTTTACTTTTTTGATTTTTTTCAACATACTATACTTTGAATTTTTTGACTTTTTTGACATACTATACTATGACTTTTTTACTTTTTCAACATACTATACTATGACTTTTTTTACTTTTTCGACATACTATACTATGACTTTTTTTAAACTTTTTTTTCGACATACTATAGTATGACTTTTTTTAACGACTTTTTTCGACATACTATACTTTGACTTTTTTTACTTTTTCGACATACTATACTATGACTTTTTTTACTTTTTCGACATACGTTACTATGACTTTTTTTTACTCTTTTCGACATACTATACTATGACTTTTTTTACTTTTTTGATTTTTTTCGACATACTATACTATGACTTTTTTGACTTTTTCGACATACTATACTATGACTTTTTTGACTTTTTCGACATACTATACTATGACTTTTTTTACTTTTTCGACATACTATACTATGACTTTTTTACTTTTTTGATTTTTTTCGACATACTATACTATGACTTTTTTGACTTTTTCAACATACTATACTTTGACTTGTTTTACTTTTTTCGACATACTTTACTTTGACTTTTTTTACTTTTTCGACATACTATACTATTACTTTTTTGACTTTTTCGACATACTATACTCTGACTTTTTTTACTTTTTTGATTTTTTTCAACATACTATACTTTGACTTTTTTTACTTTTTTCGACATACTATACTATGACTTTTTTTACTTTTTCGACATATTATACTATGACTTTTTTACTTTTTTGATTTTTTTCAACATACTATACTTTGACTTTTTTTACTTTTTTCGATATACTATACTTTGACTTTTTTTACTTTTTCGACATACTATACTATGACTTTTTTGACTTTCGACAAACGTTACTATGACTTTTTTTACTTTTTTTTACTTTTTTCGACATACTATACTATGACTTTTTTTACTTTTTTGATTTTTTTCGACATACTATACTATGACTTTTTTGACTTTTTCGACATACTATACTATGACTTTTTTGACTTTTTCGACATACTATACTATGACTTTTTTTACTTTTTCGACATACTATACTATGACTTTTTTTACTTTTTCGACATACTATACTATGACTTTTTTTACTTTTTTGATTTTTTTCGACATACTATACTACGACTTTTTTGACTTTTTCAACATACTATACTTTGACTTGTTTTACTTTTTTCGACATACTATACTTTGACTTTTTTGACTTTTTCGACATACTATACTATGACTTTTTTTACTTTTTTGATTTTTTTCAACATACTATACTTTGACTTTTTTTACTTTTTCGACATACTATACTATGACTTTTTTACTTTTTCGACATACTATACTATAACTTTTTTTACTTTTTTGACATACTATGACTTTTTTTTACTTTTTTGACATACTATACTATGACTTTTTTTTACTTTTTCGACATACTATACTTTGACTTTTTTTTACTTTTTTAGACATACTATACTTTGACTTTTTTTTACTTTTTCGACATACTATACTATGACTTTTTTGACTTTTTTGACATACTATACTATGACTTTTTTGACTTTTTTGACATACTATACTATGACTTTTTTCACTTTTTCGACATACTATACTATGACTTTTTTGACTTTTTCAACATACTATACTATGACTTTTTTTACTTTTTGGATTTTTTTCAACATACTATACTTTGACTTTTTTTACTCTTTTCGACATTCTATACTTTGAGTTTTTTGACTTTTTCGACATACTATACTATGACTTTTTTTACTTTTTGGATTTTTTTCAACATACTATACTTTGACTTTTTTTACTTTTTTCGACATACTGTACTATGACTTTTTTACTTTTTTGATTTTTTTCAACATACTATACTTTGACTTTTTTTACTTTTTTAGACATACTATACTTTGACTTTTTTTACTTTTTCGACATACTATACTATGAATTTTTTTACTTTTTCGACATACTATACTTTGACTTCATTTACTTTTTTCGACATACTATACTTTGACTTTTTTTACTTTTTCGACATACTATACTATGACTTTTTTTACTTTTTCGACATACTATACTATGACTTTTTTTACTTTTTTGATTTTTTTCAACATACTATACTTTGACTTTTTTTACTTTTTCGACATACTATACTATTACTTTTTTGACTTTTTCGACATACTATACTATGACTTTTTTACTTTTTCGACATACTATACTATGACTTTTTTACTTTTTCGACATACTATACTATGACTTTTTTTACTTTTTTGACATACTATACTATGAATTTTTTTTACTTTTTCGACATACCATACTATGACTTTTTTTACTTTTGATTTTTTTCAACATGTTATACTTTGACTTTTTTTTACTTTTTTCGACATACTATACTTTGACTTTTTTGACTTTTTCGACATACTATACTTTGACTTTTTTGACTTTTTCGAAATAAAATACTATGACTTTTTTTTACTTTTTCCACATACTATACTATGACTTTTTTTACTTTTTCGACATTCCGTACTATACTATGACTTTTTTGACTTTTTCGACATACTATACTATGACTTTTTTTACTTTTTCGACATACTATACTTTGACTTCATTTACTTTTTTCGACATACTATACTTTGACTTTTTTTACTTTTTCGACATACTATACTATGACTTTTTTTACTTTTTTGACATACTATACTATGACTTTTTTTTACTTTTTCGACATACCATACTATGACTTTTTTTACTTTTTTGATTTTTTTCAACATGTTATACTTTGACTTGTTATACTTTTTTCGACATACTATACTTTGACTTTTTTTACTTTTTCGACATTCCGTACTATACTATGACTTTTTTGACTTTTTCGACATACTATACTATGACTTTTTTTACTTTTTTGATTTTTTTCGACATACTATACTATGACTTTTTTGACTTTTTCAACATACTATACTTTGACTTGTTTTACTTTTTTCGACATACTATACTTTGACTTTTTTTACTTTTTCGACATACTATACTATTACTTTTTTGACTTTTTCGACATACTATACTATGACTTTTTTTACTTTTTTGATTTTTTTCAACATACTATACTTTGACTTTTTTTACTTTTTTCGACATACTATACTATGACTTTTTTTACTTTTTCGACATACTATACTATGACTTTTTTACTTTTTTGATTTTTTTCAACATACTATACTTTGACTTGTTTTACTTTTTCGACATACTATACTATGACTTTTTTTACTTTTTTGACATACTATACTATGACTTTTTTTTACTTTTTCGACATACCATACTATGACTTTTTTTACTTTTTTGATTTTTTTCAACATGTTATACTTTGACTTGTTATACTTTTTTCGACATACTATACTTTGACTTTTTTTACTTTTTCGACATTCCGTACTATACTATGACTTTTTTGACTTTTTCGACATACTATACTATGACTTTTTTTACTTTTTTGATTTTTTTCGACATACTATACTATGACTTTTTTGACTTTTTCAACATACTATACTTTGACTTGTTTTACTTTTTTCGACATACTATACTTTGACTTTTTTTACTTTTTCGACATACTATACTATTACTTTTTTGACTTTTTCGACATACTATACTATGACTTTTTTTACTTTTTTGATTTTTTTCAACATACTATACTTTGACTTTTTTTACTTTTTTCGACATACTATACTATGACTTTTTTTACTTTTTCGACATACTATACTATGACTTTTTTACTTTTTTGATTTTTTTCAACATACTATACTTTGACTTGTTTTACTTTTTTCGACATACTATACTTTGACTTTTTTTACTTTTTCGACATACTATACTATTACTTTTTTGCCTTTTTCACATACTATACTATGACTTTTTTACTTTTTTGATTTTTTTCAACATACTATACTTTGACTTTTTTTACTTTTTCGACATACTATACTATGACTTTTTTACTTTTTCGACATACTATACTATGACTTTTTTTTACTTTTTTGACATACTATACTATGACTTTTTTTTACTTTTTCGACATACTATACTTTGACTTTTTTTTACTTTTTCGACATACTATACTATGACTTTTTTGACATACTATACTATGACTTTTTTCACTTTTTCGACATACTATACTATGACTTTTTTGACTTTTTCAACATCCTATACTATGACTTTTTTTACTTTTTGGATTTTTTTCAACATACTATACTTTGACTTTTTTTACTCTTTTCGACATACTATACTTTGACTTTTTTTACTTTTTCGACATACTATACTATGACTTTTTTTACTTTTTGGATTTTTTTCAACATACTATACTTTGACTTTTTTTACTTTTTTCGACATACTATACTATCACTTTTTTACTTTTTTGATTTTTTTCAACATACTATACTTTGACTTTTTTTACTTTTTTAGACATACTATACTTTGACATCATTTACTTTTTTCGACATACTATACTTTGACTTTTTTTACTTTTTCGACATACTATACTATGACTTTTTTTCCTTTTTCGACATACTATACTTTGACTTCATTTACTTTTTTCGACATACTATACTTTGACTTTTTTTACTTTTTCGACATACTATACTATGACTTTTTTTACTTTTTCGACATACTATACTATGACTTTTTTTACTTTTTTGATTTTTTTCAACATACTATACTTTGACTTGTTATACTTTTTTCGACATACTATTCTTTGACTTTTTTTACTTTTTCGACATACTATACTATTACTTTTTTGACTTTGTCGACATACTATACTATGACTTTTTTTTACTTTTTCGACATACCATACTATGACTTTTTTTACTTTTTTGATTTTTTTCAACATGTTATACTTTGACTTTTTTTTACTTTTTTCGACATACTATACTTTGACTTTCTTGACTTTTTCGACATACTATACTTTGACTTTTTTGACTTTTTCGACATAAAATACTATGACTTTTTTTACTTTTTCCACACACTATACTATGACTTTTTTTTACTTTTTCGACATTCCGTACTATACTATGACTTTTTTGACTTTTTCGACATACTATACTATGACTTTTTTTACTTTTTGGATTTTTTTCAACATACTATACTTTGACTTTTTTTACTTTTTTCGACATACTATACTATGACTTTTTTACTTTTTTGATTTTTTTCAACATACTATACTTTGACTTTTTTTACTTTTTTAGACATACTATACTTTTACTTTTTTGACTTTTTCGACATACTACACTATGAATTTTTTTACTTTTTCGACATACTATACTTTGACTTCATTTACTTTTTTCGACATACTATACTTTGACTTTTTTTACTTTTTCGACATACTATACTTTGACTTTTTTGACTTTTTCGACATACTATACTATGACTTTTTTACTTTTTTGATTTTTTTCAACATACTATACTTTGACTTTTTTTACTCTTTTCGACATACTATACTATGACTTTTTTACTTTTTTGATTTTTTTCAACATACTATACTTTGACTTTTTTTTATTATTTTCGACATACTATACTATGACTTTTTTACTTTTTTGATTTTTTTCAACATACTATACTTTGACTTTTTTTACTTTTTTAGACATACTATACTTTGACTTTTTTTACTTTTTCGACATACTATACTATGAATTTTTTTACTTTTTCGACATACTATACTTTGACTTCATTTACTTTTTTCGACATACTATACTTTGACTTTTTTTACTTTTTCGACATACTATACTTTGACTTTTTTGACTTTTTCGACATACTATACTATGACTTTTACTTTTTTGATTTTTTTCAACATACTATACTTTGACTTTTTTTTACTCTTTTCGACATACTATACTATGACTTTTTTACTTTTTTGATTTTTTTCAACATACTATACTTTGACTTTTTTTTACTATTTTCGACATACTATACTTTGACTTTTTTGACTTTATCGACATACTATACTATGAATTTTTTTACTTTTTCGACATACTATACTTTGACTTTTTTTACTTTTTTCGACATACTATACTTTGACTTTTTCGACATACTATACTATGACTTTTTTTACTTTTTCGACATACTATACTATGACTTTTTTTACTTTTTTGATTTTTTTCAACATACTATACTTTGACTTGTTTTACTTTTTTCGACATACTATACTATGACTTTTTTGACTTTTTCGACATACTATACTGACTTTTTTGACTTTTTCGACAAACTATACTATGACTTTTTTTACTTTTTTGATTTTTTTCAACATACTATACTATGACTTTTTTTACTTTTTCGACATACTATACTTTGACTATTTTTACTTTTTTCGACATACTATACTATGACTTTTTTTCATTTTTTGATTTTTTTCAACATACTATACTATGACTTTTTTTACTTTTTCGACATACTATACTTTGACTATTTTTACTTTTTTCGACATACTATACTTTGACTTTTTTTACTTTTTCGACATACTATACTATGACTTTTTTTACTTTTTCGACATACTATACTATGACTTTTTTGACTTTTTTGATTTTTTTCAACATACTATACTTTGACTTGTTTTACTTTTTTCGACATACTATACTTTGACTTTTTTTACATTTTCGAAATACTATACTATGACTTTTTTTGACTTTTTCGACATACTATACTATGACTTTTTTGACGTTTTCGACATACTATACTATGACTTTTTTGACTGTTTTGATTTTTTTCAACATACTATACTTTGACTTTTTTTTACTTTTTTCTACATACTATACTATGGCTTTTTTAACATTTTTTTCGACATACTATACTATAACTTTTTGTACGACTTTTTTCGACATACTTATACTATGACTTTTTTTTAACTTTTATTTCGACATACTATACTATGACTTTTATTTAAACTTTTTTTCCGACATACTATACTTTGACTTTTTTACGACTTTTTTCGAAATACTATACTATGACTTTTATTACTTTTTTTTCGACATACTATACTATGACTTTTTTTTCGACATACTATATACTATGACTTTTTTACGACTTTTTTCGACATACTATACTATGACTTTTTTACTTTTTTGATTTTTTTCAACATACTATACTTTGACTTTTTTTACTTTTTTCTACATCCTATACTATGGTTTTTTTTTAACATTTTTTTCGACATACTATACTATAACTTTTTGTACGACTTTTTTCGACATACTATACTATGACTTTTTTTTTAACTTTTATTTCGACATACTATACTATGACTTTTGTTTAAACTTTTTTTCCGACATACTATACTTTGACTTTTTTACGACTTTTTTCGACATACTATACTATGACTTTTATTACTTTTTTTTCGACATACTATACTATGACTTTTTTTTCGACATACTATACTATGACTTTTTTACGACTTCTTTCGACATACTATACTATGACTTTTTTTTCGACATACTATACTATGACTTTTTTACGACTTTTTTCGACATACTATCCTATGACTTTTATTACTTTTTTTTCGACATACTATACTATGACTTTTTTTTCGACATACTATACTATGACTTTTACGACTTTTTTCGACATACTATACTATGACTTTTTTTTCGACATACTATACTATGACTTTTTTACGACTTTTTTCGACATACTATACTATGACTTTTTTTACTTTTTCGACATACTATACTATGACTTTTTTGACTTTTTTGATTTTTTTCAACATACTATACTTTGACTTGTTTTACTTTTTTCGACATACTATACTTTGACTTTTTTTACATTTTCGAAATACTATACTATGACTTTTTTTGACTTTTTGACATACTATACTATGACTTTTTTGACGTTTTCGACATACTATACTATGACTTTTTTGACTTTTTTGATTTTTTTCAACATACTATACTTTGACTTTTTTTTACTTTTTTCTACATACTATACTATGGCTTCTTTAACATTTTTTTCGACATACTATACTATAACTTTTTGTACGACTTTTTTCGACATACTTATACTATGACTTTTTTTTAACTTTTATTTCGACATACTATACTATGACTTTTGTTTAAACTTTTTTTCCGACATACTATACTTTGACTTTTTTACGACTTTTTTCGACATACTATACTATGACTTTTATTACTTTTTTTTCGACATACTATACTATGACTTTTTTTTCGACATACTATATACTATGACTTTTTTACGACTTTTTTCGACATACTATACTATGACTTTTTTACTTTTTCGACATACTATACTATGACTTTTTTTACTTTTTTGATTTTTTTCAACATACTATACTTTGACTTTTTTTTACTTTTTTCGACATACTATACTATGACTTTTTTGACTTTTTCGACATACTATACTATGACTTTTTTACTTTTTCGACATACTATACTTTGACTATTTTTACTTTTTTCGACATACTATAATTTGACTTTTTTTACTTTTTCGACATACTATACTATGACTTTTTTTACTTTTTGATTTTTTTCAACATACTATACTTTGACTTTTTTTTACTTTTTTCTACATCCTATACTATGGCTTTTTTAACATTTTTTTCGACATACTATACTATAACTTTTTGTACGACTTTTTTCGACATACTATACTATGACTTTTTTTTTTTTAACTTTTATTTCGACATACTATACTATGACTTTTGTTTAAACTTTTTTTCCGACATACTATACTTTGACTTTTTTACGACTTTTTTCGACATACTATACTATGACTTTTATTACTTTTTTTTCGACATACTATACTATGACTTTTTTTTCGACATACTATACTATGACTTTTTTACGACTTCTTTCGACATACTATACTATGACTTTTTTTTCGACATACTATACTATGACTTTTTTACGACTTTTTTCGACATACTATACTATGACTTTTATTACTTTTTTTTCGACATACTATACTATGACTTTTTTTTCGACATACTATACTATGACTTTTACGACTTTTTTCGACATACTATACTATGACTTTTTTTTCGACATACTATACTATGACTTTTTTACGACTTTTTTCGACATACTATACTATGACTTTTTTTACTTTTTCGACATACTATACTATGACTTTTTTGACTTTTTTGATTTTTTTCAACATACTATACTTTGACTTGTTTTACTTTTTTCGACATACTATACTTTGACTTTTTTTACATTTTCGACATACTATACTATGACTTTTTTTTCGACATACTATACTATGACTTTTTTACGACTTTTTTCGACATACTATACTATGACTTTTTTGACGTTTTCGACATACTATACTATGACTTTTTTGACTTTTTTGATTTTTTTCAACATACTATACTTTGACTTTTTTTTACTTTTTTCTACATACTATACTATGGCTTTTTTAACATTTTTTTCGACATACTATACTATAACTTTTTGTACGACTTTTTTCGACATACTTATACTATGACTTTTTTTTTACTTTTATTTCGACATACTATACTATGACTTTTGTTTAAACTTTTTTTCCGACATACTATACTTTGACTTTTTTACGACTTTTTTCGACATACTATACTATGACTTTTATTACTTTTTTTTCGACATACTATACTATGACTTTTTTTTCGACATACTATATACTATGACTTTTTTACGACTTTTTTCGACATACTATACTATGACTTTTTTACTTTTTCGACATACTATACTATGACTTTTTTTACTTTTTAGATTTTTTTCAACATACTATACTTTGACTTTTTTTTACTTTTTTCGACATACTATACTATGACTTTTTTGACTTTTTCGACATACTATACTATGACTTTTTTACTTTTTCGACATACTATACTTTGACTATTTTTACTTTTTTCGACATACTATAATTTGACTTTTTTTACTTTTTCGACATACTATACTATGACTTTTTTTACTTTTTGATTTTTTTCAACATACTATACTTTGACTTTTTTTTACTTTTTTCTACATCCTATACTATGGCTTTTTTAACATTTTTTTCGACATACTATACTATAACTTTTTGTACGACTTTTTTCGACATACTATACTATGACTTTTGTTTAAACTTTTTTTCCGACATACTATACTTTGACTTTTTTACGACTTTTTTCGACATACTATACTATGACTTTTATTACTTTTTTTTCGACATACTATACTATGACTTTTTTTTCGACATACTATACTATGACTTTTTTACGACTTTTTTCGACATACTATACTATGACTTTTTTTTCGACATACTATACTATGACTTTTTTACGACTTTTTTCGACATACTATACTATGACTTTTATTACTTTTTTTTCGACATACTATACTATGACTTTTTTTTCGACATACTATACTATGACTTTTACGACTTTTTTCGACATACTATACTATGACTTTTTTTCGACATACTATACTATGACTTTTTTACGACTTTTTTCGACATACTATACTTTGACTTTTTTTTCAACATACTATACTATGACTTTTTTACGACTTTTTTCGACATATTATACTAGGACTTTTTTACGACTTTTTTCGACATACTATACTATGACTTTTTTTTTTTACATTTTTTTCGACATACTATACTATGACTTTTTTTACTTTTTCGACATACTATACTATGACTTTTTTTACTTTTTTGATTTTTTTTCAACATACTATACTTTGACTTTTTTTACTCTTTCGACAAACTATAGTATGACTTTTTTGACTTTTTCGACATACTATACTATGACTTTTATTACTTTTTTTTCGACATACTATACTATGACTTTTTTTTCGACATACTATACTATGACTTTTTTACGACTTCTTTCGACATACTATACTACGACTTTTTTTTCGACATACTATACTATGACTTTTTTACGACTTTTTTCGACATACTATACTATGACTTTTATTACTTTTTTTTCGACATACTATACTATGACTTTTTTTTCGACATACTATACTATGACTTTTACGACTTTTTTCGACATACTATACTATGACTTTTTTTTCGACATACTATACTATGACTTTTTTACGACTTTTTTCGACATACTATACTATGACTTTTTTTACTTTTTCGACATACTATACTATGACTTTTTTACGACTTTTTTCGACATACTATACTATGACTTTTTTTACTTTTTCGACATACTATACTATGACTTTTTTGACTTTTTTGATTTTTTTCAACATACTATACTTTGACTTGTTTTACTTTTTTCGACATACTATACTTTGACTTTTTTTACATTTTCGACATACTATACTATGACTTTTTTTTCGACATACTATACTATGACTTTTTTACGACTTTTTTCGACATACTATACTATGACTTTTTTGACGTTTTCGACATACTATACTATGACTTTTTTACTTTTTCGACATACTATACTATGACTTTTTTTACTTTTTTGATTTTTTTCAACATACTATACTTTGACTTTTTTTTACTTTTTTCGACATACTATACTATGACTTTTTTGACTTTTTCGACATACTATACTATGACTTTTTTACTTTTTCGACATACTATACTTTGACTATTTTTACTTTTTTCGACATACTATAATTTGACTTTTTTTACTTTTTCGACATACTATACTATGACTTTTTTTACTTTTTGATTTTTTTCAACATACTATACTTTGACTTTTTTTTACTTTTTTCTACATCCTATACTATGGCTTTTTTAACATTTTTTTCGACATACTATACTATAACTTTTTGTACGACTTTTTTCGACATACTATACTATGACTTTTGTTTAAACTTTTTTTCCGACATACTATACTTTGACTTTTTTACGACTTTTTTCGACATACTATACTATGACTTTTATTACTTTTTTTTCGACATACTATACTATGACTTTTTTTTCGACATACTATACTATGACTTTTTTACGACTTTTTTCGACATACTATACTATGACTTTTTTTTCGACATACTATACTATGACTTTTTTACGACTTTTTTCGACATACTATACTATGACTTTTATTACTTTTTTTTCGACATACTATACTATGACTTTTTTTTCGACATACTATACTATGACTTTTACGACTTTTTTCGACATACTATACTATGACTTTTTTTCGACATACTATACTATGACTTTTTTACGACTTTTTTCGACATACTATACTTTGACTTTTTTTTCAACATACTATACTATGACTTTTTTACGACTTTTTTCGACATATTATACTAGGACTTTTTTACGACTTTTTTCGACATACTATACTATGACTTTTTTTTTTTACATTTTTTTCGACATACTATACTATGACTTTTTTTACTTTTTCGACATACTATACTATGACTTTTTTTACTTTTTTGATTTTTTTTCAACATACTATACTTTGACTTTTTTTACTCTTTCGACAAACTATAGTATGACTTTTTTGACTTTTTCGACATACTATACTATGACTTTTATTACTTTTTTTTCGACATACTATACTATGACTTTTTTTTCGACATACTATACTATGACTTTTTTACGACTTCTTTCGACATACTATACTATGACTTTTTTTTCGACATACTATACTATGACTTTTTTACGACTTTTTTCGACATACTATACTATGACTTTTATTACTTTTTTTTCGACATACTATACTATGACTTTTTTTTCGACATACTATACTATGACTTTTACGACTTTTTTCGACATACTATACTATGACTTTTTTTTCGACATACTATACTATGACTTTTTTACGACTTTTTTCGACATACTATACTATGACTTTTTTTACTTTTTCGACATACTATACTATGACTTTTTTGACTTTTTTGATTTTTTTCAACATACTATACTTTGACTTGTTTTACTTTTTTCGACATACTATACTTTGACTTTTTTTACATTTTCGACATACTATACTATGACTTTTTTTTCGACATACTATACTATGACTTTTTTACGACTTTTTTCGACATACTATACTATGACTTTTTTGACGTTTTCGACATACTATACTATGACTTTTTTGACTTTTTTGATTTTTTTCAACATACTATACTTTGACTTTTTTTTACTTTTTTCTACATACTATACTATGGCTTTTTTAACATTTTTTTCGACATACTATACTATAACTTTTTGTACGACTTTTTTCGACATACTTATACTATGACTTTTTTTTTACTTTTATTTCGACATACTATACTATGACTTTTGTTTAAACTTTTTTTCCGACATACTATACTTTGACTTTTTTACGACTTTTTTCGACATACTATACTATGACTTTTATTACTTTTTTTTCGACATACTATACTATGACTTTTTTTTCGACATACTATATACTATGACTTTTTTACGACTTTTTTCGACATACTATACTATGACTTTTTTACTTTTTCGACATACTATACTATGACTTTTTTTACTTTTTTGATTTTTTTCAACATACTATACTTTGACTTTTTTTTACTTTTTTCGACATACTATACTATGACTTTTTTGACTTTTTCGACATACTATACTATGACTTTTTTACTTTTTCGACATACTATACTTTGACTATTTTTACTTTTTTCGACATACTATAATTTGACTTTTTTTACTTTTTCGACATACTATACTATGACTTTTTTTACTTTTTGATTTTTTTCAACATACTATACTTTGACTTTTTTTTACTTTTTTCTACATCCTATACTATGGCTTTTTTAACATTTTTTTCGACATACTATACTATAACTTTTTGTACGACTTTTTTCGACATACTATACTATGACTTTTTTTTTTTAACTTTTATTTCGACATACTATACTATGACTTTTGTTTAAACTTTTTTTCCGACATACTATACTTTGACTTTTTTACGACTTTTTTCGACATACTATACTATGACTTTTATTACTTTTTTTTCGACATACTATACTATGACTTTTTTTTCGACATACTATACTATGACTTTTTTACGACTTTTTTCGACATACTATACTATGACTTTTTTTTCGACATACTATACTATGACTTTTTTACGACTTTTTTCGACATACTATACTATGACTTTTATTACTTTTTTTCGACATACTATACTATGACTTTTTTTTCGACATACTATACTATGACTTTTACGACTTTTTTCGACATACTATACTATGACTTTTTTTCGACATACTATACTATGACTTTTTTACGACTTTTTTCGACATACTATACTATGACTTTTTTTTCGACATACTATACTATGACTTTTTTACGACTTTTTTCGACATATTATACTAGGACTTTTTTACGACTTTTTTCGACATACTATACTATGACTTTTTTTTTTTACATTTTTTTCGACATACTATACTATGACTTTTTTTACTTTTTCGACATACTATACTATGACTTTTTTTACTTTTTTGATTTTTTTTCAACATACTATACTTTGACTTTTTTTACTCTTTCGACAAACTATAGTATGACTTTTTTGACTTTTTCGACATACTATACTATGACTTTTTTGACTTTTTCGACATACTATACTATGACTTTTTTTGACTTTTTCGACATACTATACTATGACTTTTTTTACTTTTTCGACATACTATACTATGACTTTTTTGACTTTTTTGATTTTTTTCGACATACTATACTTTGACTTTTTTTACTTTTTTCTACATACTATACTATGGCTTTTTTAACATTTTTTTCGACATACTATACTATAACTTTTTGTACGACTTTTTTCGACATACTATACTTTGACTTTTTTTTACTTTTTTCGACATACTATACTATGACTTTTTTTACTTTTTTGACATACTATACTATGACTTTTTTTACTTTTTCGACATACTATACTATGACTTTTTTTAATTTTTTGATTTTTTTCAACATACTATACTTTGACTTGTTTTACTTTATTCGACATACTATACTTTGACTTTTTTTACATTTTCGAAATACTATACTATGACTTTTTTTGACTTTTTCGACATACTATACTATGACTTTTTTGACTTTTTTCAACATACTATACTTTGACTTTTTTTACTTTTTTCGACATACTATACTATGACTTATTTTTTTTACATTTTTTTCGACATACTATACTTTGACTTTTTTTACATTTTCGACATGCTATACTATGACTTTTTTTGACTTTTTCGACATACTATACTATGACTTTTTTGACTTTTTCGACATACTATACTATGACTTTTTTGACTTTTGATTTTTTTCAACATACTATACTTTGACTTTTTTACTTTTTTCTACATACTATACTATGGCTTTTTTTAACATTTTTTTCGACATACTATACTATAACTTTTTGTACGACTTTTTTCGACATACTATACTATGACTTTTTTTTTTAACTTTTATTTCGACATACTATACTATGACTTTTGTTTAAACTTTTTTTCCGACATACTATACTTTGACTTTTTTACGACTTTTTTCGACATACTATACTATGACTTTTATTACTTTTTTTTCGACATACTATACTATGACTTTTTTTTCGACATACTATACTATGACTTTTTTACGACTTTTTTCGACATACTATACTATGACTTTTTTTTCGACATACTATACTATGACTTTTTTACGACTTTTTTCGACATACTATACTATGACTTTTTTTTCGACATACTATACTATGACTTTTTTACGACTTTTTTCGACATACTATACTATGACTTTTTTTTTTACATTTTTTTCGACATACTATACTTTGACTTTTTTTACATTTTCGAAATACTATACTATGACTTTTTTTGACTTTTTCGACATACTATACTATGACTTTTTTGACTTTTTTCAACATACTATACTTTGACTTTTTTTACTTTTTTCGACATACTATACTATGACTTATTTTTTTTACATTTTTTTCGACATACTATACTTTGACTTTTTTTACATTTTCGACATGCTATACTATGACTTTTTTTGACTTTTTCGACATACTATACTATGACTTTTTTGACTTTTTCGACATACTATACTATGACTTTTTTGACTTTTGATTTTTTTCAACATACTATACTTTGACTTTTTTACTTTTTTCTACATACTATACTATGGCTTTTTTTAACATTTTTTTCGACATACTATACTATAACTTTTTGTACGACTTTTTTCGACATACTATACTATGACTTTTTTTTTTAACTTTTATTTCGACATACTATACTATGACTTTTGTTTAAACTTTTTTTCCGACATACTATACTTTGACTTTTTTACGACTTTTTTCGACATACTATACTATGACTTTTATTACTTTTTTTTCGACATACTATACTATGACTTTTTTTTCGACATACTATACTATGACTTTTTTACGACTTTTTTCGACATACTATACTATGACTTTTTTTTCGACATACTATACTATGACTTTTTTACGACTTTTTTCGACATACTATACTATGACTTTTTTTTCGACATACTATACTATGACTTTTTTACGACTTTTTTCGACATACTATACTATGACTTTTTTTTTTACATTTTTTTCGACATACTATACTTTGACTTTTTTTACTTTTTCGACATACTATACTATGACTTTTTTTACTTTTTTGATTTTTTTCAACATACTATACTTTGACTTTTTTTACTTTTTCGACATACTATACTATGACTTTTTTGACTTTTTCGACATACTATACTATGACTTTTTTGACTTTTTCGACATACTATGACTTTTTGGACTTTTTTGATTTTTTTCAACATACTATACTTTGACTTTTTTTACTTTTTCGACATACTATACTATGACTTTTTTGACTTTTTTGATTTTTTTCAACATACTATACTTTGACTTTTTTTACTTTTTTTTCGACATACTATACTATGACTTTTTTACGACTTTTTCCGACATACTATACTATGACTTTTTTTTTAAAACTTTTTTTTCGACATACCATGCTATGACTTTTTTTTCACATTTTGCATTTTCCATTTGGTTCAGTTTGCTTTCACACTTTGTCAAACGCACCACGCGTTGGAGACGGTCCCTTATTTATTGGACAGAATATCTGAAACTCGCCGACACTTCTGGTCTCAATAATAAAGGAGTAACACTGAATTTGTAACGTGCACCGTTTTCTGGTTCTGCTTTAGTGTTGGCGGTTGAAGGTGAACAATGTGATCAGCTGACAGACAGCGAGTGAAGGACAGAGTTGATGTCACACAGACTGATGATGTCACACAGACTGATGATGTCACACAGACGACCAGCGATGTGTGCCGTAGAACAGCTTTATGGATCTGAAAGTTATCATCCCTTAAATCATATATAAGTCTGTACATTGTGTGCGAGGTTGTAGCTGCAGGCTATTAAATGCTCAGTTTTTGGTTCACTTCCTGTATTTGGGTTGGATCGGGTTGTCACCTAGCCTGGGAGGAAGTGGTTAAAAGTACTCCGGGTGACCTCTCGATGCACAGAAGGTTAAGCTTAAGTTATACAAATAGTTAAGCCTTATATGGCATCAAAGTGCGTCGTTTAAAGGTTACAGAACACAAGAGGAAGAGGAAGTTGTGTGTGTGTGTGTGTGTGTGTGAAAGATAACGGTTTCTGTCTAGAAACAAGAAGAGACCCCACCTGTGAAGATAGGATAAAAGCTTAAGGGAGAGACCAGATTGGGGCTCATTCGAACCGAGATCCTGGTGGACCGGGCTCTGATTTGATGTCTGTTTCTAGGGAAACTTAGTCTCTGTTGTTGTGGACTCACAGCTGTGTTTGTAATCTTTTATGCTGGACTCAGTAAAGCTTAACTGAACTCTTCGTCACAGATTGATCCTTGTGTTTTGGTAAACTTAAGTCCGATATAAAGAAGGCGCGGGAATTAGGTAATTGGAGTCCGATTTTTGTGGCCTTAGGGCCTTATTTCGGTAGTCTGGGAAAACCCTGACAAACTTCTGGCAAATTTGAGATTTGCTCTGCAAGTCCGTCTGGCCAAGAGCCCATTCAAGCCCATTTCCAATGTTTCCAAATCGTGGCAACAATCACAACCGTTGAGGCGGGCTTTACACCAATCACAACCGTTGAAGTGGGCTTTACACCAATCACAACCGTTGAGGCGGGCTTTACACCAATCACAACCATTGAGGCGTGCTTTACACCAATCACAACCGTTGAGGCGGCCTTTACACCAATCACAACAGTTGAGGCGGGCTTTATACCAATCACAACCGTTGAGGCGTGCTTTACACCAATCACAACCGTTGAGGCGGGCTCTACACCAATCACAACCGTTGAGGCGGGCT
Organism: Zingel zingel; assembly: GCA_023566125.1. NCBI lineage: Eukaryota > Metazoa > Chordata > Actinopteri > Perciformes > Percidae > Zingel > Zingel zingel. Next base: position 1,859,958 of record CM042321.1, on the reverse strand, counting down.
TTACACGAATCACAACCGTTGAGGCGGACTTTACACCAATCACAACAGTTGAGGCGGGCTTTATACCAATCACAACCGTTGAGGCGTGCTTTACACCAATCACAACCGTTGAGGCGGGCTCTACACCAATCACAACCGTTGAGGCGTGCTTTACATCAATCACAACCGTTGAGGCGGGCTCTACACCAATCACAACCGTTGAGGCGGGCTCTACACCAATCACAACCGTTGAGGCGTGCTTTACACCAATCACAACCGTTGAAGCTTGCTTTACATCAATCACAACCGTTGAGGCAGGCTTTACACGAATCACAACCGTTGAGGCGTGCTTTACACCAATCACAACAGTTGAGGCGGGCTTTACACCAATCACAACCGTTGAGGCGTGCTTTACACCAATCACAACCGTTGAGGCGTGCTTTACACCAATCACAACCGTTGAGGCGGGCTCTACACCAATCACAACCGTTGAGGCGTGCTTTACACCAATCACAACCGTTGAGGCGGCTCTACACCAATCACAACCGTTGAGGCGGGCTCTACACCAATCACAACCGTTGAGGCGGGCTCTACACCAATCACAACCGTTGAGGCGGGCTTTACACCACTCACAACCGTTGAGGCGGGCTTTACACGATGACGATAGCGCAGCGACAGCGAGCAGCTTCTTGTTTACATTCAACATGGCGGCCACTGTAGCGCAGCAACCCGTTGATGCCGCTGTCACTGCTACGTCACCCGTATCGTTGGTCTGATTGGTTGAAGGACTATCCCATGGCGCCCAGAGGCATTTGAGCGGCGTCCGTTGGTGACGCCCTTTTGGAAATGGGCTGTGACTGAACCTTCCCCAGACCCACTCTCAGCTACAGCTGAGAAGGGCTGGTTCTCACCTGAAGTGAACCAAACTCTAGTTCACCTGGAAGAGAACCGAGACCCCCGTTTTTAAGGGGACAAGAGTTTGTATGTTTGGTCCGCGCCTGTTATGGGTTTGGCTTGTTGTTCTGTGTTGTCTTATTTTGGTAATCAGTTTTATTTTGAAGGTCTGGTTTTCCGTCTTGTCCTCTTATTCCCTACACACATAACACAAAGTTTGATAAGCTTCCACACCGGCCCAAACCAACAGGACTACCCGACCAATCGCTCCAGGGTTCTGTTTAAACGGACCAAACGGGGCAGGTGAGAAAGCTTAAAGACTCTCCATAAAGACATGACGGTTAACTATTAAATGTAAAGTGTTATGATTAAAAATAAAATGTATATATATATATATATATATATATATATATATATATATATATATATATATATATATATATATATATATATAAAATAACAGTAAAGGATGTAGGACTCACCTACACCGTCATCTTTTTTTTGCAAACGCACGTCCTGTGAAGAAGGATGTAGAAATAGTTAGAGCAGAATCTAACATATTACTGTTTTTAAAAATGTAATCGACACAAACTCAAATTACAAAGTGCTTCACAAATAACTTGATTAAAAAAAAATAAAATGTAATGATGAAAGCTCGAAGCAGTAGAGCCACATAATAGATCAGTTCATCACTCCTTCCTTGTGATTGTTACGGGCAAAAATCCTTCATTATGCGGCACGTTTTCTTAAAAAATGCGATGGAATCTGCAATTGTATGCGATGGAATTGCGTGAACTTCGTTGCGGGGTCTGCAGCTTTTCGATGACGTTCACGTCAACATTTTTCAACTTTCTGCTGAGAGATATGCGGGACTTTTTTGCAACGAAAATGCAGGGATATTAAAATCATGCAAGCCCCGTATATTTTGCGCAGAAATCGCCAATTTATGCGGCGAAAGTGCGGCGTATTTGGAAAAAATGCACCCCCCACCCCCACCCGCATAAATATGCAGACTTTGGCTGATTATGCGTTTAATTATGAGATCGCATAATCACGTTTTTCTGCAGGGACTGGATTAATAAAATGCAAAAGGAACGATAAATAGAGGAACATGACTCAGCAGACTGATATAAATACAGGAACATGACTCAGCAGACTGATATAACTACAGGAACATGACTCAGCAGACGGATTAGAAAGTGACCTTTTGATGATGATGGACGTTGCTATGATGAAGAGAAGAGTGTGAAGAGTGAAGAGAAGCAGACGAACAGCCAGCAGTGGGTCAGATGCTTTAGTTCCTGTGGATCAGATCAGAAAGGACTGTTGGACTCTAGACATTAAACATCAGGAAGATCTACTAGGGCCGAGAGATATGGACCGATTCGGCTGAATGGTGATAGACGATATATATATATATATATATATATATATATATATATATATATATATATATATATATATATATATATATATATATATATATATATACGTATATCTCTTTATTTTCTAGAAAGTGGGCA
>CM042321.1:1845246-1855246 GCA_023566125.1 Zingel zingel | reverse complement strand
TTAGTGCAACATGACCGGAGAAAACAGAGAAAAGAAGCTGTGATATCCCCTTTCACTCAGAAGGTAGACTACTATACTATGACTTCAATTCATCCGTGTATTTTAGTTGTTTGATGCTGTAATCTGGTGGAGGGATTATATCTCCAACCTGGCCTGGGAACGCCTCAGGATCCCCCAGTCGGAGCTGGTTAATGTGGCTCGGGAAAGGGAAGTTTGGGGTCCCCTGCTGGAGCTGCTGCCCCCACCACCCGATACCGGATAAGCGGACGAAGATGGATGGATGGATGGATGGATGGATGATGCTGTAATCTGAAATCTCAACATGTTTCTCGCTCCCATTTAGACGACATGAAGAGGGCGGAGCTGAGGCAAACAGGTGAAAGCCTCCACGACAGAATGTGATTGGTGGAGACACCTGTCAATCAAAGGTAACCACGGTCCCGTTACTCACACATTTCCTAAAAGAAAACAACTTAACACCCCAGGAAAAAAGTTGTCTTTGCAGTGAAATACAGGTATACTCCAGGAGTAAATACTTAATTTAACCTATCAATATTTCCGTCAGTCATTTCGCCTTATTTGGTAGTTGTAAGGTGTACATAATTGTGCTATTTTCATATTTTTATGCTGTTATTTAATAGGTTACAGTACCTCAGGTGTAAAGCTCAGTCAGACCCTCAGGTGAGAGTGTCACTGTGTGAAAACCTGTGAATATTAATGTATTGCCTATATGAGAGACAGTTACTACATCCAGAGTGATAATCTGTGTGTAAATATCCATCTGTATTATTAGTATCTTTGTGTGAATTACAATTTGTAACGCTAAGTCTTTGAATGTGGACAGTTGATCCTATTTGTTAATAGTTGTTAATCTTGGCTGCAGAAATCATTCACTTTTTGAATAATCTGACTCAGACCGGGCTCGTTGTTGTTGTTGTTGTTGTTGTTGTTGTTGTTACATCGAAGCTGTCCATCTTTCTTCCGTCGGGAGTCCAACCGCCAGCCGTTAGTCCACCACCATCATCACAACACAACACAGAGTATAATTACTACAGAGTATAATTACATAGAGTATAATTACTACAATCAGCAGCAATAAAGAGTTTGAACTGGGGCTTCGTGAACTGTAAAGTCAAGAGAAGTAGACCCCTGTTACAGCTGACAGCACATTTTAGTATTTCCTAAAGGGAAGGGGAGTTTGTAGATCCTTTACTGCAGTAAAAGTACTAATACCACATGAAAACACCTTGTTACAGGTTAAAAGTTGTGTATTTGTAATGACAGCAGCCCCTAGTGGCCGTTTGAGGAACTGCAGCTGAAGTTCAGAACACAGAGTCAGCAGAGAGACTTAAAAATGATATTTATTGATTAAGACAGGAGTCTTTCTTTAGATCAAACTGAATCTGGAGGCAGGGAACTGTGATGTCACGAGGACATGATGATGTCATTAGTTTAGCTGTAAGCGTCTTTCTCAGTCTGTGATTGGCTGGATGGTGCAGCCAATGGGAGCTCAGGGGACAACGCAGGCTGGACAGGCTCCGCCCCCGACTCACCTGGAGAAAGAGAGACAGGGGAAACATGTATAAATGTACACGGACCGGTTTGAGCTATTATACATTTCATTTTCAATTATTATTAATAGTTAAGTCCCCCTCCAGACATGTTTTTAAGTATTTAAAAATGAATCTGTTATGATTAATATTTAGGCATATGACTATGACTTTTTATGACTTTTTTCGACAAACTATAATATGACTTATTTTATGATTTATTTTGACATGTTATACCTACTTTGTTATGACTTTTTAGACATAATATACTGTGACTTCTTGGACTGCTGCACAATAAATGTACCCTCTGGTACTAATACACTGACCTAAATATTTGACATTTATTTAAAATAAATGAAAAGACATTTTTTGCTGTAACGACTTGTTTGTTTTCATTGTTTTGAACAGTCAGTGACAATAGTCTGTCATAAAAAGTCACAGTATAGTATCTCGAAATAAATAATTAAAGTCACAGTATATTATGTCTAAAAAGTCATAAAAAAGTCAATATAACATGTCGAAATAATCCTAAAAAGTCACAGTGTATTATGTCTAAAAAGTCATAAAAAAGTCAATATAACATGTCGAAATAAATGATAAAAGTCACAGTATATTATGTCAAAAAAGTCATAAAAAAGTCAATATAACATGTCGAAATAAATCATAAAATAAGTCAAATTATAGTATGTCAAAATAAATGATAAAAGTCACAGTATATTATGTCTAAAAAGTCATAAAAAGTCGGAATAACATGTCGAAATAAATCCTAAAAAGTCACAGTATATTATGTCTAAAAAGTCATAAAAAGTCAATATAGTATGTCGAAATAAATGATAAAAGTCACAGTATATTATGTCTAAAAAGTCATAAAAAGTAGGTATAGTATGTCGAAATAAATGATAAAAGTCAAAGTATATTATGTCTAAAAAGTCATAAAAAGTAGGTATAGTATGTCGAAATAAATGATAAAAGTCAAAGTATATTATGTCTTAAAAGTCATAAAAAAAGTCAATATAACATGTCGAAATAAATCATAACATAAGTCATATTATAGTTTGTCGAAAAAATCATAAAAAATTAGTATAGTATGTCGAAATAAATGATAAAAGTCACAGTATATTATGACTAAAAAGTCATAAAAAAGTCAATATAACATGTCGAAATAAATCATTAAATAAGTCAAATTATAGTATGTCAAAATAAATGCTAAAAGTCACAGTATATTATGTCAAAAAAGTCATAAAAAGTAGGTATAACATGTCGAAATAAATGATAAAAGTCACAGTATATTATATCTAAAAAGTCATAAAAAGTCGGAATAACATGTCGAAATAAATCCTAAAAAGTCACAGTATATTATGTCTAAAAAGTCATAAAAAGTCAATATAACATGTCGAAATAAATGATAAAAGTCACAGTATATTATGTCAAAAAAGTCATAAAAAAGTCAATATAACATGTCGAAATAAATGATAAAAGTCACAGTATATTATGTCTAAAAAGTCATAAAAAGTAGGTATAACATGTCGAAATAAATCATAAAATAAGTCATATTATAGTATGTTGAAATAAATGATAAAAGTCAAAGTATAGTATGTCAAAAAAGTCATAAAAAAGTCAATATAAGATGTCAAAATAAATCCTAAAAAGTCACAGTATATTATGTCTAAAAAGTCATAAAAAAGTCAATTCAACATGTCGAAAAAAATCATAAAATAAGTCATATTATAGTATGTCAAAATAAATTATGAAAGTCAAAGTATATTATGTCTAAAAAGTCATAAAAAGTAGGAATAACATGTCGAAATAAATCCTAAAAAGTCACAGTATATTATGTCTAAAAAGTCATATTAAAGTATGTTTAGAAAGAGTAAAGTCGAGGTGGCCTGAACAGAGCCCAGTAGAGCTGTGGTCTCACCTCTCAGACGGGCCAGTCTGGTTCCCAGTGTGCTCCAGAAGGAGCAGGAGCTCTGGCTCAGACCCTGTTGATGTCGGAGGGCGGGGTTGAGCTCCAGGTAGATGGGCGGGGCTTCAGAGGACAGCACCTGCTGCCAGCGGGGCAGAACTGACTCCGCCCACACACGGGACGGGTTTGGGTTCCTAAGAAGATGAAAAAAACAGAAAAAATGAACTTCATTATCAAACGAGGGTCATAATTATCTCATTAATAATGTAGCCGAGTGGTTTCAGAATCTGTAAGTTACTGTACAATCTTTATAAATACTATTTAAATATTTTTTTAAGCATATTTACTCACTACTTATACATCTGTACATTCTTTCCTGTGTATATTTTTTGAAAAGTTGAAAACAGTCTCCTGTTCTGTGACAGAGGAGCAGAGGAGCAGCCTCTCCCCTCTCTGCGCATGTGTGCAGGCAGGTAGAAGGGGAGGTGGGACAGGGTGTGCGGGGGCCGGTGTAGGTGGGACAGGGTGTGGGGGGGCCGGTGTAGGTGGGACAGACAGCAGGACGCCACGGGAGGAAGACGCCGCTGAGCTGGCCTGGTCCTGGGACAGCCGGCCTTCTTTGAGAATTCTTTATCGATCTTTTTCCCTCCCTTTGTAGAATTACATTTTCTTACTTCAAAGATAGGCTACCTAAGTAATAATTATAAGGTAACATAAATTCCTGTATTGAATTTGTGATTATTTGGCTAAAGAATTATATTTCTTTTTATCTACCTTGCTGACACAACCACTAAGCTTTATACAAATGATTGCGTAATGACGTCAAACATATGCAAATGAGCGTATGACGTCATTTAGCGACTTTTGGAGCTGGTGCTAGCGACTTTCATTGGAAAATAGTTGGCAACACTGTGCAGAAGTGCCGTTCATCCTGTTACGAGTTGATGAACCACATAAACAATTTTGGGAACATTATTTTAAGTTACAAAAGAATCTTTGGTGTTGCTTTAACTCACAGGTCATGTGTCACGCAGCGTTAGCTCTCCACAAGCAGAAAAAAGAGGAGCTTAAAACGCAATTCGCTGGTTCAAAGTTAGGACATACAAGTTAATTAGCGGGTTAAGAAATAGATGGTATAGCCTATTTACATTTTGATCATGCAAAAGACGTTTTTTAAAATTGTATACAAATAATCTTAAAAGCGCTGTGTCTGTCGTCGAATGATTTTAGGTCATATCGTGCAGCCCTACGATGTTATTAATTGTATATTCTGTATGTGTGTTGTGTGTCATGTATTTGCTGCTGTAGCACTAACATTAAGTCTATCTAATCTAATCTAATCTAATGTAATGGGTGTTAACAAACATGAACAACATCTGACCCGGTCCTGATGAAGCTGGAGATGTAGGTCATCGCGGCCACAGAGAGGCGTCGGTCAGAGGAAGTGAAACGCTGAGAGCTCTTTGGATGATGAGGCATCCCAAACACAAACTGAACGTCCAGAGGAACAGACACATCGGCCCTGAACACAGGAAGGAAACAGTCATCAATCAGTATCTTTAATCCCACAGTCACAGTTAATATAATAAGACCTGGATCCAGCGTTGGAGGCGGAGCCCTGTGAGAGTTGCTCAGTGGTAGCCTGGTCCTACCAGACTCTGGTCCATTAGCCTGGTCCTACCAGACTCTGGTCCACTAGCCTGGTCCTACCAGACTCTGGTCCACTAGCCTGGTCCTACCAGACTCTGGTACATTAGCCTGGTCCTACCAGACTCTGGTCCACTAGCCTGGTCCTACCAGACTCTGGTACATTAGCCTGGTCCTACCAGACTCTGGTCCACTATCCTGGTCCTACCAGACTCTGGTACACTAGCCTGGTCCTACCAGACTCTGGTACACTAGCCTGGTCCTATCAGACTCTGGTCCACTAGCCTGGTCCTACCAGACTCTGGTCCACTAGCCTGGTCCTATCAGACTCTGGTACACTAGCCTGGTCCTACCAGACTCTGGTACACTAGCCTGGTCCTACCAGACTCTGGTACACTAGCCTGGTCCTATCAGACTCTGGTACACTAGCCTGGTCCTACCAGACTCTGGTCCATTAGCGTACCAGAGTCTGGTACACTAGCCTGGTCCTATCAGACTCTGGTCCATTAGCCTGGTCCTACCAGACTCTGGTCCATTAGCCTGGTCCTACCAGACACTGGTACACTAGCCTGGTCCTACCAGACTCTGGTCCACTAGCTTGGTCCTACCAGACTCTGGTACACTAGCCTGGTCCTACCAGACTCTGGTACATTAGCCTGGTCCTACCAGACTCTGGTACATTAGCCTGGTCCTACCAGACTCTGGTCCACTATCCTGGTCCTACCAGACTCTGGTACACTAGCCTGGTCCTACCAGACTCTGGTACACTAGCCTGGTCCTATCAGACTCTGGTCCATTAGCCTGGTCCTACCAGACTCTGGTCCACTAGCCTGGTCCTATCAGACTCTGGTACACTAGCCTGGTCCTACCAGACTCTGGTACACTAGCCTGGTCCTACCAGACTCTGGTACACTAGCCTGGTCCTATCAGACTCTGGTCCATTAGCCTGGTCCTACCAGACTCTGGTCCACTAGCCTGGTCCTACCAGACTCTGGTACACTAGCCTGGTCCTACCAGACTCTGGTCCACTAGCCTGGTCCTATCAGACTCTGGTACACTAGCCTGGTCCTACCAGACTCTAGTCCATTTCATTGGTCCAGAGAGTCTGGCCTCTCTCCATTGACAAGTGTTAACTCCCTTGAAGGCGGGTCCTCTGTTGAAGTTTAAAACTATTGGATCTGCCCAGAGCCACTCTGGATCTGCCATAACCAATCGCTAACGTTCGGTCGTGACGTCAGCTTAGCATCGCTAGCGTTAGCCTTAGCTAACTCCTTCACCACTATACAAAAATTGGCAAAAACATCGGAAAAAGGCACCAAAAATGTGAACCTAAATTGATATGCGGGCCGTATCTAAATCTGCAAGGGGCCGGATTTGGCCCGCGGGCCTTGAGTTTGACACATGTGAACTACAGGGAAAAGTTATGCTAACATTAGCAAGTGAGCTAAGTAGCTAATTAACACTTTGTGGTTTCAGTAAGCAGACGGTACCGGTTGTTAGAGCTGGAGGCAGGTTGGTGGTACAGGAAGACGTTAGCTTTGCTGTTAGCCCAGTGGCTAGCCATCTGCAGACTGGGACAGACGATGAACAGATCTCTGCAACACAAACACACACAAACCATACTTTAATCTTCTGTTACCACCGCTGGATCCCAAATATGTATACTGTGCAATATTTAATATTTACAACTATTGATAATATTGATAATACTGTGCAATTCAATTACTGTGCAATATCTGTATACTGTGCAATATCATTACTCTCATTGTCCAATATATATTATTAACTGAATATGATGACCACTATTGGGCAATATTCAGATAATGTGCAATAACCCACACTGCATATCACACTGTATTTAAAACCATACTTATTTTGTTATATGTATATAGTGTCTCAACTGTGCACCTTATCCCCCTTTTTTTGCACTACTTATTTCATTCCATGTTATATTTTTTACGTACACGGCACTGGAAAAGGAGTTGCTCTTAATCTCACCGTGCATGTGTATTTTGACAATAAAAGGCATTCTAAAACAAGACATTTGAGGACGTTATCTTGATCCACTGATCCACATTTTTCACCTTTTTCTGACATTTTAGAGACCAAACAACTCAATTCATTCATCCAGAACACAATAATAGTCTGTCTATTCTTGTACACTGTGTTATTACTGATCTACATCGCTACCTAGACCACACTTTACACTAACTGTATATTGTCTTCTCTACATTCAGCATTTATATTACTGCTTACTGTGTTATTACTGATCTATATCACTTAATAGACCACACTTTGCACTAACTGTATATTGTCTTCTCTACATTCAGCATTTATATTACTGCTTATTGTGTTATTACTGATCTATATACCTTAATAGACCGCAACCTGCACTAACTGTATATTGACTCTTCACTACACTTCAGCATGTATCTAGACTGTCTATTCATATACATTGTGTTATAGCTGATCTACTTCACTAACTAGACCACTAGACTAACTGTTTACTGACTCGTTACACCACTGACTCTTTGCACCATCTCAGCAGTGATATATAGACTATAGATATAGACTCTCTGTTCATGTATTGCACATCTATCGACTTACTTACACCTCACTACGTACCGACATTTGTAATGCCTACTTAACCCTTGTGTTGTCTTCGTTTCAACCTTTTTCTGACATTTGTGTCGCCTTTTTTCACAATTTGTTGTTGCTTTTTCCAACGTTTTAAATTTCAGCGCTTATTTCTACGTCCAATATTTTCTGATATAAAACAAAAATTTAAAAGTGGGCCAATGTGACCCGAGGTCAACACAAGGGTTAAGTTATTCTTGTACTGTATTGAATGTGAAACTATTTGTTGTCTTGCACGCCTTTGCTTTTCTTGGCTAGGTCGCCGTTGCAAATGAGAACCTGTTCTCAACGGCCCACCTGGTTAAATAAAAAAAATAATCCACACATGAAATGTACACACAGGATTACAAAGCTCACTGAACTGAACTGAACTAGGATTGTTTGTGACCTGGTGGCGTTGTTGAGCGCTCTGGAGAAGAGGTTGTATCCGGCCGGCGAGGGGCTGTGATCCAGAGAGTAGAACCAGGCCGCCGCTTCCTTCAGCAGCTCATTTCCTTTCGCTCCGCCCAGCGAGCGACTCAGGGCCTCGTAAAACGCCGTCTTACCGTCAGCTCGACCGCGCAGAGCCTCAAAGTCCTGACACACACAGAGAACAGGTATATGAGGAGACAAATGGGAGTATCTGTGGACAGGAAAGTGGCAACTTGTGTCTTGTTTTATGCTAAGTTGTGACTTTGTCTTGTTGTGTTCTGTCTCTGTGATGCGTTATGCTGAGTTTAGTTTGGCTTGTGTTGTCTTTTTGGGTTTTTTTGTATTTTAAAAAGCCTTTTTTAACATCGAAGGCAGGGGACTGCAGATGAAAAATAGCCTTTTGGCTAATTCTGGCTGTCTTAACCCATGGGAAATCATGCGTTTCATTAATTTGCGCTGTCCCCTTCCATAAATAAACTGGAAGACATTTTGTTCTCACTGCCCGAGTTGTGATGACTATTTTACCTTTACTTTTGTGTGGTGCTTCTTCTCCAACGTGACGTACAAATGAGGCTCAATTAAAGGTGCTGTAGGGAGGATGGTGAAGATCCAGGACTTAGCCAAAAAATGTGAACGTCGACAACTTCTCAGTCCCTCCCCCCTTTCCTCTAAAGCCCAAAACGGTCTCCTAAGCCCCTCCCCCCACAAGGGAGAATGAATGCGTGTGAAAAAGCAGTGATTGACACGCAGTTAGACACTCCCCCTGGCCCTGATTGGTGCATCTGAACAGTTAGACACCCCCTCTGGCCCTGATTGGTGCATCTGAACAGTTAGACACTCCCCCTGGCCCTGATTGGTGCATCTGAACAGTTAGACACCCACCCCCTCCCCCCTGACCCTGATTGGTGCATCTGAACAGTTAGACACCCCTTTGATTATTTAAATGACCTGCTTCATGTAGTTCTCCTGGAACATAGGGTCAGTTTCAGCAAATATGACAGAAAGTTAGTTTTCTAAGTCTCACCTACTGCACCTTTAAAGTCACCAAGCTGCGTTAAACGATTGTTTTGTTTTAAATTTGGTTTTCGCAGATCTGCTGCAGGAACTGGCATTGTACAGGAAAGCGTTCAGAGAAACAAACTACTCCCATGTGATTATTTCTTCTCTGCATATGAAACGTTGCTGATGTACAGTATGTTGCACTTCATACACTCACAGCCAGTGTTGTGCCTGAACGCGTTCATTGAACGATAGTTCATGAACTTGTTCGTATTTTGGGCGAACGTGAACTGAGCGTACTGTATAACTGCCTGATGAACGTTACTGTGAACTTGTTCATTCTGGTGTCTGTGAACAGCACGCTCTCTCAGTTTAACTTTCTTCAATAGGGCGCCAGATTTCTATAGAGCGTTCCAGGCAAAAACCCAGCTAAAACACACCGTAAACGGGCCTTAAAGGAGAATTCCGGTCAATTTCAACCCGTAGGTCTGTTGTGTGTAAATGTGGAGAGCTGTCAGTAGCAAGAAAAACTAAACCAATCGGTGCTGCCTACACCGTGTTATCCTCCTGCTAGCGTTAGCACCCAACAGGCTTAAACAGGGCAAGTTTTAAACGTGCTTTTAGCCTCTAAACATGCTCCAAATGTCATTATAAGGGCCTCCCCATGTGCAGAGATTCCTTCTGAGGGAACACAGAGAATCTGACAGCAGTAGATGTGACAGAAAGGCCTAAAAGTCGTGTTAATCCAGCCAGCACATACCTCTGCTTATTTCCTGTTTCTGGTCAAGTCCACACTAGTCGATTGTTGAACTCATACAATCCAATATTCCAGTCAGACTCACTGTGTTCC
>CM042321.1:1817746-1822746 GCA_023566125.1 Zingel zingel | reverse complement strand
AGCCTGGCCTATGGCGATTACGTTTTGGTTGCACCGGCAAAGAAAGCAAAGTCTGAGGTGTGGGGGGAAAAAAAGGCAAAAGAGCTGTGTGTGCGTGTGTGTGCACATTCCGGGCTGTAAATGGGTTCAGGCTTTTAAAAAGATGTCAATCCAAATGTAGGCTACTAGTCGGGCTCGGGCCGAATTCTGTCAGGCTTGGGCCTTGTCGGGGTGAACTTTTAAAGGAGCACACCGACTTATTGGGACTTTGTCTTATTCCCCGTAACCCCCAGAGTTAGATAAGTCCATACATACCCTTCTCATCTCCGGTAGCTTAGCCTAGCACAGAACATGCAGGTGAATGGTTCCAGTAATCCTACTGCTCCCAATAAGTGACCAAATAACTCCAACATGTTCCTATTTCCATGTTGTGATGTGTAGAGTCACAGCGTGTAGAAATAACAAGGTCACATGACACACAGCCGTCTTCTAACGTAAACAAACCGGGAACTATATTCTCAGGTGGAAGAATATAGTACTTGGGCGGAATGATTTGCTTTGTAGCAAGCCTGTCTGAGAATATAGTTCCTGGTTTGTTTATGGTTAGAAGATGGCTGTGTGTCATGTGACCTTGTTATTTCTACACGCTGTGACTCTACAAATCACAACATGGAAACAGGAACATGTTGGAGTTATTTGGTCACTTATTGGGAGCAGTAGGATTACTGGAACCATTCACCTGCATGTTCTGTGCTAGGCTAAGCTACCGGTGGAGCCGTCAGACAGCGTTACAGCACCACGGAGATGAGAAGGGTATGTATGGACTTATCTAACTCTGGGGGTTACGGGGAATAAGACAAAGTCCCAATAAGTCGGCGTGTTCCTTTAAGGCCCGATTGCAGCTCCAGTCCCTACTCTGTCTCTCCTTTAGCTAAGCGGTCCTTGGCCTAAAAGACGTTGAACACCCCTCCTTTGTGGATAGGACAGCTGAAGATAGGAAAGTGGGAAAGAGAGGGGGATGGCATGCTGCAAATAGCCCGGGGCAGAATCGAACGTGGGCCACTGCAGTAAGTTCTGGGCCTCGGTACACAGGGCGCACATATATTGGCAGAAAGGAGCTTCCATAAAGTGCAGCTGAGACACTGTAATGGCAAAATTATATTTAAGCATGATTCTTTATATTCTTGTCTTATTTCTGCTTTACTTTCTCTCACAATGCTGGAAGGGAGTCTATCTCATTCCCACATGCTGATTCTGATTCTGCTTAACTAACTTGGAGACATCACGTCTGGAGACGAATGCGTGCAGGCCTTGTTTGAACCGATAAAGGTATAAGGTCACCCTAAACGATCTGTTACTTCTCCTGGATAGTTGAGACTTCTCCCATAGTTGAGATAAACGGGATGACTAACCCTTGGGGTAGAAGGCGGTGCAGAGGGGAAGAAGTGAAGTGGCTCCTGAATGTCTGACTATGTCTGATTGTAAGAGATGCTGAGTCATGTTTAGAAAGGGGGGGCATGTCTTCCTATCTCACTGGAGATGCATATATACTGCGTGCTTGTTCTTATTCGTTGAAGACACTTTTCCACACTGGGTTTGTGCCTCTTTTAGATGTGTGCCGGTACCGGAGTTGAGGTAGACGGCCTGGAAGCTGATGATGGAGGCCTGGTAGTCCTTCTTGTTCTTACTGTCAGCCGGCAGAGACGAATCAGCTGAAAGACCACAAACAAACAGGAAACGGGAAGTTAGTTCCCCGCTGGAGTCTCACTGCGTTGATGTCGTTTACAGTCATTTCTGTTTCTCACTGATGGTGAACTTTTGTCCTCCGAAGTCGAACACAAAGCTCCTCTGCTGCTCGTTGTAGGTTAGCCCCGCCCCACAGATACGACTGGCTGCTCCCTGTCCAATCACATCCCAGTCCCGGTCCCCGCACATCAACACCGACGGAGCTCTCAGCCAACCACAGAGCAGAGAGCCTGAGTGGGGAGGGGGAGGGGGAGAAGTTATATTCACTTTTTCTTCAAATGGTTTTATTTATTCTGTGAAATCCTTCATGTCTTCATTCAGTATCTAACGGCGCTTTTCCATCTCACGGTACCTGCTCGACTCGCCTCGACTCTACTCACCTTTTTTGGTTTTCCATTACGATAAAGAGTCCCTGGTACCTGCTAACAGGTACTTTATGTAGTACCTGCTAACAGGAACTTTATGTAGTACCACCTCCGTGGAGGTCCCAGCGAGCTGAGGCGATACCAAAAGGTGAGGTGAAAGCGACAGACGGGGCGTCCTGAACTAACCCTATCTTTAACTAGTTCAGCCAGCTGTGTGTTTGCTGCCTCCAGCTTCATTAGAAACTAAATGTGTCTTCTGGCATCAACACACCTTCCACGTTCTGTGTGTGTGACGTTAGGTCACGCCAGGTTACTGCGGCGCCGCTTGTTTCCAGTCCTGCGGAGGCTCCAGGCAGAGCTTTCTCCGTAGCCTACGTACACACACACACGGCCGGCTCCACGCACACACCAGCGCACAAGTATAACCATCAGGCCACTTCCATCGGCTACGGAGAAAGCTCTGCCTGGAGCCTCCACAGAACTGGAGAACAAGCTCAAGGGGCCTGATGTTATACTTGTGCGCTGGTGTGTGTGGAGCCGGCGTATAAGACGACCAGCCACACTGAGGCGGGACTACAATCTGCAACGGAGAACGGACGCACAGCGTGGAGAGGAGAGTAGAGCAGGTACCATGTAATGGATTAACGCCATAACTGTCATGCATTCCCTAACGGACTCATTCAAACATTCACACTTCATTCATTCACTCAATTTGTTTATTCACGTTTATGTAATTCATATAGCACTTTCAAAATAAACACAAGTTGTACACTGAAGTGCTTAACAGAGACAGAACATATGTTATACAGTATTTATACGTAGATGTAGTGGAAATATAACATGATATCAACAGAAACAAGTTAAAATACAAATGAACTTGCACGTTCAAATATGTCATTCACTCAATCCCTTCACACTTCATGTACTCACTCAGTAACTCATATTCTGTTAGTACACTGCATATATCTATATTCTTACTACTATTATAATGCTACTGCTAATACATTGCACATATCTGTACATGTTGATATTACATAGCCATATTCATTTTGCTCTTATAAAGTAAGTGCTAATATAATGCACATATTTATATTTAACTTATATTACTCTGAACCACCGTCTGTTAACCAACTGTATACTACTGTCTACACTGCTAACACGTTCTCACACCCATCTCGTACAATAAGGACGCTTGGTCAGGTGTCTTTGTCGTTCTTACTGACACTAAAGGTCTCCTTTAGCGCTATAAGTAAACGCGCTTGGTCGGGACTATCGCCGTCCCTTTAGCGCCATAAGTAAACGCGCTTGGTCGGGACTATCGCCGTCCCTTTAGCGCTATAAGTAAACGCGCTTGGTCGGGACTATCGCCGTCCCTTTAGCGCTACAAGTAAACGCGTTTGGTCGGGACTATCGCCGTCCCTTTAGCGCTATAAGTAAACGCGCTTGGTCGGGACTATCGCCGTCCCTTTAGCGCTATAAGTAAACGCGCTTGGTCGGGACTATCGCCGTCCCTTTAGCGCTATAAGTTAACGCGCTTGGTCGGGACTATCGCCGTCCCTTTAGCGCTATAAGTAAACGCGCTTGGTCGGGACTATCGCCGTCCCTTTAGCGCTATAAGTAAACGCGCTTGGTCGGGACTATTGCCGTCCCTTTAGCGCTATAAGTAAACGCGCTTGGTCGGGACTATCGCCGTCCCTTTAGCGCTATAAGTAAACGCGCTTGGTCGGGACTATCGCCGTCCCTTTAGCGCTGTAAGTAAACGCGCTTGGTCGGGACTATAGCCGTCCCTTTAGCGCTATAAGTGAACGCGCTTGGTCGGGACTATCGCCGTCCCTTTAGCGCTGTAAGTAAACGCGCTTGGTCGGGACTATAGCCGTCCCTTTAGCGCTATAAGTAAACGCGCTTGGTCGGGACTATAGCCGTCCCTTTAGCGCTATAAGTGAACGCGCTTGGTCGGGACTATAGCCGTCCCTTTAGCGCTATAAGTAAACGCGCTTGGTCGGGACTATCGCCGTCCCTTTAGCGCTATAAGTGAACGCGCTTGGTCGGGACTATCGCCGTCCCTTTAGCGCTGTAAGTAAACGCGCTTGGTCGGGACTATCGCCGTCCCTTTAGCGCTATAAGTAAACGCGCTTGGTCGGGACGCTATAAGTAAACGCGCTTGGTCGGGACTATTGCCGTCCCTTTAGCGCTATAAGTAAACGCGCTTGGTCGGGACTATTGCCAAGCGGGACGTGGACCCTGCTCTCCTGGGTGAAAGTCCTGTGTCTGACCCATCCCCCCCCACCCCCCCCCCAACCATCCTCCTCTCTAAATCCTCTCTAACTGCTGCTCTCCCCGGAGCGTTACACAAACACGCTGAAAGACGCCTTTTTCATCGCATCAGACGCTGACAGCCGCTGTCCAAACGTCCTGATTCTACGAGTTCAGAATGAGAACTGGTTGAAACTGGTGGTGGTGTGTGTGTGTGTGTGTGTGTGTGTGTGTGTGTGTGTGTGTGTGTGTGTGTGTGTGTGTGTGTGTGTGTGTGTGTGTGTGTGTGTGTGAAACTGCAGTATATTTCTTGTCCTGTCTATACTTTGTATATCATATTGCACTTTTCTGCTCACTTTGGTCGGTGCTTATAAGTCAGTCATTCACCTGTGGGTTATATATTCGCTCATTCATTTACTCATCCTTTCACTCGGGTGTCTCCGTGGTAACGTACCTCCGTTGAGGACGTTCTGGTTGAGGATGAATCCGTGGCAGCAGGCGTCGCGGCTGCAGCCGTCCTGACAGAAACGATGCGCGTCAGAGAGAGAGGTCCGTCTGGAGGAGAACACCTGAGTCCTGAACACACCTGAGACCGCCTTCGTCATCCTCATCCTCTCAAAGCTCTGCTGCTGCTGTCGCCAGGAGGAGAAGGACACA
>CM042321.1:1795246-1805246 GCA_023566125.1 Zingel zingel | reverse complement strand
GTGTGTGTGTGTGTGTGTGTGTGTGTGTGTGTCTCTGTGTGTGTGTGTGTGTGTGTGTCTCTCTGTGTGTGTGTGTGTGTCTCCGTGTGTGTGTGTGTGTGTGTGTGTGTGTGTGTGTCTCTGTGTGTGTCTCTGTGTGTGTGTGTGTGTGTGTGTGTGTGTGTGTGTGTGTGTGTGTGTGTCTCTGTGTGTGTGTGTGTCTCTCTGTGTGTGTGTGTGTGTGTGTGTGTGTGTGTGTGTGTGTGTCTCTGTGTGTGTGTGTGTCTCTCTGTGTGTGTGTGTGTGTGTGTGTGTGTGTCTCTCTCTGTGTGTGTGTGTCTCCGTGTGTGTGTGTGTGTGTGTGTGTGTGTGTGTGTGTGTGTGTGTGTGTCTCTGTGTGTGTGTGTGTCTCTCTGTGTGTGTGTGTGTGTGTGTGTGTGTGTGTGTGTGAGACCTGTGCTGTGGTAACACTGTGTGTTCAGCCAGTGTCCGTCAGCATCACACTGCGGTGTGAACAGCTGGTACGACCGGCGCTGAGGAGGCAGGAACATCTGGACGGCTGAAAGACAACGTCACAGTCAGATCCAAACGTGTTTCCCAAACTCTGTGGGAACGTTGTAAAAACATTCATCAAACTGTGACTCACTGGAGAAAGCAGCCAATCGCAGAGCAGCGTTGGAGCGGCTCAGCAGCCTATCAGAGATCTGCAGTGCCTCATCCGATTGGCTGACCTGGAGCTCATCCGGCGTCAGACGTAGGCCTTCGGCCAGAAGGAATCCGTATCCCAGAGGGAGGTGGGAGGAGTTAGAGAGACCAATGACGCTCTTAACTTCCTGTCTGAACGCCGTGACCTCATCCAATGCCTGAGAGCAGCTACCTGCGAGGTAACATCGCTAACAGGTTAGCATTCAGCTGTAATTAGTGCTGTTTATTGAGTTAGCCGTGGACTCAAAACTGATCAAAACTGGCCCGTAGAAATGCTTCGCCTATACTAACGCCAGTATCCTTCCATCACTGCACATTTAAGACAAAGTAGCCTATTTTACTTTGTGTGCGTCTGGCAAGCGTAGCTCCCATGGCGCCATTTTGATGCTACCAAGCCATCAGCTCCCGTTAGCATCCCATTGACTGCCATTCATTCTGATGCTACCAAGCCATCACCTCCCATTAGCATCCCATTGACTGCCATTCATTCTGATGCTACCAAGCCATCAGCTCCCATTAGCATCCCATTGACTGCCATTCATTCTGATGCTACCAAGCCATCACCTCCCCGTTAGCATCCCATTGACTGCCATTCATTCTGATGCTACCAAGCCATCAGCTCCCGTTAGCATCCCATTGACTGCCATTCATTCTGACGTCACTTTGACAGAGAATAACTTTACATCTGAAGCGTTTAAAGACTCTATTTGTCCGTTGTTTATTTCTAAAGAAACACGACAATGTATAAAAGGCTCCATTACCTTGTAGCTCACGTTATGGCTCCGTAGCAGACGTTGTTATAAAAATAGGCTAACGATTGGGTCATAACCACGAGACTTACTGTCTCATAGTAGAGGAATTACCGTATAGTCCAGGAGAAGCTCTCAGGCAGTTTGGACTTCCATTAGCTGTTTAAGTGTAATTCCTAATGTTAACTATCATGTTAGTGATCAGTAATTAGCCTGTGCCTATGTTATCTCCTTCTGCGTATCTGCTGCGGACCGCCGGAGCTGGGACGGAGGCAGAACGCAGTCAGTGGAAATACACACATTGACTTTAATGGAAACCTATTGACTACGCCGCCGTCCGGGAGCGGATCCGCAGACGGGTGGAAATTGGGGGTTAGCTGAACTGCTGTAGCTAACGTTAATAGCCAGTCAAGTCTGCTCTAAGGAGCCTAGGATTTTAACTGGCACTGTAGTCTCAGCAGATCCCAATCTTTGTTGCCAATGTCTTGTTTTGTCAATATCTTTACGTCCCACAGAGGTGAATGTTTGGATTAAAACTTACCTGCAGACGACTGAAGCTTCTGTGTCGTTCTCTTCGGACCTGAAACACAACAGAAGATACAACGTTTGTGACTGAGATCCAAAAACAAGGTAAAGACGAGGACAGGATCTCCATAATCCTCTGATCTCATTCAGGCTCCTCAGAGGATAACTCTCCTCTACTGATGAAGAGATTAACCATCAGGATATTGGTTGTCACTGCTCTAAGGAATTCACACTGGTAGTCTCAGAAGATCTTCATTGCCAATGTCTTTGTTTTGTCCACAACTTAAAAATATTCAGATTACTGTCCCAGAGGAGAGAAGAGACTAGAAGATATTCAGATTACTGTCCCAGAGAGAAGAGACTAGAAGATATTCAGATTACTGTCCCAGAGGAGAGAAGATACTAGAAGATATTCAGATTACTGTCCCAGAGGAGAGAAGATACTAGAAGATATTCAGATTACTGTCCCAGAGGAGAGACTAGAAGATATTCAGATTACTGTCCCAGAGGAGAGAAGAGACTAGAAGATATTCAGATTACTGTCCCAGAGGAGAGAAGAGACTAGAAGATATTCAGATTACTGTCACAGAGGAGAGAAGAGACTAGAAGATATTCAGATTACTGTCCCAGAGGAGAGAAGAGACTAGAAGATATTCAGATTACTGTCCCAGAGGAGAGAAGATACTAGAAGATATTCAGATTACTGTCCCAGAGGAGAGAAGATACTAGAAGATATTCAGATTACTGTCAGAGGAGAGAAGAGACTAGAAGATATTCAGATTACTGTCCCAGAGGAGAGAAGATACTAGAAGATATTCAGATTACTGTCAGAGGAGAGAAGAGACTAGAAGATATTCAGATTACTGTCCCAGAGGAGAGAAGAGACTAGAAGATATTCAGATTACTGTCAGAGGAGAGAAGAGACTAGAAGATATTCAGATTACTGTCCCAGAGGAGAGAAGAGACTAGAAGATATTAAGATTACTGTCACAGAGGAGAGAAGAGACTAGAAGATATTCAGATTACTGTCCCAGAGGAGAGAAGAGACTAGAAGATATTCAGATTACTGTCCCAGAGGAGAGAAGAGACTAGAAGATATTCAGATTACTGTCAGAGGAGAGAAGAGACTAGAAGATATTCAGATTACTGTCCCAGAGGAGAGAAGAGACTAGAAGATATTCAGATTTAATAAGCTGACAACACACAAGTTTACCTGTTTTATCATAAAAAATGACTCAAAACGAGTCATGGATTATCAAAATAGTTGGAGATTAATGTAATTATTAATTACACTAATTGATTAATCTTTGCAGCTTAAGGGCACAATTTTAACAATCTAAACGCACGGCGTGAAGCGCCTGGTGCAGGAGCGTTTAGGGCGTGTCCAAATCCACTTCTGCTAGTTTGACGGCAGTAAAAAAGGGTCCGTGTGCCGGGTCATGGTTCTAAAGGGTTGGACTTAGTGTCTTCATTAATCAGAGGTGTGTTCTGGGCGTAACATGCAATCAACCAATCAGAGATCATCTCCCATTCCCTTTAAAAGCCAGGCGCGTTTGGACCTTGGAGCATTGCTGTTATGATGGAGGATTAGCACCGTAATAATTATATTTGTAATCTTCTGCATGTGTGTGTGCTGCTGTGTGTCTGTGTGTGTGTGTGTGTTTGTGTGTGTGTGTGTGTGTGTGTGTGTGTGTGTGTGTGTGTGTGTGTGTGTGTGTGTGTGTGTGTGCGTGTGTGTGTGTGTTTGCACGAGCCTAGGAGCATTGTACTAATGCTCTGTTAAAATAACAATGAAATGCTGCGTTACTGACTTCAGACCAGGTTTTTGTTGGTCAATGGTGCCATCACTTCCCGCTGCCTCAAGATAGCAATACGCCCAGAATGCACCTGAACACACCTCCCTGTAAGACCAGCACACCCAGAATGCACCTGAACACACCTCCCTGTAAGACCAGCACGCCCAGAATACACCTGAACACATCTCCCTGTAAGACCAGCAGGCCCAGAATGCACCTGAACACACCTCCCTGTAAGACCAGCACACCCAGAATGCACCTGAACACACCTCCCTGTAAGACCAGCACGCCCAGAATGCACCTGAACACACCTCCCTGTAAGACCAGCATGGGCCACAGATGGGTGCAGGTGCATTTGCTATTTAAACAACGTGGGCGCTGGACGGGAAACTGACAACTGCGTCGGTCTTAAACTAGCAAAGACGCTTGCGTCGGGCTGTGTGCTGAGCCAGGTGCAACATAGGGACCCTGAGTGTGATATCTTACAGGAGACGGCGCCGCCTGTTGACCCGGTGGTCGTTGTTTTCCCTTCTGCGTCCACACAGAAGCAGCGTGCGCCAACACACTGAAGCGGCAGGAAGTCTCCGTCCTCAGAGCACGCTGGGACATGGATCTCAGCGCCGGCTGCCAGCTTTCCTTTCACCTTCAGCGCCATCGCTCGCGCTCTCTCACAGCCAGACGGACATCGGGGCCGAGCGCCGGCAGTACGTGACCCAGCCACCTCCTGACCCTGAGGGTCAACACACCAGCACTCTCCGCCGCGACATTGGACCTCCTGGAAATCGCCGCTGAGGGTGCAGCTCGGGACAAAGATGGCCGATGCGTCCTCGTCTTCGTCTTTAGAGCACGAACTAAGCAGAGGAGTCAGAACCTAGAAAATAGCAGCAGTGGAAGAAGTACTGAGATCCTTTACTGCAGTAAAAGTACTAATACCACACTGTAAAAATACACTGTTACAAGTTAAAGTCCTGCAGTGAAAATCAGTCAAAGTGTGTAAGTATCAGGGATGCACCGAATCATGGATTCAGCTTCGGATTCGGCTGAATATTGGGCTTTTTGACGGGGTTGGGTTTCTGCCGACCCATAGAATGACTTTTCACCGAACTGAACCCTACGCTTGCACTCCGCGCGCTACGCTGGTCGCCGTAATGACGGCGCCGTTGATCACGGGAAGGTGTTAACGTAGGTGAAGCGTTCAATGCAGCCGGCTGTGAGGAAGTGGAAATGGAACTGGTGAGCAGAAAAAGTGATGTTTGGCAGCACTTTCAGTCAAAAGAAGGCCGTTCAAGTCCAGCTACATGTTCAATCTGCAATGCTGATTAGTCTGGTGGTGGCGAGGACCCTAAACAATACACAACATCACCGCTGTTACAACATCTGGTATCAAACATCTGGAAGAATACGAGTTGTGATGAAGGAATCTACAGACAGCAGCCAGAATGCAGTAACTTCAGGTACGGCAAAGGAAGGACAGTCCCTGCTGACTTCATTAATGTGTTGACTGAGTTCATGGACTGAGGATGGGAGGAGGACTCAGCAGAACCTCAACCAGCGGATTCGGTATTCAGCCGAACCCGAAAATCTGGATTCGGTGCATCCCTACTCCAAATAAATAATAATTGTACCTTATACATCAAACTATGAAGTTCGGCACTCTACTCAACTCTACTTCTCTGTCCCGCGAGTTAAAAAAACAATCGGCAAAAGAGCTTTTAAGTTTAAGGCTCCAGCAGATTGGAATAATATATCTGTGGAAATAATATAATAATAATGTTTAAACATGCACTGTCTGCTCATTTCAAGATAAACTGCCTCTGTTATTAAACATGCATGTTATACAAATACAAAAAAAGTATTTAGTCAGCCACCAATTGTGCAAGTTCTCCCACTTAAAAAGATGAGAGAGGCCTGTAATGTTCATCATAGGTCCACTTCAGCTATGAGAGACAAAATGAGAAAAAGATCCAGAACATCACATTGTAGGTATGTATTGGTAAATTCCTCGGTAAAATAAGTATTTGGTTACCTACAAAGAAGCAAGATTTCTGGCTCTCACAGACCTGTAACTTCTTCTTTAAGAGGCTCATCTGTCCTCCACTCGTTACCTGTATTAATAGCACCTGTTTGAACTTGTTATCAGTATAAAAGACACCTGTCCACAACCTCAAGCAGTCACACTCCAAACTACACTACGGCCAAGACCAAAGAGCTGTCAAAGGACACCAGAAACAGACTGTAGACCTGCACCAGGCTGGGAAGACTGAATCTGCAATAGCTAAGCAGCTTGGTGTGAAGAAATCAACTGTGGGAGCAATTATAACAAAATGGAAGACATACAAGACCACTGATAATCTCCCTGGATCCGGGGCTCCACGCAAGATCTCACCCCGTGGGGTCAAAATGATCACAAGAACGGTGAGCAAAAATCCCAGAACAATACGGGGGGACCTAGTGAATGACCTGCAGAGAGCTGGGACCAAAATAACAATTACAAATTACAGGCCTCTCTCATCTTTTTAAGTGGGAGAACTTGCACAATTGGTGGCTGACTAAATACTTTTTTGCCCCACTGTATCTACTGTTTATACCTAATGTTTATATTTCACTGTAGTTAGATATTCACTCATACTCTACTGTTTACTTATTTACTTACTATTGGCCATCTTTGCCTTTTGGTGGTTGTAATGTTGTAATGTAATTATTGTGTTATATCTTGGGACCCATTTCGAAAACGAAATGGTACATCTCAAGGGGTTTATCCTAATAAACAAATTTGAAATTGAAATAAATAAATTATATATAATAATATAATAATAAATAAACTAAGACGACAAAGTGACGATGTATTGAAATGTTTCTTCAGTAAAAGTATGTAAGTATCATCAGGAAAACGTAGTTATTTTCAGTGTTTCCCTGGTGTCTCACCTGTTCCAGGGATGAAGACTGTGAGTGGCTGCTTAGCGTGTTTTGGAGGGCGGAGAGGAAGGCGGGATCTTCCAGAGCGTCGCTGACGGACCGGACCAGGTCCCGGTTCTTCTGGAGGACGACAGCTACACTCTGAGAGGAGAGCCGGTCCAGTCCGAGGGCTCCTCGCGTTCCCACCGCTCCGCTGAAGTTAAAGGAGGCGGCGCTCTTCAGGAACTTCCCTCCGAACAGATTCTCCTGAAGGCGCCGGGGCGATGAGCGAGCCAGAGCCTGCAGAGCTCCGCCCACCGAGGGAAAGAGACCGCCGAGGACTTGGACCAGGCGAGACAGGAAGGAGGATGGGTCCACTTCCGCTGGCAGCAGATCCCCGAGAGGACGGAGGAGGGGGAGACACGAGGCCGGAGATGTGCCCGAGGAGGGCCGGAGAGAAGGATGAACAGGACCGGAGAAGAGCCGGGACAGAGCCAGACGGCGCTGAGAGGGACAGTCGGCCAAACCTGAACCTGGAGGAGGAAGACGGGGAGGGAAAAGAACATTGTATGTCATTTTTATGATCAGCTTTTAGGAATGTTACCTTGCCCTAAAGGCTGATTTATGCTTCTGCGTTGAATCAACGCCATACCCCCGTAGACCCCTCTACGTCACCGCAAACCCCTCTCCGAGCCCTCCGCCGTAGCTCGACCTGCACCTCCAAAAATGTGTAACTTTGCGTTGAGGCAACGCAGACCGCAAGGACTGTGATTGGTCGACTCGTCCTGTGTGTTGATGGTCGGTGTTTCCAGCAGCCTACTGTGGGGAGTAGCAACATGCTAGTTCACTGACGTCAGCTTTGCAAATAAACGCAGACATATTTGCATTAAATGTCATTTAGCTGACGCTTTTATCCAAAGATCACAGGGGGGGGGGGGGCGCAAGTCTTTATCTGGTTTGAGGTTGAGGTAAAAAAAAAATATTTGAACATGTTAAACAAATTATGATAATACACTAGAATATATAACGTATACAAAAGTCTGTATAAAAACGAAGTATTTTTGTTCTCGCTTAAAATTGTAGGCAGGCTACTTAGTAGGCCAAACCTCCGGGACCTCTTAACCTGGGACCCTAAACCTCCGGGACTTCTTAACCTGGGACCCTAAACCTCCGGGACCTCTTAACCTGGGACCCTTGCTGTCATCAGGTCAGCTGCTAGCTGCTAGCTGCCGGCTGCCAGCTGCTAGCTGATAGCTGATAGCTGTTGGCTGTTGGCTGCTGGCTGCCGGCTGCCGGCTGCCAGCTGCCAGCTGCTAGCTGCTAGCTGCTAGCTGATAGCTGATAGCTGATAGCTGATGGCTGTTGGCTGCTGGCTGCTGGCTTCCGGCTGCCGGCTGCCAGCTGCTAGCTGATAGCTGATAGCTGATAGCTGATGGCTGTTGGCTGCTGGCTGCTGGCTGCCGGCTGCCGGCTGCCAGCTGATAGCTGCTAGCTGCTAGCTGATAGCTGCTATCATTCTTGTTTTTCCTGCCACCACGGCATCACTATTTTATGAATGAAACATGGCGGAGAAACGTAAAAGCTCTATCTCGAGAGTTACCTCCACTTCAGTTTCGGAGGGGGGGGGGGGGGGGGGGTGGCTCAGATTTTCTTAGACATAAGTAGGGGGGTAGCCAAGGAAAAAAGGTTGGGAACCACTGGTTTAAAGACATGCAAACAACCCAGGGAGTTGTTTCTCCTATCCCAGAAAGGTGTCTGATTAGATCTGATCTGATTACAGCAAAGACAACGTGGGCAGTGTTGACGGCTCCAGAATGTCTCCTTCCGTATTGACAGGTGCAGTATTAGAAAATCTATAATTATTGATTATTATCTTTTTAAATTACATTTATATCTGCATTTATGTCAAAACCTCAAGACTTTCAAACATCAACATGTCATTAAGTAATATGTATTCGTGTCACAATGACATATAAACATCTTTTCCTATTCTATGTCGCCTGGAAACGCTTCCAACACGCTGGGTTGTTGCGTGAAAAATTGGCGTCGGTTCTATTTCGAGCATGCACGCGTTTTCAGCGCAGCTCGGGCAGCGCCTGAGACGTGCGTGTGACGCCGGCAGTGTGCACGCTCTAACCTAATACCATGAGAGCCGAAATAAAAACGGACACCCCACGCAGCTGACACGCTCACGCCACGCAGCCATTGTGCAGGAAACCTTTACTCCACAGCGCTGAGGAGAGAGAGCCCGTAACGAACTGTGTTTCTGGCTCCAGACTGTTCCAGGACACTCACTGCAGACCAGGGAGTCTCCGTACTGTCGTGTCCCAGGAAGCTCCCTCCCTGTGGGGTCGACACACCAGCACTGCCCCCCCTGCTGACACTGTCTGGGGGTGAAGGATCCTCCGGTCTCACAGGACGGGACGCCAACACTGGACGCCTCCATCGCTGCCCGCCGCTCCTCCTCACACGGAGAGGGACCTGAGAGAGACGTCCAGCTGTGTTTAAACCAGTCTAAACAAGTTCACATCTGTCCAAATTACTTTTGGTTCAAAGTACTGTACAACCATACATACATCTAATGTATGTGTTAGTTACTTTACACCACTTACCGTCTACCGTCTGCAAAAGTGAAATACAAAAGAAATCAGTTTAAAGCAGTGCTAATTAGTCCCTGATCTGTCCACTGGAACCACTTTTAAAGACATTTGAAACCAGTTTGAACCAGTTGAATTGAGTGCAGTTTACATCTGAAGTGTCCGGTGAGGGCGAGGCGAACTCCCAGCATCCTCCTCTGCAGGACTCGGTAGGTGTTTGTCTGAGAGAAGGAACGGCTGGACGGAAGACCGGAGAACGCCGAGTCGTACACCTCAGACAGAAGGAGCTCCACACCTGGACAGGAAGTACACACCTTCAGCACTGTGTGTGTGTGTGTGTGTGTGTGTGTGTGTGTGTGTGTGTGTGTGTGTGTGTGTGTGTGTGTGTGTGTAGTGCGTGTGTGTGTTTGTGTGTGTGTGTGTGTGTCTGTCTCTCTGTGTCTGAGAGCATGTGTGTGTGTGTGTGTGTGTGTGTGTGTGTGTGTGTGTGTGTCTGTCTGTCTGTGTGCATGTGTTCGTGTGTGTGTGTGTGTGTGTGTGTGTGTGTGTGTGTGTGTGAGAGAGACTGTCTAGTGTGTGTGTGTGTGTGTGTGTGTGTGTGTGTGTGTGTGTCTGTCTGTCTGTCTGTCTGTGTTCATGTGTGTGTGTGTGTGTGTGAGACTGTCTAGTGTGTGTGTGTGTGTGTGTGTGTGTGTGAGAGACTGTCTAGTGTGTGTGTGTGTGTGTGTGTGTGTGAGAGACTGTCTAGTGTGTG
>CM042321.1:1755246-1787746 GCA_023566125.1 Zingel zingel | reverse complement strand
GATGTGAAGACAGAGGGGTCAGGTCTGCTTTCGGTCCCCAGAGTCAGGACTTAACAGGGAGAAGCAGTTCAGTTTCTACGCTCCACACATCTGGAACAAACTCCCAGAGAACTGAACTTCTTTAATCAAGGCTGAAGACTTTTCATTACATAATGTCTCACACTGCACTGTGACTTTTGTTCTTGTATTTCATACCTGTCGTATTCTATTTCAGCTGTTCTATATTCTCTTAATCGATGTTCTAACATCTGTTCATGTTGTTCTGTAATGTTGCCTTGAATATGAGATTCGTGAACAAGAAAAATATAGAATAACGTTGATTTCAATGAGGTTGCAGAGAACTAATAGAAAATATAGACAGACAGACAGACCTACAGACAGACAGACAGACAGACCTACAGACAGACAGACAGACAGACAGACAGACAGACAGACAGACAGACAGACCTACAGACAGACAGACAGACAGACCTACAGACAGACAGACAGACAGACCTACAGACAGACAAACAGACAGACAGACAGACAGACCTACAGACAGACAGACAGACAGACAGACAGACCTACAGACAGACAGACAGACAGACCTACAGACAGACCTACAGACAGACCTACAGACAGACACACACACACAGACAGACCTACAGACAGAAAGACAGACACACACACACAGACAGACCTACAGACAGACACACACACACAGACAGACCTACAGACAGAAAGACAGACACACACACACACAGAGACAGACCTACAGACAGACACACACACACACAGACAGACCCACAGACAGAAAGACAGACACAGACAGACCTATAGATAGACCTACAGACAGACAGACCTACAGACAGACAGACACACCAAGAGACAGACACACACACACACACACACAATCTGATGGACAGACAGACAGACAGACAGACACACACACACACACAGATAGACCTACAGACAGACAGACACACACACACACACACACACACACACACACAGATAGACCTACAGACAGACAGACACACACACACACACACAGATAGACCTACAGACAGACAGACAGACAGACAGACCTACAGACAGACAGACACACCAAGAGACAGACAGACACACACACACACACAATCTGATGGACAGACAGACACACAAAGAGACAGACACACACAGACAGACAGGCAGGCAGGCAGACAGACAGATAGATACGCAAAGAGACAGACAGACAGAGAGACCTACAGACAGACAGACACACAAAGAGACACACACAGACAGACAGACAGACACACACACACACACAGAAAGAGACAGACAGACAGACACACAGACAGATAGACAGAGACAGACAGACAGACAAAGAGACAGAGAGACAGACACACAGACAGACAGACAGGTGTGCTTACCTGAAGCTTTTCCCTGCAGCAGTGCAGGGCAGCAGGCCAGGATGCAGGCGATGCGGAGAAGCCGGGCCATTGTCTCCGTGGTGACAGACTGAGCATCGTTGCCTCCTTATAAAGCTGCAGACCTGCTGAGTCACCGTGACCTTCAACCCTCCTCTTCCCCGTCCTCGTCTGTTCATCGCCGTGGAACTGGGAGTCCTCCACCGCCACTCAGGAGGCGGCCAGCGGGCCGTGGAGCCCTCTGATTGGACGAGAGGGTCTCTGAAACGCAGGTGTGACGTCTGTTATTCACATTCCTGCACACTAAAGCTAAACACTCTCACCTGAGGACCAGGGGCCGCATTACAGAAAACTTTCTGTTTTAATATACAAAATCCTGACTAACTTTAGGAATCATGTCTTATCTCAGGTTAGGGACTGTTTGTTATTTATTTAAGGGGCCACCGGAGGAGTTTGGGGACCTTTAGTCAAAATAGACTTGACCCTCCCCTCACCAGCAATACATTTTGGATGACCCTCCAAAAATGATTTGGAAAAAAGGAATGACCCTCCCCAATAACTTATCAATGCCTTCTGTATTGTTTGCACTTGGCAAAGACATACAGATGGAGATTGTTCTTTTTACAGCCATGAACGACATGACTTAACCTCTCCATTCTCATCTTACACACCCCCTCCTCTGTTATGGTGTGGGGGCCATTTCAGTAGATTACCTCACTAACATTGTTATGGTGGGGGGGCCATTTCAGTAGATTATCTCACTAACATTGTTATGGTGGGGGGGCCATTTCAGTAGATCTACTCACTAACATTGTTATGGTGTGGGGGCCATTTCAGTAGATCTACTCACTAACATTGTTATGGTGTGGTGGCCATTTCAGTAGATTAACTCACTAACATTGTTATGGTGTGGGGGCCATTTCAGTAGATTAACTCACTAACATTGTTATGGTGGGGGGGCCATTTAAGCAGATTAACTCACTAACATTGTTATGGTGTGGGGGCCATTTCAGTAGATTAACTCACTAACATTGTTATGGTGGGGGGGGCATTTCAGTAGATTAACTCACTAACATTGTTATGGTGTGGGGGCCATTTCAGTAGATTATCTCACTAACATTGTTATGGTGTGGGGGCCATTTCAGTAGATCTACTCACTAACATTGTTATGGAAACACAATAAGCATGGGAACTAAATGCACACGTCTTGCATTACTTCAAATACTAAGTTACTCCTCTAGTCAACTAGTATTCACATGAAATAAAACAATAAAATATTGAGACCATTCAGCACTCGTTGCTATGGACTTGTCACTAGGTTTCCTCAGTCATTGTATATTTTGTATAATTCTCAGAAGTGTCAATTTGGGGGCTTGCATGTTACCACTCCTTCCTTCTCAAATGCCTTGAAAAGGCATATATATATATATATATATATATATATATATATATATATATATATATATATATATATATATATCAACGGGACCGAAAGGATATTTGAGTCTGATATGGCTGCTGCCTGGAGACCTCCCATCTCATGCCTTCCCGGCTTGGTGCAGTCCGCAAGCTTTGACTTTTCAAAATAAAAGTCTGCGTCTGGTCCGTTATGTTTTCGTACGGTGTTGGATGTTTTTGAACTAAACAGAACGGCAGTCATGCTAATGAATGCAATTATTTTTTCAGCAGATGTCTTAGTTACAACACGATGGAGCTAGCAAAGCAGTTCTGTGTTTATATGTGTGAGCGGGATTTATTCAGTTTGGGAAATCCCACGGTCTCTAAAGCTACAGCTCAAAGGGAGGGACCCATCTGCTAGCGATGGGGGCCGAGACTGAGAGAGCTACATGGAGCTACATGGATAAATATGCACCAAACAAGCCACTTTGAAATGTTGCTGTTCTCACAAATACAAAAGTTGGGTGACCCTCCCCCTAGACTAAAAAAAATTGGATGACCCTCCCCTCAACAAAGAATAAAAAGACATGACCCTCCCCTATTTCCCTCCGGTGGTCCATTCCATAAATACCGAACGGTCCCTTAGGAACTCTAATACTCAATCCAACATCATTCACCAGCGTCTTTCTCATCGCTGCTGCAGGTTCAACATTCACATCAAACATGAAATCAACTCATTAATAAAAAGTAAGGGGAGCAGTTTGGGACTGAAAGATTTCCTGTTGCTTCATGTTCCTTAAACGGCCTCTTTGTGTGACGTCCTGTTGTGTTCTTTAACCCCCCAACAACGCAGTCATTACATCATAATCCAATTCCAGTTTGTGTATTTGCCGGCTGACTGGGGGGTGGGTGATGGCCTATCTGCGTCACACCGCCTAAAACGGAAATGAAACAGAGTAAAGCTGCGTTCAGAACAAACAAAAAAACAATTTGCACGGGACTGAGGTAACTACGGAGTAGAGCCCTGCACGGGACTGAGGTAACTACGGAGTATAGCCCTGCACGGGACTGAGGTAACTACGGACTAGAGCCCTGCACGGGACTGAGGTAACTACGGACTAGAGCCCTGCACGGGACTGAGGTAACTACGGAGTAGAGCCCTGCACGGGACTGAGGTAACTACGGAGTAGAGCCCTGCACGGGACTGAGGTAACTACGGACTAGAGCCCTGCACGGGACTGAGGTAACTACGGACTAGAGCCCTGCACGGGACTGAGGTAACTACGGAGTAGAGCCCTGCACGGGACTGAGGTAACTACGGACTAGAGCCCTGCACGGGACTGAGGTAACTACGGAGTAGAGCCCTGCACGGGACTGAGGTAACTACGGACTAGAGCCCTGCACGGGACTGAGGTAACTACGGAGTAGAGCCCTGCACGGGACTGAGGTAACTACGGAGTAGAGCCCTGCACGGGACTGAGGTAACTACGGAGTAGAGCCCTGCACGGGACTGAGGTAACTACGGAGTAGAGCCCTGCACGGGACTGAGGTAACTACGGACTAGAGCCCTGCACGGGACTGAGGTAACTACGGAGTAGAGCCCTGCACGGGACTGAGGTAACTAGGGAGTAGAGCCCTGCACGGGACTGAGGTAACTACGGACTAGAGCCCTGCACGGGACTGAGGTAACTACGGAGTAGAGCCCTGCACGGGACTGAGGTAACTACGGACTAGAGCCCTGCACGGGACTGAGGTAACTACGGAGTAGAGCCCTGCACGGGACTGAGGTAACTACGGAGTAGAGCCCTGCACGGGACTGAGGTAACTACGGAGTAGAGCCCTGCACGGGACTGAGGTAACTACGGACTAGAGCCCTGCACGGGACTGAGGTAACTACGGACTAGAGCCCTGCACGGGACTGAGGTAACTACGGAGTAGAGCCCTGCACGGGACTGAGGTAACTACGGAGTAGAGCCCTGCACGGGACTGAGGTAACTACGGACTAGAGCCCTGCACGGGACTGAGGTAACTACGGACTAGAGCCCTGCACGGGACTGAGGTAACTACGGAGTAGAGCCCTGCACGGGACTGAGGTAACTACGGAGTAGAGCCCTGCACGGGACTAAGGTAACAGTCAGCTTGTTCCACAAACTGGGGCACTTCAGTGCTCGTGTTTGGTGTTGTTAAGGAACACGGCGACTTATTGGGACTATTGGGCTCATCATTGGAGCTCTGGGTCAAAGTGTGAACTATCCAGATCCTGTTT
Organism: Zingel zingel; assembly: GCA_023566125.1. Taxonomy (NCBI): domain Eukaryota; kingdom Metazoa; phylum Chordata; class Actinopteri; order Perciformes; family Percidae; genus Zingel; species Zingel zingel. The sequence goes on along the minus strand of CM042321.1, from coordinate 1,782,694 downwards.
GTGGTGTGAAAGGATCGACCGTCCTCCTCCCCTGCTCCTTCACACCTCTGAAGTCTGTCAGTGATGGAGGAGAAGTTCAGATCAAGATCATCAGAGTCGTCTGGTGCCAGAACCATGAAATCTGTCAGGGAACGACTCCGTCTGTGTACGACAGCGAATCAAACAACAACGACCCTCGTTACAGATACCTGGGAGACAAGAAGGGAGACTGCACTTTACAGATCTCTCATTTACAGGAGGAAGACGGGGCAACTTTACGCTTCAGAATGGATGCTAATCATGTCAAAGGACATTTTACTGGCCAATCAGGAGTGAGAGTCACAGTTGAAGGTAAGAGCATTTAAAATTACATTTTTTAAGATGATATTAAGTGAGAATTTGCAGTAAATGCTGTTTATAGTAAAACATTTGAATGCACTTCGGGCTAAATTTGCTCAAAACGATGTACTGAATGTAATAAAGGACGTTTATAATGAGTATTTATTTTTCATATTTCCTTTAGATGGTGCTCAGATGAAGATAAGAAGCTCCAGAGATGGTGGAGAGTTCAAAAGAGGGGAAGCAGTCACACTGACCTGCTCTGCTGCAATCTGCACTATCCACCAACTGGAGGTCAGCTGGTTCAGAGATGGCCACGCCCTCTCAGAGTCTGGCCCCGCCCTCCATCTCGGCTGCCTGACTGCAAAGGATTCTGGGAACTACACCTGTGGTTTGAAGAGGAACGACCGCACCCTCTCCGTCCCGTACAGCCTGCACGTGGGAGCAGAAGAGGACGGTTAGTTTGATCAGTCTCCTGTTATTGAAACTTAATTGGAGATGTGAAGTAGGAAACATCTATTACTGAGGATGTCAATGATCAACCGTGTCCTTAAGGCCTGTAAGCAGGGCTGTGGTCAAGACCACCTTTGTCGGGTCCAAGACAAGTCCAAGACCAGGACTAGTCGAGACCAAGTCAAGACCGAGTCGTTGTCCCACACGTTTCCGAAATTGTTGCTTTGCAGAATTTGCAGTCTGCCCTGTTTGTTTTTAAGCGCATTATTTTCAGAATTGGCGGACATCTTTGTTTGTTAGTGTGTGTGAATCAATGAAAATGAATGGCAGTAACGTTAGCAGGGCCCGCAGATGCAGGGCGTGCGAAGATAATCTAGTGTGTGATTGGTTATCAGGTGGCCAGTGTTTCACTTTGCCTCCAGTGTTATTATAAACATAATAAAGACACGTGGACTCGGTCGAGACCAAAAGCCATATTTGGCAAGACCAGCGGCAGAGACCAAGACAAGTCCAAGTCCAAATACCAGCGAGTCCAACACAAGTCCAACACCATAGAGAACTGCTCTGACTCGAGTCCGGTCATTCCCCTCTCTCTTCCCTTTCATGTCTTCAGCTGTCCTATCAAAATAAAGGCTGAAGATACCAATACCCACATACATAAGGGCAGCCTGTTGTACCGAGATGCATTTAGGGACGTCAGAATTTTGAGAATCCGACAAATGATTCGGTTTTTACAGGTTTTCTTTGGCGACCTTTTAAACAAAACGTGCTTTTTCAAACCTGCCAGCTGGTTTTGGGGTTAGAAGTTAGTAGACGTTTTGGGGGTCATTTCTTAAAGGTGCAATATGTAATATATTTACTGTATTTTATCAAAAAATGAGCACTATGTGTCATCAGATATTAACATGCTAACTTGAAATACTATATTTTCTGACAACAATGTTAAAGCAAATATGTTCTCCTTTTTATAACCGTCAACATAGCAGCATCTAGCAACGCCGCTGCCCTGGGGATAACGTCTGGCAATGCCAGAATAGCATCAAGCTAACATTGACATTGTGTGACATTGGGTTTAGTGTTCTCAACCTGGCAACTCCCGTGAACTTCGACACTGGGGAGACGAGTCTTGGCTGTTAGCAGGTTATAAATATACTTCTTAAAAAGAAAAGGAGGAACTAAGATAATGACCACAAACACATTTAATGCTCCGTCTCAGTTCAGTAAGAAATGCTTCTGACTTTGACTTACAACTGAACATTGAGCCCACTTTCTAGAAAACACCGAGATATACGTATATATATATATATATATATATATATATCGTCTATCACCATTCAGCCGAATCGGTCCATATCTCTCGGCCCTAGTAGATCTTCCTGATGTTTAATGTCTAGAGTCCAACAGTCCTTTCTGATCTGATCCACAGGAACTAAAGCATCTGACCCACTGCTGGCTGTTCGTCTGCTTCTCTTCACTCTTCACACTCTTCTCTTCATCATAGCAACGTCCATCATCATCAAAAGGTCACTTTCTAATCCGTCTGCTGAGTCATGTTCCTGTATTTATATCAGTCTGCTGAGTCATGTTCCTGTATTTATATCAGTCTGCTGAGTCATGTTCCTGTAGTTATATCAGTCTGCTGAGTCATGTTCCTGTATATTAATCCAGTCCCTCCAGAAAAACGTGATTATGCGATCTCGGGGGGGTGGGGGTGGGGGGTGCATTTTTTCCAAATACGACGCACTTTCGCCGCATAAATTGGCGATTTCTGCGCAAAATATACGGGGCTTGCATGATTTTAATATCCCTGCATTTTCGTTGCAAAAAAGTCCCGCATATATCTCAGCAGAAAGTTGAAAAATGTTGACGTGAACGTCATCGAAAAGCTGCAGACCCCGCGACGAAGTTCACGCAATTCCATCGCATACAATTGCAGATTCCATCGCATTTTTTAAGAAAACGTGCCGCATAATGAAGGATTTTTGCCCGTAACAATCACAAGGAAGGAGTGATGAACTGATCTATTATGTGGCTCTACTGCTTCGAGCTTTTATCATTACATTTTATTTTATTTTAATCAAGTTATTTGTGAAGCACTTTGTAACTTGAGTTTGTGTCGATTACATTTTTAAAAACAGTAATATGTTAGATTCTGCTCTAACTATTTCTACATCCTTCTTCACAGGACGTGCGTTTGCAAAAAAAAAATGACGGTGTAGGTGAGTCCTACATCCTTTACTGTTATTTTATATATATATATATATATATATATATATATATATATATATATATATATATATATACATTTTACTTTTAATCATAACACTTTACATTTAATAGTTAACCGTCATGTCTTTATGGAGAGTCTTTAAGCTTTCTCACCTTCCCCGTTTGGTCCGTTTAAACAGAACCCTGGAGCGATTGGTCGGGTAGTCCTGTTGGTTTGGGCCGGTGTGGAAGCTTATCAAAACTTTGTGTTATGTGTGTAGGGAATAAGAGGACAAGACAAGACAGAAAACCAGACCTTCAAAATAAAACTGATTACCAAAATAAGACAACACAGAACAACAAGCCAAACCCATAACAGGCGCGGACCAAACAAACAAACTCTTGTCCCCTTAAAAACGGGGGTCTCGGTTCTCTTCCAGGTGAACTAGAGTTCGGTTCACTTCAGGTGAGAACCAGCCCTTCTCAGCTGTAGCTGAGAGTAGGTCTGGGGAAGGTTCAGTCACAGCCCATTTCCAAAAGGGCGTCACCAACGGACGCCGCTCAAATGCCTCTGGGCGCCATGGGATAGTCCTTCAACCAATCAGACCAACGATCCGGGTGACGTAGCAGCGACAGCGGCATCAACGGGTTGCTGCGCTACAGTGGCCGCCATGTTGAATGTAAACAAGAAGCTGCTCGCTGTCGCTGCGCTATCGTCATCGTGTAAAGCCCGCCTCAACGGTTGGGATTGGTGTAGAGCCCGCCTCAACGGTTGTGATTGGTGTAAAGCCCTCCTCAACGGTTGTGATTGGTGTAGAGCCCGCCTCAACGGTTGTGATTGGTGTAAAGCCCGCCTCAACGGTTGTGATTGGTGTAGAGCCCACCTCAACGGTTGTGATTGGTGTAAAGTCCGCCTCAACGGTTGTGATTCGTGTAAAGCCCGCCTCAACGGTTGTGATTGGTGTAGAGCACGCCTCAACGGTTGTGATTGGTGTAAAGCCCGCCTCAACGGTTGGGATTGGTGTAGAGCCCGCCTCAACGGTTGTGATTGGTGTAGAGCACGCCTCAACGGTTGTGATTGGTGTAAAGCCCGCCTCAACGGTTGGGATTGGTGTAGAGTCCGCCTCAACGGTTGTGATTGGTGTAAAGCCCGCCTCAACGGTTGGGATTGGTGTAGAGCCAGCCTCAACGGTTGTGATTGGTGTAAAGCCCGCCTCAATGGTTGTGATTGGTGTAAAGCCCACCTCAATGGTTGTGATTGGTGTAAAGCCCACCTCAATGGTTGTGATTGGTGTAAAGCACGCCTCAATGGTTGTGATTGGTGTAAAGCCGCCTCAACGGTTGTGATTGGTGTAAAGCCCGCCTCAACGGTTGTGATTGTTGCCATGATTTGGAAACATTGGAAATGGGCTTGAATGGGCTCTTGGCCAGACGGACTTGCAGAGCAAATCTCAAATTTGCCAGAAGTTTGTCAGGGTTTTCCCAGGCTACCGAAATAAGGCCCTTAGGCCACAAAAATCGGACTCCAATTACCTAATTCCCACGCCTTCTTTATATCGGACTTAAGTTTACCAAAACACAAGGATCAATCTGTGACGAAGAGTTCAGTTAAGCTTTACTGAGTCCAGCATAAAAGATTACAAACACAGCTGTGAGTCCACAACAACAGAGACTAAGTTTCCCTAGAAACAGACATCAAATCAGAGCCCGGTCCACCAGGATCTCGGTTCGAATGAGCCCCAATCTGGTCTCTCCCTTAAGCTTTTATCCTATCTTCACAGGTGGGGTCTCTTCTTGTTTCTAGACAGAAACCGTTATCTTTCACACACACACACACACACACACAACGTCCTCTTCCTCTTGTGTTCTGTAACCTTTAAACGATGCACTTTGATGCCATATAAGGCCTAAACTATTTGTATAACTTAAGCTTAACCTTCTGTGCATCAAGACATCACCCGGAGTACTTTTAACCACTTCCTCCCAGGCTAGGTGACAACCCGATCCAACCCAAATACAGGAAGTGAACCAAAAACTGAGCATTTAATAGCCTGCAGCTACAACCTCGCACACAATGTACAGACTTATATATGATTTAAGGGACGATAACTTTCAGATCCATAAAGCTGTGTGACATCATCAGTCTGTGTGACATCAACTCTGTCCTTCACTCGCTGTCTGTCAGCTGATCACATTGTTCACCTTCAACCGCCAACACTAAAGCAGAACCAGAAAACGGCGCACGTTACAAATGTAGTGTTACTCCTTTATTATTGAGACCAGAAGTGTCGGCGAGTTTCAGATATTCTGTCCAATAAATAAGGGACCGTCTCCAACGCGTGGTGCGTTTGACAAAGTGTGAAAGCAAACTGAACCAACTGGAAAATGCGAAATGTGAAAAAAAAGTCATAGCATGGTATGTCGAAAAAAAAGTTAAAAAAAAAAGTCATAGTATAGTATGTCGGAAAAAGTCGTAAAAAAGTCATAGTATAGTACGTTGGAAAAAGTCGTGAAAAATTCATAGTATAGTATGTCGAAAAAAAAGTTTAAAAAAAAAGTCATAGTATGTCGGAAAAAGTCGTAAAAAAGTCATAGTATAGTATGTCGAAAAAAAAGTAAAAAAAGTCAAAGTATAGTATGTCGAAAAAAAAGTAAAAAAAAAAAAAAGTCATAGTATAGTATGTCGAAAAAAGTCGTAAAAAAAGTCATATTATAGTATGTCGAAAAATGTTTTACAAAAAAGTCATAGTATAGTATGTCGAAAAAAGTCGTAAAAAAGTCAAAGTATAGTATGTCGAAAAAAAGTAAAAAAAAGTCATAATATAGTATGTCGAAAAAAGTCGTAAAAAAGTCAAAGTATAGTATGTCGAAAAAAAAGTTTAAACAAAAGTCATAGTATAGTATGTCGAAAAAAATGTAAAAAAAAAAGTCATAGTATAGTATGTCGAAAAAAAAGTTTAAACAAAAGTCATAGTATAGTATGTCGAAAAAAATGTAAAAAAAAAGTCATAGTATAGTATGTCGAAAAAAGTCGTAAAAAAAGTCATAGTATAGTATGTCGAAAAAAGTCGTAAAAAAGTCAAAGTATAGTATGTCGAAAAAAGTCGTAAAAAAGTCATAGTATAGTATGTCGAAAAAAGTCGGAAAAAAGTCATAGTATAGTATGTCGAAAAAAAAAGTAAAAAAAAAAAAAGTCATAGTATAGTATGTCGAAAAAAGTCGTAAAAAAGTAATAGTATAGTATGTCGAAAAAAATGTTAACAAAAGTCATAGTATAGTATGTCGAAAAAAGTCTTAAAAAAGTCATAGTATAGTATGTCGAAAAAAAAGTTTAGAAAAAAGTCATAGTGTAGTATGTTGAAAAAAAAGTAAATAAAAGTCATAGTATAGTATGTCGAAAAAAGTCGTGAAAAAGTCATAGTATAGTATGTTGAAAAAAAAGTAAATAAAAGTCATAGTTAAGTATGTCGAAAAAAGTCGTAAAAAAGTCATAGTATAGTATGTCGAAAAAAGTCGTAAAAAAGTCAAAGTATAGTATGTCGAAAAAAATGAAAATAAAGTCATAGTATAGCATGTCGAAAAAAATGTAAAAAAAAAGTCATAGTATAGTATGTCGAAAAAAATGTTTAAAAAAGTCATAGTATAGCATGTCGAAAAAAATGTAAAAAAAAGTCATAGTATAGTATGTCGAAAAAAGTCGTAAAAAAGTCAAAGTATAGTATGTCGAAAAAAGTCGTAAAAAAGTCATAGTATAGTACGTCGAAAAAAATGTAAAAAAAAAGTCATAGTATAGTATGTCGAAAAAAGTCGTAAAAAAGTCATAGTATAGTATGTCGAAAAAAGTCGGAAAAAAGTCATAGTATAGTATGTCGAAAAAAAATGTAAAAAAAAAAAAGTCATAGTATAGTATGTCGAAAAAAGTCGTAAAAAAGTCAAAGTATAGTATGTCGAAAAAAGTCGGAAAAAAGTCAAAGTATAGTATGTCGAAAAAAGTCGTAAAAAAGTCATAGTATAGTATGTTGAAAAAAGTCGGAAAAAAGTCATAGTATAGTATGTCGAAAAAAAATGTAAAAAAAAAAAGTCATAGTATAGTATGTCGAAAAAAAAGTTTAAACAAAAGTCATAGTATAGTATGTCGAAAAAAGTCGTAAAAAAGTCATAGTATAGTATGTCGAAAAAAATTTTAACAAAAGTCATAGTATAGTATGTCGAAAAAATTCGTAAAAAAGTCATAGTATAGTATGTCAAAAAAAAGTTTAAAAAAAAGTCATAGTATAGTATGTCGAAAAAAGTCGTAAAAAAGTCATAGTATAGTATGTCGAAAAAAAAGTTTAAAAAAGTCAAAGTATAGTATGTCGAAAAAAGTCGTAAAAAAGTCATAGTATAGTATGTCGAAAAAAAAGTAAAAAAAAGTCATAATATAGTATGTCGAAAAAAGTCGTGAAAAAGTCATAGTATAGTATGTCGAAAAAAATGTAAAAAAGTCAAAGTATAGTATGTCGAAAAAAAAGATTAAACAAAAGTCATAGTATAGTATGTCGAAAAAAGTCGTAAAAAAAGTCATATTATAGTATGTTGAAATTTTTTTTACAAAAAAGTCAAAGTATAGTATATCGAAAAAAGTCGTAAAAAAGTCATAGTATACTATGTCGAAAAATGTTTTACAAAAAAGTCATAGTATAGTATGTCGAAAAAAGTCGTAAAAAAGTCATAGTATAGTATGTCGAAAAAAATGAAAAAAAAGTCATAATATAGTATGTCGAAAAAAATGTAAAAAAGTCAAAGTATAGTATGTCGAAAAAAGTCGTAAAAAAGTCATAGTATAGTATGTCGAAAAAAATGTAAAAAAAAAGTCATAGTATAGTATGTCGAAAAAAGTCGTAAAAAAGTCATAGTATAGTATGTCAAAAATTTTTTTAACAAAAGTCATAGTATAGTATGTCGAAAAAAGTCTTAAAAAAGTTATAGTATAGTATGTCGAAAAAAAAGTTAAAAAAAAAAGTCATAGTGTAGTATGTTGAAAAAAAAGTAAATAAAAGTCATAGTATAGTATGTCGAAAAAAGTCGTAAAAAAGTCATAGTATAGTATGTCGAAAAAAGTCGTAAAAAAGTCAAAGTATAGTATGTCGAAAAAAATGAAAAAAAAGTCATAATATAGTATCTCGAAAAAAGTCGTAAAAAAGTCATAGTATAGTATGTCGAAAAAAGTCGTAAAAAAGTCATAGTATAGTATGTCGAAAAAAAAGTAAAAAAAAAAAAGTCATAGTATAGTATGTCGAAAAAAGTCTTAAAAAAGTCATAGTATAGTATGTCGAAAAAAAAGTTAAAAACAAAAGTCATAGTGTAGTATGTTGAAAAAAAAGTAAATAAAAGTCATAGTATAGTATGTCGAAAAAAGTCGTAAAAAAGTCATAGTATAGTATGTCGAAAAAAGTCGTAAAAAAGTCAAAGTATAGTATGTCGAAAAAAATGAAAAAAAAGTCATAGTATAGTATTTCGAAAAAAAAGTTTAAAAAAGTCAAAGTATAGTATGTCGAAAAAAATGTTTAAAAAAGTCATAGTATAGCATGTCGAAAAAAATGTAAAAAAAAGTCATAGTATAGTATGTCGAAAAAAATGTTTAAAAAAGTCATAGTATAGCATGTCGAAAAAATTTAGAAAAAAAGTCATAGTATAGTATGTCGAAAAAAGTCGTAAAAAAGTCAAAGTATAGTATGTCGAAAAAAGTCGTAAAAAAGTCATAGTATAGTATGTCGAAAAAAGTCGGAAAAAAGTCATAGTATAGTATGTCGAAAAAAAATGTAAAAAAAAAAAGTCATAGTATAGTATGTCGAAAAAAAAGTTTAAACAAAAGTCATAGTATAGTATGTCGAAAAAAGTCGTAAAAAGGTCATAGTATAGTATGTCGAAAAAAATGTTAACAAAAGTCATAGTATAGTATGTCGAAAAAAGTTGTAAAAAAGTCATAGTATAGTATGTCAAAAAAAAGTTGTAAAAAAGTCATAGTATAGTATGTCGAAAAAAAAGTTTAAAAAAGTCAAAGTATAGTATGTCGAAAAAAGTCGTAAAAAAGTCATAGTATAGTATGTCGAAAAAAAAGTAAAAAAAAGTCATAATATAGTATGTCGAAAAAAGTCGTGAAAAAGTCATAGTATAGTATGTCGAAAAAAATGTAAAAAAGTCAAAGTATAGTATGTCGGAAAAAAAAGATTAAACAAAAGTCATAGTATAGTATGTCGAAAAAAGTCGTAAAAAAAGTCATAAAATAGTATGTTGAAATTTTTTTTACAAAAAAGTCAAAGTATAGTATATCGAAAAAAGTCGTAAAAAAGTCATAGTATACTATGTCGAAAAATGTTTTACAAAAAAGTGTCGAAAAAAGTCGTAAAAAAGTCATAGTATAGTATGTCGAAAAAAATGAAAAAAAAGTCATAATATAGTATGTCGAAAAAAATGTAAAAAAGTCAAAGTATAGTATGTCGAAAAAAGTCGTAAAAAAGTCATAGTATAGTATGTCGAAAAAAATGTAAAAAAAAAGTCATAGTATAGTATGTCGAAAAAAGTCGTAAAAAAGTCATAGTATAGTATGTCGAAAAAAATGTTAACAAAAGTCATAGTATAGTATGTCGAAAAAAGTCTTAAAAAAGTCATAGTATAGTATGTCGAAAAAAAAGTTAAAAAAAAAAGTCATAGTGTAGTATGTTGAAAAAAAAGTAAATAAAAGTCATAGTATAGTATGTCGAAAAAAGTCGTAAAAAAGTCATAGTGTAGTATGTCGAAAAAAGTCGTAAAAAAGTCAAAGTATAGTATGTCGAAAAAAATGAAAAAAAAGTCATAATATAGTATCTCGAAAAAAGTCGTAAAAAAGTCATAGTATAGTATGTCGAAAAAAGTGGGAAAAAAGTCATAGTATAGTATGTCGAAAAAAAAGTAAAAAAAAAAAAGTCATAGTATAGTATGTCGAAAAAAGTCGTAAAAAAGTCATAGTATAGTATGTCGAAAAAAATGTTAACAAAAGTCATAGTATAGTATGTCGAAAAAAGTCTTAAAAAAGTCATAGTATAGTATGTCGAAAAAAAAGTTAAAAAAAAAAGTCATAGTGTAGTATGTTGAAAAAAAAGTAAATAAAAGTCATAGTATAGTATGTCGAAAAAAGTCGTAAAAAAGTCATAGTATAGTATGTCGAAAAAAGTCGTAAAAAAGTCAAAGTATAGTATGTCGAAAAAAATGAAAAAAAAGTCATAGTATAGTATGTCGAAAAAAAAGTTTAAAAAAGTCAAAGTATAGTATGTCGAAAAAAATGTTTAAAAAAAATGTATGTCGAAAAAAATGTAAAAAAAAGTCATAGTATAGTATGTCGAAAAAAATGTTTAAAAAAGTCATAGTATAGCATGTCGAAAAAATTTTGAAAAAAAGTCATAGTATAGTATGTCGAAAAAAGTCGTAAAAAAGTCAAAGTATAGTATGTCGAAAAAAGTCGTAAAAAAGTCATAGTATAGTATGTCGAAAAAAATGTAAAAAAAGTCATAGTATAGTATGTCGAAAAAAGTCGGAAAAAAGTCAAAGTATAGTATGTCGAAAAAAGTCGTAAAAAAGTCATAGTATAGAATGTCGAAAAAAGTCGGAAAAAAGTCATAGTATAGTATGTCGAAAAAAAATGTAAAAAAAAAAAGTCATAGTATAGTATGTCGAAAAAAGTCGTAAAAAAGTCAAAGTATAGTATGTCGAAAAAAAAGTTTAAACAAAAGTCATATTATAGTATGTCGAAAAAAGTCGTAAAAAAGTCATAGTATAGTATGTCGAAAAAAATGTTAACAAAAGTCATAGTATAGTATGTCGAAAAAAGTCGTAAAAAAGTCATAGTATAGTATGTCGAAAAAAAGTTAAAAAAAAAGTCATAGTATAGTATTTCGAAAAAAGTCGTAAAAAAGTCATAGTATAGTATGTCGAAAAAAAAGTTTAAAAAAGTCAAAGTATAGTATGTCGAAAAAAGTCGTAAAAAAGTCATAGTATAGTATGTCGAAAAAAATGTAAAAAAGTCAAAGTATAGTATGTCGAAAAAAGTCGTGAAAAAGTCAAAGTATAGTATGTCGAAAAAAGTCGTAAAAAAGTCATAGTATAGTATGTCGAAAAAAATGTTAAAAAAAAAGTCATAGTATAGTATGTCGAAAAAAAGTAAAAAAAAAAGTCATAGTATAGTATGTCGGAAAAAGTAAAAAAAGTCATAGTATAGTATGTCGAAAAAAAAGTTAAAAAAGTCATAGTATAGTATGTCGAAAAAAGTCGTAAAAAAGTCATAGTATAGTATGTCGAAAAAAAAGTTTAAAAAAAAGTCATAGAATAGTATGTCGAAAAAAGTCGTAAAAAAGTCATAGTATAGTATGACGAAAAAAAAGTTTAAAAAAGTCAAAGTATAGTATGTCGAAAAAAGTCGTAAAAAAGTCATAGTATACTATGTCGAAAAAAAAGTTAAAAAAAGTCATAATATAGTATGTCGAAAAAAGTCGTAAAAAAGTCATAGTATAGTATGTCGAAAAAAAAGTTTAAAAAAAAGTTATAGTATAGTATGTCGAAAAAAAGTTTAAAAAAAAGTCATAGTATAGTATGTCGAAAAAAAGTAAAAAAAAAAGTCATAGTATAGTATGTCGAAAAAAGTCGTAAAAAAGTCAAAGTATAGTATGTCGAAAAAAAAGTTTAAACAAAAGTCATAGTATAGTATGTCGAAAAAAATGTTAAAAAAAAGTCATAGTATAGTATGTCGAAAAAAGTCGTAAAAAAGTCAAAGTATAGTATGTCGGAAAAAGTAAAAAAAGTCATAGTATAGTATGTCGAAAAAAAAGTAAAAAAAAGTCATAGTATAGTATGTCGAAAAAAGTCGTAAAAAAGTCAAAGTATAGTATGTCGAAAAAAATGAAAAAAAAGTCATAGTATAGTATGTCGAAAAAAAAGTTTAAAAAAGTCATAGTATAGCATGTCGAAAAAAATGTAAAAAAAAGTCATAGTATAGTATGTCGAAAAAAATGTTTAAAAAAGTCATAGTAAAGCATGTCGAAAAAAATTTAAAAAAAAGTCATAGTATAGTATGTCGAAAAAAGTCGTAAAAAAGTCAAAGTATAGTATGTCGAAAAAAGTCGTAAAAAAGTCATAGTATAGTATGTCGAAAAAAATGTAAAAAAAGTCATAGTATAGTATGTCGAAAAAAGTCGGAAAAAAGTCAAAGTATAGTATGTCGAAAAAAGTCGTAAAAAAGTCATAGTATAGAATGTCGAAAAAAGTCGGAAAAAAGTCATAGTATAGTATGTCGAAAAAAAATGTAAAAAAAAAAAAGTCATAGTATAGTATGTCGAAAAAAGTCGTAAAAAAGTCATAGTATAATATGTCGAAAAAAAAGTTTAAACAAAAGTCATAGTATAGTATGTCGAAAAAAGTCGTAAAAAAGTCAAAGTATAGTATGTCGAAAAAAATGAAAAAAAAGTCATAGTATAGTATGTCGAAAAAAAAGTTTAAAAAAGTCAAAGTATAGTATGTCGAAAAAAATGTTTAAAAAAGTCATAGTATAGCATGTCGAAAAAAATGTAAAAAAAAGTCATAGTATAGTATGTCGAAAAAAATGTTTAAAAAAGTCATAGTATAGCATGTCGAAAAAATTTTGAAAAAAAGTCATAGTATAGTATGTCGAAAAAAGTCGTAAAAAAGTCAAAGTATAGTATGTCGAAAAAAGTCGTAAAAAAGTCATAGTATAGTATGTCGAAAAAAATGTAAAAAAAGTCATAGTATAGTATGTCGAAAAAAGTCGGAAAAAAGTCAAAGTATAGTATGTCGAAAAAAGTCGTAAAAAAGTCATAGTATAGAATGTCGAAAAAAGTCGGAAAAAAGTCATAGTATAGTATGTCGAAAAAAATGTAAAAAAAAAGTCATAGTATAGTATGTCGAAAAAAGTCGTAAAAAAGTCAAAGTATAGTATGTCGAAAAAAAAGTTTAAACAAAAGTCATAGTATAGTATGTCGAAAAAAGTCGTAAAAAAGTCATAGTATAGTATGTCGAAATTTTTTTTAACAAAAGTCATAGTATAGTATGTCGAAAAAAGTCGTAAAAAAGTCATAGTATAGTATGTCGAAAAAAAGTTTAAAAAAAAGTCATAGTATAGTATTTCGAAAAAAGTCGTAAAAAAGTCATAGTATAGTATGTCGAAAAAAATGTAAAAAAGTCAAAGTATAGTATGTCGAAAAAAGTCGTGAAAAAGTCAAAGTATAGTATGTCGAAAAAAGTCGTAAAAAAGTCATAGTATAGTATGTCGAAAAAAATGGTAAAAAAAAAAGTCATAGTATAGTATGTCGAAAAAAAGTTTAAAAAAAAGTCATAGTATAGTATGTCGAAAAAAGTCGTAAAAAAGTCAAAGTATAGTATGTCGGAAAAAGTAAAAAAAGTCATAGTATAGTATGTCGAAAAAAAAGTAAAAAAAGTCATAGTATAGTATGTCGAAAAAAGTCGTAAAAAAGTCATAGTATAGTATGTCGAAAAAAAAGTTTAAACAAAAGTCATAGTATAGTATGTCGAAAAAAATGTTAAAAAAAAAGTCATAGTATAGTATGTCGAAAAAAGTCGTAAAAAAGTCAAAGTATAGTATGTCGGAAAAAGTAAAAAAAAGTCATAGTATAGTATGTCGAAAAAAAAGTAAAAAAAGTCATAGTATAGTATGTCGAAAAAAGTAAAAAAAAAAGTCATAGTATAGTATGTCGAAAAAAGTCGTAAAAAAGTCAAAGTATAGTATGTCGGAAAAAGTAAAAAAAGTCATAGTATAGTATGTCGAAAAAAAAGTAAAAAAAGTCATAGTATAGTATGTCGAAAAAAGTCGTAAAAAAGTCATAGTATAGTATGTCGAAAAAAAAGTTTAAAAAAAAGTCATAGAATAGTATGTCGAAAAAAGTCGTAAAAAAGTCAAAGTATAGTATGTCGGAAAAAGTAAAAAAAGTCATAGTATAGTATGTCGAAAAAAAAGTAAAAAAAGTCATAGTATAGTATGTCGAAAAAAAAGTAAAAAAAGTCATAGTATAGTATGTCGAAAAAAGTAAAAAAAAAAGTCATAGTATAGTATGTCGAAAAAAGTCGTAAAAAAGTCAAAGTATAGTATGTCGGAAAAAGTAAAAAAAGTCATAGTATAGTATGTCGAAAAAAAAGTAAAAAAAGTCATAGTATAGTATGTCGAAAAAAGTCGTAAAAAAGTCATAGTATAGTATGACGAAAAAAAAGTTTAAAAAAGTCAAAGTATAGTATGTCGAAAAAAGTCGTAAAAAAGTCATAGTATACTATGTCGAAAAAAAAGTTAAAAAAAGTCATAATATAGTATGTCGAAAAAAGTCGTAAAAAAGTCATAGTATAGTATGTCGAAAAAAAAGTTTAAAAAAAAGTTATAGTATAGTATGTCGAAAAAAAGTTTAAAAAAAAGTCATAGTATAGTATGTCGAAAAAAAGTAAAAAAAAAAGTCATAGTATAGTATGTCGAAAAAAGTCGTAAAAAAGTCAAAGTATAGTATGTCGAAAAAAAAGTTTAAACAAAAGTCATAGTATAGTATGTCGAAAAAAATGTTAAAAAAAAGTCATAGTATAGTATGTCGAAAAAAGTCGTAAAAAAGTCAAAGTATAGTATGTCGGAAAAAGTAAAAAAAGTCATAGTATAGTATGTCGAAAAAAAAGTAAAAAAAAGTCATAGTATAGTATGTCGAAAAAAGTCGTAAAAAAGTCAAAGTATAGTATGTCGAAAAAAATGAAAAAAAAGTCATAGTATAGTATGTCGAAAAAAAAGTTTAAAAAAGTCAAAGTATAGTATGTCGAAAAAAATGTTTAAAAAAGTCATAGTATAGCATGTCGAAAAAAATGTAAAAAAAAGTCATAGTATAGTATGTCGAAAAAAATGTTTAAAAAAGTCATAGTAAAGCATGTCGAAAAAAATTTAAAAAAAAGTCATAGTATAGTATGTCGAAAAAAGTCGTAAAAAAGTCAAAGTATAGTATGTCGAAAAAAGTCGTAAAAAAGTCATAGTATAGTATGTCGAAAAAAATGTAAAAAAAGTCATAGTATAGTATGTCGAAAAAAGTCGGAAAAAAGTCAAAGTATAGTATGTCGAAAAAAGTTGTAAAAAAGTCATAGTATAGAATGTCGAAAAAAGTCGGAAAAAAGTCATAGTATAGTATGTCGAAAAAAAATGTAAAAAAAAAAAAGTCATAGTATAGTATGTCGAAAAAAGTCGTAAAAAAGTCATAGTATAATATGTCGAAAAAAAAGTTTAAACAAAAGTCATAGTATAGTATGTCGAAAAAAGTCGTAAAAAAGTCAAAGTATAGTATGTCGAAAAAAATGAAAAAAAAGTCATAGTATAGTATGTCGAAAAAAAAGTTTAAAAAAGTCAAAGTATAGTATGTCGAAAAAAATGTTTAAAAAAGTCATAGTATAGCATGTCGAAAAAAATGTAAAAAAAAGTCATAGTATAGTATGTCGAAAAAAATGTTTAAAAAAGTCATAGTATAGCATGTCGAAAAAATTTTGAAAAAAAGTCATAGTATAGTATGTCGAAAAAAGTCGTAAAAAAGTCAAAGTATAGTATGTCGAAAAAAGTCGTAAAAAAGTCATAGTATAGTATGTCGAAAAAAATGTAAAAAAAGTCATAGTATAGTATGTCGAAAAAAGTCGGAAAAAAGTCAAAGTATAGTATGTCGAAAAAAGTCGTAAAAAAGTCATAGTATAGAATGTCGAAAAAAGTCGGAAAAAAGTCATAGTATAGTATGTCGAAAAAAATGTAAAAAAAAAGTCATAGTATAGTATGTCGAAAAAAGTCGTAAAAAAGTCAAAGTATAGTATGTCGAAAAAAAAGTTTA
Organism: Zingel zingel; assembly: GCA_023566125.1. Classification (NCBI taxonomy): domain Eukaryota; kingdom Metazoa; phylum Chordata; class Actinopteri; order Perciformes; family Percidae; genus Zingel; species Zingel zingel. Next base: position 1,766,843 of record CM042321.1, on the reverse strand, counting down.
AACAAAAGTCATAGTATAGTATGTCGAAAAAAGTCGTAAAAAAGTCATAGTATAGTATGTCGAAATTTTTTTTAACAAAAGTCATAGTATAGTATGTCGAAAAAAGTCGTAAAAAAGTCATAGTATAGTATGTCGAAAAAAAGTTTAAAAAAAAGTCATAGTATAGTATTTCGAAAAAAGTCGTAAAAAAGTCATAGTATAGTATGTCGAAAAAAATGTAAAAAAGTCAAAGTATAGTATGTCGAAAAAAGTCGTGAAAAAGTCAAAGTATAGTATGTCGAAAAAAGTCGTAAAAAAGTCATAGTATAGTATGTCGAAAAAAATGGTAAAAAAAAAGTCATAGTATAGTATGTCGAAAAAAAGTTTAAAAAAAAGTCATAGTATAGTATGTCGAAAAAAGTCGTAAAAAAGTCAAAGTATAGTATGTCGGAAAAAGTAAAAAAAGTCATAGTATAGTATGTCGAAAAAAAAGTAAAAAAAGTCATAGTATAGTATGTCGAAAAAAGTCGTAAAAAAGTCATAGTATAGTATGTCGAAAAAAAAGTTTAAACAAAAGTCATAGTATAGTATGTCGAAAAAAATGTTAAAAAAAAAGTCATAGTATAGTATGTCGAAAAAAGTCGTAAAAAAGTCAAAGTATAGTATGTCGGAAAAAGTAAAAAAAAGTCATAGTATAGTATGTCGAAAAAAAAGTAAAAAAAGTCATAGTATAGTATGTCGAAAAAAGTAAAAAAAAAAGTCATAGTATAGTATGTCGAAAAAAGTCGTAAAAAAGTCAAAGTATAGTATGTCGGAAAAAGTAAAAAAAGTCATAGTATAGTATGTCGAAAAAAAAGTAAAAAAAGTCATAGTATAGTATGTCGAAAAAAGTCGTAAAAAAGTCATAGTATAGTATGTCGAAAAAAAAGTTTAAAAAAAAGTCATAGTATAGTATGTCGAAAAAAGTCGTAAAAAAGTCATAGTATAGTATGTCGAAAAAAATGTAAAAAAGTCAAAGTATAGTATGTCGAAAAAAAAGTTTAAAAAAGTCAAAGTATAGTATGTCGAAAAAAATGTAAAAAAGTCAAAGTATAGTATGTCGAAAAAAAAGTTTAAACAAAAGTCATAGTATAGTATGTCGAAAAAAAAGTTTAAAAAAAAGTTATAGTATAGTATGTCGAAAAAAAGTTAAAAAAAAAGTCATAGTATAGTATGTCGAAAAAAAGTTAAAAAAAAAAGTCATAGTATAGTATGTCGAAAAAAGTCGTAAAAAAGTCAAAGTATAGTATGTCGGAAAAAGTAAAAAAAGTCATAGTATAGTATGTCGAAAAAAAAGTTAAAAAAGTCATAGTATAGTATGTCGAAAAAAGTCGTAAAAAAGTCAAAGTATAGTATGTCGAAAAAAAAGTTTAAACAACAGTCATAGTATAGTATGTCGAAAAAAATGTTAAAAAAAAGTCATAATATAGTATGTTGAAAAAAATGTTAAAAAAAAAAAGTCAAAGTATAGTATGTAGAAAAAAGTCATAGTATAGTATGTCGAAAAAAAAGTTTAAAAAAAGTTATAGTAACCCTAACCCCCTCCCCCCTGAATTGCACCAAGTCGACCGAAATATAGGTGTGATAGCGCCGTTCGAGTTGAGCGCTGCCTTTAGACTTCCTGTTGAAAACCTGCAGCTGTTATGAACACATTAATTTGCACAGAAACAGGAACCTGGCTTCTGTCAGAATAACATTTGAAGCGAAAGATATAAAACCAATGTCCGTGTTTCCTCTTTTTGTCAACATTTCTTTAGCTCTTTCAAAAGGTGAGAAATGTAAGCTCGTCTACAACTTCGCCTCAGCTTCTCTTTCACTACTTAAAAAAAAAAGGAGACAGCACTTCACTTGAGTTTCTGCGCGGGAAAGTCACCGGACTCCACAATCTTCTGAACAAAGTCATACTGAGAAATCCAGAGAGAGTTCTGTGGAGCTGATAGTCTTAATTAGCTTTGTAGCAACTCATTTGGTAATGGCTTGAATGTAACGGTCATTAATATCTAAAAGTTACGCACTAGAGCTTTAATGTTTCACTACTTGAAGGTCCTATGACATGCTGCTTTTATATATACCTTAGTGGTCCCCTAATACTGTATCTGAAGTCTCTTTTATATAGACCTTAGTGGTCCCCTAATACTGTATCTGAAGTCTCTTTATATAGGCCTTAGTGGTCCCCTAATACTGTATCTGAAGTCTCTTTTATATAGACCTTAGTGGTCCCCTAATACTGTATCTGAAGTCTCTTATATATAGGCCTTAGTGGTCCCCTAATACTGTATCTGAAGTCTCTTTATATAGGCCTTAGTGGTCCCCTAATACTGTATCTGAAGTCTCTTTTATATAGACCTTAGTGGTCCCCTAATACTGTATCTGAAGTCTCTTATATATAGGCCTTAGTGGTCCCCTAATACTGTATCTGAAGTCTCTTTATATAGACCTTAGTGGTCCCCTAATACTGTATCTGAAGTCTCTTTTATATAGACCTTAGTGGTCCCCTAATACTGTATCTGAAGTCTCTTTATATAGACCTTAGTGGTCCCCTAATACTGTCTCTGAAGTCTCTTTATATAGACCTTAGTGGTCCCCTAATACTGTATCTGAAGTCTCTTTATATAGACCTTAGTGGTCCCCTAATACTGTATCTGAAGTCTCTTTATATAGACCTTAGTGGTCTCTAATACTGTATCTGAAGTCTCTTTATATAGACCTTAGTGGTCCCCTAATACTGTACCTGTGGCCTTGACCAGCTGCCACTTTGCTTGTTTGAAAGCCATGATGTCTCTCTCTCTCTCATGGGGGGGCCAAATTCTCTGGGCGGGCAAAGCAGAGAAAGGGGAGGTAACCTTTCCCCTTATGACGTCATAAAGGGAAGATTCCAGATCGGCCCATCTGAGCTTTCATTTTCTCAAAGGCAGAGCAGGATACCCAGGGCTCGGTTTACACCTATCACCATTTCTAGCCACTGGGGGGCCAGAGGCAGGCTGGGGGACCAGAGGCAGGCTGGGGGACCAGAGGCAGGCTGGGGGAACGCACATTAATGTTAAACAACCTCATAAAGGGACATCTTCATGCCATGGGACCTTTAAAATAAAGGAGACAGAATTAATTTCCTTCAACTCTCACTGTGACATCAAACCACAGAACCTGAACAGATTTTAGGGTTTTGTTTGTGGGAGTCTCAGGTGCACGTATTTGGCGGGGGGGTTAGACGTCCTTCCTCAAGAAAATGTTCCGTTTTTCAATTTAAAAATATGCAATTTCACTTCAATTTGGACCATTATTATTACATGATCACAAGAACTACAACCATTAGATCTGATAAAGTCTTTTAGTAACATTCATTCGGCCTAATTGCTGCCCAAACTGGTCGGGTGATGTGTCTTATTATTTACTATTATTATAATAAATATAAGACTGCTTCACATCGGACACTAACGTCCTTTAAAGATTAAACATCGTGGCTGTTCTCCAACATATATTCTATATGAATATGTAGATACATACTTCTGAGAACATTATACCTGGTCCTGATAACAACTAACTCTTTCTAAAAACTTAAACTATATTACAACTAACAAACACTCAAACTATTCTACTATATATATTATACTATAACTATTAGACCCTTGCTCTGATACTGACTCAACCTAAACACTAAAAAGCTGAATTGCTCCCCAGAAATGAAGTGTATTGTGGTAATGATTATTATTATATTGACACTCTGAGCCAGTAAGCTTAGAGGGGGGTCCCCATGACCTTTCCTCTAGCGCCCCCCTCAGGACAAACGTTAGACTTGTAGCTCCACTGCTGAAGGAAGTCATTTGTAATGTATGTATTTGATAGGGACAATGCTCATTGATCAACAGACTAATGACTTGCTGTAAACGAGCCAGAGTTAGCTACAAGTGCTGGTTTCCATCTGTTGTCCCTAGCCAGGTCTTAACAGGCTCCCTAAAGTACAAAAGGCAATACAAATACACTATACATTTAAGAAATACAGTAGCAATGTAATGAATACTGCAGGAATTTTAAAACAATATGAATATACCCTCAAACAGACAATATATTGCTCACCTCATCTATTCCTCAACGTAATTGCAGTATAAAGTACAGTATAAATGAGGAAAGAAAATAAAAATAAAAGCTAAATATGTTCATGTCTGCAGGACTTTGAGCCACTGTGGCTGTCGGCTGCTCGTCTTCTTCTGCTGTTTGAACTCTGCTTTGTGTTTCAGCCTCCAGACGCCGTAGAGGAGCTGAGACGTCCAGAAGAACGAGGCCGGACACACACACACACACACACACACACACATGCAGACACACACACACACACACAGACACACAATATATTATCATCTGTAACATATCTGCTCTAATATTACATCACTGGTGCTTTTAATCTCTGTTGTTAAGATGATTTACAGGACATCAAACGTATATTGAGTCTGTATGTATGTGAATATTGTTGTTTACCGTCTACACGTGCTTGTCTTTGCTTTACTTTCAATTCTTTAAGAAGTTTAAAATGTTGTGATGATTTCTGATGAAATGATGACGACATCAACACATTTGAGGAGCTTTAAAGATTCATCATTTCACTTGTGCATCCTTTCATACATACGTTAACACCTTTGTATGACAGTGTATATTCTACACATATTAATTCCTACAATGTCATGAATATAATATAAAAACAATCCCTTTGTAATCTATTAAAAATACTGTTATTTCAGGAGTTATTGCTTGTTTCAGTTGACTGCTGCTCACCAGACAGTTTTATAAAGTATAAAGAAAGCTTTTGTACTAATATTTGGCAGTTTTGATTATTATCTGATAGAACTCTATTGATCGAGTAGTTGTCAACTATGAAAATGTTTAGCTAACATCTGAAATAGTTAGCTAACAGATAACCCCGGTCACCAGGAGAGTGTAGTACAGCCTGACTGTGGACGGTAACTGAGCTCTAGACCGTTAGCGCTAGCTTCACAGCAGAGTGTTCAGGTCCAGTCACAACAATGCAGCTTAGCTGGGATTTCAGCACCAGCCGCACTTTTCCCATTGAGCTGTTAATCAGTTAATCAATGCAGCCGGCTGTGAGGAAGTGGAAATGGAACTGGTGAGCAGAAAAAGTGATGTTTGGCAGCACTTTCAGTCAAAAGAAGGCCGTTCAAGTCCAGCTACATGTTCAATCTGCAATGCTGATTAGTCTGGTGGTGGCGAGGACCCTAAACAATACACAACATCACCGCTGTTACAACATCTGGTATCAAACATCTGGAAGAATACCAGTTGTGATGAAGGAATCTACAGACAGCAGCCAGAATGGAGTAACTTCAGGTACGGCAAAGGAAGGACAGTCCCTGCTGACTTCATTAATGTGTTGACTGAGTTCATGGACTGAGGATGGGAGGAGGACTCAGCACAATCTCAACCACTGGAGTCCCCAAACATCTGGATTTGATGCATCCCTAGTTTAAAATGTTTGCTATTTGTCTTCAGAGAAAGCCCAGTTTTATAAAAAATACCTTCTTTCAAGCATTACAACACTTCTTTAAGATGCACAGGATGAGTTGAGACACTTTCTAATGAAAAGTTACATCAAAACATCTTGGGAAAACAATGAGGAACTGAGATAGTAACCACAAAGACATGTAATGCTCCGTCTCAGTCCTACCATCAGTCACACACACAGACACACAGACACACACACACACACACACACACACAGACACACACACAAGACATGTAATGCTCCGTCTCAGTCCTACGGTCAGTCAGCGTCTTTCTCATCACTGCTGCAGGTTCAACATTCAAGCTTTAAATCAACTCATTAAAGGAGAAAGGATGGCAGTTTGGGACAGACAGATTTCCTGTTGCTTCACGTTACTGCTGGCTGGTAAGACATGGACTTTATTTACGTTACGTTAACATCTTGACTGATGATTTTGATGAACTCTAGAAACGTGATTCTGAAGTTGCAGCTCTGAATCGGTTTTATTTTCTCATTTTCTGTTCTGTTTTAGTAGCTGAGGCCTGATTTTAATAATCGATTCTTCAATTTATAAACTTGTACATTTTCGCTCGCCTCACGCATGAGGCGGGGTCACTGCCAGATGTGAGTCGAGTGCAGATGTGAGTTGCGCATGCGACAAGTAGCCTCCAAGAACAATAAAAATGGACCTAAGTAATGAAGTCGGTTCACTGCTGGCTATGAGTTAGCAATCAAACACGACAAAGGCTGTCACTTGAGTGGTGTGTTGAGCTAACGTTAGCAATCAAACAATCATAGATAGCTAAAACGTTTTTGAAATGATTTCCATCTTCTGTTATTGTTTGTAATGAGAAAAGTTTATTATTTTATGGATTTCACAAATTTCAGTATGACACGTTATGCCCTAAACTGTTTAAATCTGAGCATGTGCGACTCACATCTGCACTCGACTCACATCGGGCGGTGAAATCTGCAATGGAAAAAGGAGAATGGGGCACCGCGGCCGAGTCCAGCTGGTACTAGCAGTGGGTAAACGCCATTAATGTAAACATTAACCTGGTGAATACTTTCTCTGAGAACCTTTAACTTGATATTGAATCAGCAAATCATCCGCGATACCCAGCCCTATATTCCTTAGTGTTCCCGTCAAAGCATTCACTTTAAATCAAGCTCCTTCATTCCTAATCTCACTGTGTTGTTGTTCCAGGAGCTCTGGGTCAAAGAGTGAACTATCCAGATCCTGTTTGTGGTGTGAAAGGATCGACCGTCCTCCTCCCCTGCTCCTTCACACCTCTGGAGTCGGTCGTTGATGATGTAGGAGCACCTTCGATCGAGGTCGTCAGAGTCGTCTGGTGCACCGATGACTTCTGTCAGCTTCCCGCTAAGTCTGTGTACGACAGCGAATCAAACAACAACGACCCTCGTTACAGATACCTGGGAGACAAGAAGGGAGACTGCACTTTACAGATCTCAGATTTACAGGAGGAAGATGGGACAACTTTACGCTTCAGAATGGAAGCTAATGATGTCAGAGCAACTTTTACTGGCCAATCAGGAGTGAGAGTCACAGTCGTAGGTAAGAGCATCCTATGATAATGCTTTCAAACACAACAATGGCAATTAACGTATCATTTTATCATACGTAACACAGAGTTAGGCTCTCTTTTTTCAGTTACTAACAGTCACACCTAGAGCCATCTGGGTGTGACTGTTGACCTGTTGTAAATAATTACAACAGGTATAGAAAAGCATGATAGAGAGTAGGGCTGTTGGAACGAATACCGAATGGTATTATAGAGGCAGATTGACAGCAGAAAGATCCATGTTATGTCGTGCATTATGTCGGCAGGATCATTTAAAAGGCTACCTTGACGACATTGTGCGTCTGCCCTATTTCTCACACCGTGGCGGCAGAAATTTTGCCACGGTGGGCCACCACTACAAAATCAACATAGAGGAAATACTGCATATTAATGACACATGTACGTTTGTTTGTGTGGAAAGCTTTTATTAAGCAACTGTAGGAAGGCATTCAGAAATGTCAACAGATGAGGCATCAGAGCACACGGGGCAACAAGCGCACGTTAACACAGGCGCGCACAAGAGGCCAATCATATCGCGCTGATGTGACCGAGCCCGACCCGAACATCATTTCTAAATATCTTTCCGATATCCCGTTGGGTCCCATCGGGTCCCGTAGGGCTAGGGTCGGGTATCCATCCACTAGTGAGAGACTTTCACAGTTCACTTTGCTCACAACTATGTACTGAATGTATTAAAGGACGTTTATAATGAGTATTTATTTTTCATATTTCCTTTAGATGGTGCTCAGATGAAGATAAGAAGCTCCAGAGATGGTGGAGAGTTCAAAAGAGGGGAAGCAGTCACACTGACCTGCTCTGCTGCAATCTGCACTATCCACCAACTGGAGGTCAGCTGGTTCAGAGATGGCCACGCCCTCTCAGAGTCTGGCCCCGCCCTCCATCTCGGCTGCCTGACTGCAAAGGATTCTGGGAACTACACCTGTGGTTTGAAGAGGAACGACCGCACCCTCTCCGTCCCGTACAGCCTGCACGTGGGAGCAGAAGAGGACGGTTAGTTTAAACATTTTTCTCTGTTTGCTGGAAATAATTATTAATGGCGGGTTCCAGGCATCCCGTAATTCGTGTTTTCACGACCTTCTCCCCCGTGAAAGCGCCCTGGAACGGCAGTCACACCCGTAACTTACTCCCCGTGAACTCGTACCAGATCGTTGTTCTCCCAGTTACAGTTTTTGACGTCTCACACACATCAACAACAACGGCGCCCCCTGTTGGTGCTGTACAGACGCTGGTGATTAACGGTGAGAAATAAACATAAATAGGCAACGTAAAGTAATTCCGCACATTATAATCAAAACAATACACATACGATTGTGTACTACTACAGGTTATGTTTATTAAATGAAGCCCAAAATATGTCTCAGACTAGAAACCGCTAGTATCAGCTAGCGCTAGCTAACCTCAACATTAGGTAGACTAACCTGAACTCTACCAACGGCACAATGTTTAGCTTTACAATAAGAACTGTGCGGTGTCGATGTAAAGAGTAACTGATATAAATATTCCTGATGTTTAATGTCTCCAGTCCAACAGTCCTTTCTGATCTGATCCACAGGAACTAAAGCATCTGACCCACTGCTGGCTGTTCGTCTGCTTCTCTTCACTCTTCACACTCTTCTCTTCATCATAGTAACGGCCATCATCATCAAAAGGTCACTTTCTAATCCGTCTGCTGAGTCATGTTCCTGGAGTTATATCAGTCTGCTGAGTCATGTTCCTGTAGTTATATCAGTCTGCTGGGTCATGTTCCTGGAGTTATATCAGTCTGCTGAGTCATGTTCCTGTATTTATATCAGTCTGCTGGGTCATGTTCCTGTATTTATATCAGTCTGCTGAGTCATGTTCCTGTAGTTATATCAGTCTGCTGAGTCATGTTCCTGTATTTATATCAGTCTGCTGAGTCATGTTCCTGTATTTATATCAGTCTGCTGAGTCATGTTCCTGGAGTTATATCAGTCTGCTGAGTCATGTTCCTGTATTTATATCAGTCTGCTGAGTCATGTTCCTGTATTCATCCGTGAGACCCGAAAAACGTCCCTTTAGGTCGTTTGTTCCAGCATCATTCTGACCCGTATTGATATTTCTAAAGGTTTTTTATTACACAGACACACACACACATTTGTCTCACTATCTTTGTGGGGACCCGTCATTGACATAATGCATTCCCTAGCCCCTTACCCTAACCTTAACCATCACCACTAGATGCCTAACCTTAACCCTTACCCTCACCCTAACCATAACCTAATTCTAACCCTAATCCTAAAACCAAGTCTTAACCCTCAAACAGACCTTAAACCTTGTGGGCTCCAGCATTTTGGGCCCCACAAGGCTGGTCGGACCCCACAAGTATACTGAACTCCCGGTTTTTGGACCCCACGAATATAGTAAAACAAGCGCAAACACACACACACACACACACACACACACACACACACACACACACACACAGAGAGACACACACCTGACATGCTCAGTCGGAGACAGGACAGTCGGGACTCACCCGGAGACGGGGAGCGGGATGAGCGTGACTAGAGTCTCTCAAAATCTGATGAAGATCTGTTAACCTGACCTTTGTTGATCTGAAATGAAGACAGATTCAGCGACTGCACGGCCTATTCCTCTCTTAACATGTTCTCAGGAACACGTTACGGTGAACTATTTTAGGACAATATGAGATCGGATTCTGAACGAGCCGCCATGACGGTCTGGCTGTGGATTTCTGGAGAAGCCAGACCCACGTGACACGTTCGTCATTTTCTGGTTTTCATTCATTTGTATTACGTCCCGCGTGCGTGCAGAATGTACGGTCAAGTCGTCGTCTCTTCGGTGAGTTCTGAGGCACATTTTGGACCAACTCGGAAAGACAACTGATCAGTCCGACTGGCTTTACTGCCGACGGTCGGCGGTTGGGTTGGTGTGTCAGGGGCTTTACTGGATGAGCTAGAGGCCGCCCCGAAATATTTACTTTTTTCTTGGAATATTACAACTTTTTTTCTGAAATATTACAACTTTTTTTTAATGAAATATTTAAACTTTTTCGTGAAATATTACAACTTATTTTTCGTGAAATATGTAGACTTTTTTTCTAGAAATTTTAGAACTTTTTTTAATGAAATATTACAACTTTTTCGTGAAATATTACAACTTATTTTTCGTGAAATATTTAGACTTTTTTTCTAGAAATTTTAGAACTTTTTTTCTAGAAATATTACAACTTTTTTTTAATGCAATATTTAAACTTTTTCGTGAAATATTACAACTTATTTTTCGTGAAATATTTAGACTTTTTTTCTAGAAATTTTAGAACTTTTTTTTAATGAAATATTTAAACTTTTTCGTGAAATATTACAACTTATTTTTCGTGAAATATTTAGACTTTTTTTCTAGAAATTTTAGAACTTTTTTCTAGAAATATTACAACTTTTTTTAATGAAATATTTCAACTTTTTCGTGAAATATTACAACTTATTTTTCGTGAAATATTTAGACTTTTTTTCTAGAAATTTTAGAACTTTTTTTCTAGAAATATTACAACTTTTTTTAATGAAATATTTAAACTTTTTCGTGAAATATTACAACTTATTTTTCGTGAAATATTTAGACTTTTTTCTAGAAATTTTAGAACTTTTTTCTAGAAATATTATAACTTTTTTTAATGAAATATTTAAACTTTTTCGTGAAATATTGCAACTTATTTTTCGTGAAATATTTAAACTTTTTCGTGAAATATTACAACTTATTTTTCGTGAAATATTTAGACTTTTTTTCTAGAAATTTTAGAACTTTTTTCTAGAAGTATTACAACTTTTTTTTAATGAAATATTTAAACTTTTTCGTGAAATATTGCAAATTATTTTTCGTGAAATATTTAAACTTTTTCGTGAAATATTACAACTTATTTTTCGTGAAATATTTAGACTTCTTTTCCAGAAATTTTAGAACTTTTTTTCTAGAAATATTACAACTTTTTTTAATGAAATATTTAAACTTTTTCGTGAAATATTGCAACTTATTTTTCGTGAAATATTACAACTTATTTTTCGTGAAATATTACAACTTATTTTTCGTGAAATATTACAACTTATTTTTCGTGAAATATTTAGACTTCTTTTCCAGAAATATTACAACTTTTTTTTAATGAAATATTTAAACTTTTTCGTGAAATATTGCAACTTATTTTTCGTGAAATATTTAGACTTCTTTTCCAGACATTTTAAAACTTTTTTTCTAGAAATATTACAACTTTTTCTTAATAGAGGGGAGGGACAAACGGCCGCCTTGTTGCCATCACAGTGCGATATTTCTACATGAATCTGAAACATGAGTCGTTCATTTTGCATTTTCTTAAACTGATTAATTATTTGGCTCCGTTTGATCTTTAAAAGTAAAATAGTATTTTTATTTCAATCTTATTTATATTTTACAACACATTTGTGAAGCACTCTGTAACATGATTTTGCTCCATTATTATTGTTATAAATATTTTG
>CM042321.1:1735246-1747746 GCA_023566125.1 Zingel zingel | reverse complement strand
GAAGGGGAGGGAAGAGATGAAGAGGAGAGGGGAGAGAAGGATAGGGGAGGGAAGAGAAGGGGAGGGAAGGGGAGGGAAGAGATGAAGAGGGAAGGGAAGAGATGGAGAGGGGAGGGGAGAGAAGGGAAGGAGAGGGGAGGGAAGGGAAGGAGAGGAGAGGGAAAATATGGAGAGGGGAGGGGAGGGGAGAGAAGGAGAGGGGAGGGGAGGAAAGGGAAGGGAAGATTTGAAGAGGGGAGGGAGGGAAGGGAAGGAGAGGGGAGAGAATGAGAGTGGAGGGAAGAGAAGGAGAGGGGAGGGGAGAGATGAAGAGGGAAGGGAAGGGAAGGAGAGGGAAGAGAAGGAGAGGGGAGGGAAGGAGAGGGAAGAGAAGGAGAGGGGAGGGAAGGAGAGGGAAGAGAAGGAGAAGGAAGAGATGGAGAGGGGAGGGAAGGAGAGGGGAGGGAAGGAGAGGGAAGAGAAGGAGAGGGGAGGAGGGAAGGAGAGGGAAGGGAAGGAGAAGGAAGAGATGGAGAGGAGAGGGAAGGAGAGGGTGGGAAGGAGAGGGGAGGGAGGTAAGGAGAGGGGAGAGATGGAGAGGAGAGGGAAGGAGAGGGGAGGGAGGGAAGGAGAGGGAAGAGAAGGAGATGGAAGAGAAGGAGAGGGAAGAGAAAGAGAGGGGAGGAAGGGAAGGAGAGGAGAGGTAAGGGAAGGAGAGGGGAGGGAGGGAAGGAGAGGGAAGGGAAGGAGAGGGGAGAGAGGGAAGGAGAGGGAAGGGAAGGAGAGGGGAGAGATGGAGAGGGGAGGAAGGGAAGGAGAGGGAAGGGAGGGAAGGAGAGGGAAGGGAAGGAGAGGGGAGAGATGGAGAGGGAAGGAGAGGGGAGGGAAGGAGAGGGGAGGGAGGGAAGGAGAGGGAAGAGAAGGAGAGGGGAGGGAGGGAAGGAGAGGGAAGGGAAGGAGAGGGGAGGGAGGGAAGGAGAGGGGAGAGATGGAGAGGGGAGAGATGGAGAGGAGAGGGAAGGAGAGGGGAGAGATGGAGAGGGGAGGGAGGGAAGGAGAGGGGAGAGATGGAGAGGGGAGGGAGGGAAGGAGAGGGAAGGGAAGGAGAGGGGAGGGAGGGAAGGAGAGGGGAGAGATGGAGAGGGGAGGGAGGGAAGGAGAGGGAAGAGATGGAGAGGAGAGGGAAGGAGAGGGAAGAGATGGAGAGGGGAGAGATGGAAGGAGAGGGGAGAGATGGAAGGAGAGGGAAGAGAGGGAGAGGGGAGAGAAGGAGAGGGGAGGGAAGGAGAGGGAAGAGAGGGAGAGGGGAGAGAAGGAGAGGGGAGAGAATGAGAGTGGAGGGAAGAGAAGGAGAGGGGAGGGGAGAGATGAAGAGGGAAGGGAAGGGAAGGGAAGGGAAGGAGAGGGAAGAGAAGGAGAGGGGAGGGGAGAGATGAAGAGGGAAGGGAAGGGAAGGAGAGGGAAGAGAAGGAGAGGGGAGGGAAGGAGAGGGAAGAGAAGGAGAGGGGAGGGAAGGAGAGGGGAGGGAAGGAGAGGGAAGAGAAGGAGAAGGAAGAGATGGAGAGGGGAGGGAAGGAGAGGGGAGGGAAGGAGAGGGAAGAGAAGGAGAGGGGAGGAGGGAAGGAGAGGGAAGGGAAGGATAAGGAAGAGATGGAGAGGAGAGGGAAGGAGAGGGTGGGAAGGAGAGGGGAGGGAGGTAAGGAGAGGGGAGAGATGGAGAGGAGAGGGAAGGAGAGGGGAGGGAGGGAATGAGAGGGAAGAGAAGGAGATGGAAGAGAAGGAGAGGGAAGAGAAAGAGAGGGGAGGAAGGGAAGGAGAGGAGAGGTAAGGGAAGGAGAGGGGAGGGAGGGAAGGAGAGGGAAGGGAAGGAGAGGGAAGGGAAGGAGAGGGGAGGAAGGGAAGGAGAGGGAAGGGAGGGAAGGGAGGGAAGGAGAGGGAAGGGAAGGAGAGGGGAGAGATGGAGAGGGAAGGAGAGGGGAGGGAAGGAGAGGGGAGGGAGGGAAGGAGAGGGAAGAGAAGGAGAGGGGAGGGAGGGAAGGAGAGGGAAGGGAAGGAGAGGGGAGGGAGGGAAGGAGAGGGGAGAGATGGAGAGGGGAGAGATGGAGAGGAGAGGGAAGGAGAGGGGAGAGATGGAGAGGGGAGGGAGGGAAGGAGAGGGAAGGGAAGGAGAGGGGAGGGAGGGAAGGAGAGGGGAGAGATGGAGAGGGGAGGGAGGGAAGGAGAGGGAAGGGAAGGAGAGGGGAGGGAGGGAAGGAGAGGGGAGAGATGGAGAGGGGAGGGAGGGAAGGAGAGGGAAGAGATGGAGAGGAGAGGGAAGGAGAGGGAAGAGATGGAGAGGGGAGAGATGGAAGGAGAGGGGAGAGATGGAAGGAGAGGGAAGAGAGGGAGAGGGGAGAGAAGGAGAGGGGAGGGAAGGAGAGGGAAGAGAGGGAGAGGGGAGAGATGGAGAGGAGAGGGAAGAGAGGGAAGGAGAGGGAAGAGAAGGAGAGGGGAGAGATGGAGAGGAAATGAGGAAAGAGAAAATTAAATGAGAGGGGAGGTAAGAAAGAAACGGAGTAGTTAGGAAAGCAGGAGTGTGTGTGTGTGTGTGTGTGTGTGTGTATCTTTGTGTGTGTGTGTGTGTGTGTGTGTGTGTGTGTGTGTGTGTGTATCTTCTGCAGAGTGTGTGTGTGTGTGTGTGTGTGTGTGTGTGTATCTTCTGCAGAGTGTGTGTGTGTGTGTGTGTGTGTGTGTGTGTGTGTGTATCTTCTGCAGAGTGTGTGTGTGTGTGTGTGTATCTTCTGCAGAGTGTGTGTGTTTGTGTGTGTGTGTGTGTGTGTATCTTCTGCAGTGTGTGTGTGTGTGTGTGTGTGTGTGTGTGTGTGTGTGTCTTCTGCAGAGTGTGTGTGTGTGTGTGTGTGTGTGTGTATCTTCTGCAGAGTGTGTGTCTGTGTGTGTCTGTGTCTGTGTGTGTATCTTCTGCAGAGTGTGTGTGTGTGTGTGTGTGTGTGTGTGTGTATCTTCTGCAGAGTGTGTGTGTGTGTGTGTGTCTGTGTGTGTATCTTCTGCAGAGTGTGTGTGTGTGTGTGTCTGTGTCTGTGTGTGTATCTTCTGCAGAGTGTGTGTGTGTGTGTGTCTGTGTGTGTGTGTGTGTGTGTGTGTGTGTGTGTGTGTGTGTGTGTGTGTGTGTGTGTGTGTGTGTATCTTCTGCAGAGTGTGTGTGTGTGTGTGTCTGTGTGTGTGTATCTTCTGCAGAGTGTGTGTGTGTGTGTCTGTGTCTGTGTGTGTATCTTCTGCAGTGTGTGTGTGTGTGTGTCTGTGTGTGTGTGTGTGTGTGTGTGTGTGTGTGTGTGTGTGTGTGTATCTTCTGCAGAGTGTGTGTGTGTGTGTGTGTGTGTGTGTGTGTGTGTGTGTGTGTGTGTGTGATGGTTACCACGGCGCTCTTCTCCATGGTCGTGTTGCTGTGTGCAGTGAACACGATGGAGGAGATGAGGAACAGCAGAGCGATGGCAGCCGTGTACAGGAAGTCCTAAAGAACACAACACACAAATATATTTATATTTAGGCATATCATTTATAAATCGATTTAAAAAAAAATTATTTAATATTAATTTAAATGGACTTCCATGCGTATCTAAAATTCCTTATTTATATTATATTGTCAAGTTTCTGTATTTTACAGAGAAATGTGTGTGTGTCTGTGTGTGTGTGTGTCTGTGTGTGTGTGTCTCTGTGTGTGTGTGTGTGTCTGTGTGTGTCTATGTGTGTGTGTCTGTCTATGTGTGTGTCTGTGTGTCTGTGTGTGTGTGTGTGTTTGTCTATGTGTGTGTGTGTGTGTGTGTGTGTGTGTGCATGTCTGTCTATGTGTGTGTGTGTGTGTGTGTGTCTGTGTATGTGTGTCTGTCTGTCTATGTGTGTGTGTGTGTCTATGTGTGTGTGTCTGTGTCTATGTGTGTGTGTGTGTGTGTGTGTGTGTGTCTGTCTATGTGTGTGTGTGTGTGTCTATGTGTGTGTGTGTGTGTGTCTGTCTGTCTATGTGTCTGTCTGTCTATGTGTGTGTGTGTGTGTGTGTGTGTGTGTGTGTGTGTGTGTGTGTGCGCGCGCGCTGCAGGTGTGAGAAAGTTCTTTGATCGTGTGGGGAGAAGCAGTACCAGACAGTACCAGCGGGGCGCTGCCAGTAGGGGGCAGCATCACGCCTCCCAGCGTACAATCAGCCTGAAACCCATTAGTGGAAGAAGAAGGCAAGTTGTTGTTGTTATCCAACGTCCTGCAATCACTGTTTCCAAGTTAAATGCTGCTACAGTCGTACATAACCCGCTGATCTTGTTCCATTTAAGACGTAGTCACGATGCCGTGGAGGTGCTGTGTTCCTGGGTGCAAAGGCTACGACGAGGCGAAGTCTATGGGGGTTGTATTTCACGGCTTACCGACCAGAGACCAACAGCGCTGCAGAACATGGCTGAAAGCTATCCAGAGCCCCCGCTTTGACGAAAACACCCCCGTCTCTAAATACAGCGGGGTAAGAGTGTGCAGCCTGCACTTCCAGGCCGAGGACTACGAAGAGGACTTCCGGGCTAAGATACTGAACATCGCGCCCAAGCCGGTGCTCAAGAGCGGGGCTGTGCCGTCAGTGTTCCCGGGGAGAGAGCCTTCTGAGCCGGGCAGAACTGAGACGTCTCCCCCGGCTCCGAAGAGAAGCAGAACTCAGGTAAAATCATCTTTTACAACAAACACATGTCATGCATTCAATATATTAAAGTACAAAGAGTATCTGCATCTAAATACTACGTTTAAGTACCAAAAGTAAATAACCAGACTCCATGTAAATAATCAGGACTTTTAGCGTGTATAGAGGCAGCATATTTCCACCAGACTCCATGTAAATAATCAGGACTTTTAGCGTGTATAGAGCCAGCATATCTCCACCAGACTCCATGTAAATAATCAGGACTTTTAGCGTGTATAGAGCTAGCATATCTCCACCAGACTCCATGTAAATAATCAGGACTTTTAGCGTGTATAGAGCCAGCATATCTCCACCAGACTCCATGTAAATAATCAGGACTTTTAGCGTGTATAGAGCCAGCATATCTCCACATGTAAATGGGTGAATTAAGGTTTATTTCAACCAAACCAGAGTGGTGATTGTTGGAACAGTGGAAAGATGAACCAAGACGGCTTTTGATAGTTTTATTTAGTTTCTGTCCACTTTGAATGAAGTGTGTTTTACGATGATAAAAGTCCTGATTATTTACATGGAGTCTGGTGGAAATATGCTGGCTCTATACATGCTAAAAGTCCTGATTATTTACATGGAGTCTGGTGGAGTTTGGTGATGTTGATTTCGGGGCTGTTCCATGTTAAACTAAAAGGATCTTCCTCTTTAACTAAAAGGTCTATCTCTGTAGGGATCCTTTCATAATGTTGTCAGACACTTAGAATAATAATCTGAGTCTGTCAGCAGCAACAACAGAAGTGGACGCTGACTGATTAATACTGGACCTATTTCAAAGATTGTTGTTCCCATCGGTCACTTAGACACAAAAACGTAGGAAAACAGAGTCCAGTTACCCTTTTAAGATAACTGAAATGTGTTTGTGTGTGTGTGTGTGGTTGTGTTGGCAGGCGCCCTGCTCCTCCCAGCCCCCCCCAGCAGCAGAAGATGAAGATGAAAGTTTCTGCATCGTGGTGTCGGTGGACCCTTTGGACCACAGCTTGCACTCCGAACCAGACTTCAACCCGATAACGACATCGGAGGACGAAGAAGACGCCGACAAAGACTGCGCTATAGTGCACGCCCACAGCCTGATGGAGCTGTTCATAATGTGTCAGACGTGCGGGCAGCCAATCACGGAGAAGGAGCTGTTCCACTCGGGTGCTCAGATGAGGGTGAAATGGGGCTGTCACGCTGGACACTCTGGGGTGTGGAAGTCCTCCCCTCACATGAGAGACTCAGTTCCTTGAACTCTCTGGGTGGCTCCCAGGTTCTTACATCTTTAGTCTCTGTGGCATCGTTATGTTAACCGCCGTGACTCAGGGCTCAGCCGGCGGCCGCAGCGAGGGCAGCGTTGACAGCCCCGGAGATGGACAGTCTGTTGAGCCATCTCCTGATATCCGCTGCGACTACGACACACAGCGCAGACGGATTATTTCCGGTGTTGCACCGAAAGCTGTGACCCATCAGAAACATTGTCTGCCCGTGCGTGGCAGACGATGGAGGGCGAAGAAGAACGTCTACGCAAACGGCGTAAACATTAATACGATACATCCACGGGTGCAAGCTGTATGATTATTCACGGTTTGTTATGGCTTCCATAAGGAGAGAGCAAACCGCTGGTGACCATATTAACCACCTCACGCATAGTAACATGTTTATCTGAAAGTAAATACAATATATTAAAAATCCTATGACATGGTGCTTTTTGGATGCTTTTATATAGACCTTAGTGGTCCCCTAATACTGTATCTGAAGTCTCTTTATATAGGCCTTAGTGGTCCCCTAATACTGTATCTGAAGTCTCTTTATATAGGCCTTAGTGGTCCCCTAATACTGTATCTGAAGTCTCTTTATATAGGCCTTAGTGGTCCCTAATACTGTATCTGAAGTCTCTTTATATAGACCTTAGTGGTCCCTAATACTGTATCTGAAGTCTCTTTTATATAGGCCTTAGTGGTCCCTAATACTGTATCTGAAGTCTCTTTATATAGACCTTAGTGGTCCCTAATACTGTATCTGAAGTCTCTTTATATAGACCTTAGTGGTCCCTAATACTGTATCTGAAGTCTCTTTATATAGGCCTTAGTGGTCCCTAATACTGTATCTGAAGTCTCTTTATATAGACCTTAGTGGTCCCTAATACTGTATCTGAAGTCTCTTTATATAGGCCTTAGTGGTCCCTAATACTGTATCTGAAGTCTCTTTATATAGACCTTAGTGGTCCCTAATACTGTATCAGAAGTCTCTTTTATATAGACCTTAGTGGTCCCTAATACTGTATCTGAAGTCTCTTTTATATAGGCCTTAGTGGTCCCTAATACTGTATCTGAAGTCTCTTTTATATAGACCTTAGTGGTCCTCTAATACTGTATCTGAAGTCTCTTTATATAGACCTTAGTGGTCCCTAATACTGTATCTGAAGTCTCTTTTATATAGACCTTAGTGGTCCCTAATACTGTATCTGAAGTCTCTTTATATAGACCTTAGTGGTCCCCTAATACTGTATCTGAAGTCTCTTTTATATAGACCTTAGTGGTCCCTAATACTGTATCTGAAGTCTCTTTTATATAGGCCTTAGTGGTCCCTAATACTGTATCTGAAGTCTCTTTATATAGACCTTAGTGGTCCCTAATACTGTATCTGAAGTCTCTTTTATATAGACCTTAGTGGTCCCTAATACTGTATCTGAAGTCTCTTTTATATAGACCTTAGTGGTCCCTAATACTGTATCTGAAGTCTCTTTTATATAGGCCTTAGTGGTCCCCTAATCCTGTATCTGAAGTCTCTTTATATAGACCTTAGTGGTCCCCTAATACTGTATCTGAAGTCTCTTTATATAGGCCTTAGTGGTCCCCTAATACTGTATCTGAAGTCTCTTTATATAGACCTTAGTGGTCCCCTAATACTGTATCTGAAGTCTCTTTATATAGACCTTAGTGGTCGCTAATACTGTATCTGAAGTCTCTTTATATAGGCCTTAGTGGTCGCTAATACTGTATCTGAAGTCTCTTTTATATAGACCTTAGTGGTCCCCTAATACTGTATCTGAAGTCTCTTTATATAGGCCTTAGTGGTCGCTAATACTGTATCTGAAGTCTCTTTTATATAGGCCTTAGTGGTCCCCTAATACTGTATCTGAAGTCTCTTTATATAGGCCTTAGTGGTCGCTAATACTGTATCTGAAGTCTCTTTTATATAGACCTTAGTGGTCCCCTAATACTGTATCTGAAGTCTCTTTATATAGGCCTTAGTGGTCTCTAATACTGTATCTGAAGTCTCTTTTATATAGACCTTAGTGGTCCCCTAATACTGTATCTGAAGTCTCTTTATATAGACCTTAGTGGTCCCCTAATACTGTATCTGAAGTCTCTTTATATAGACCTTAGTGGTCCCCTAATACTGTATCTGAAGTCTCTTTATATAGACCTTAGTGGTCCCCTAATACTGTATCTGAAGTCTCTTTATATAGACCTTAGTGGTCTACTAGGACGGCAGGAAGCTGCTTCTTGGATCACCGATAATTCAACTATAACAGCCATGCTTCCAAAATAGGTAGGTAGGTAGGTGTGTGTGTGTGTGTGTGTGTGTGTGTGTGTGTGTGTGTGTGTGTGTGTGTGTGTGTGTGTGTGTGTGTGTGTGTGTGTGTGTGTGTGTGTGTGTGTGTGTGTGTGTGTGTGTGTGTGTGTGTGTGAGTCCTGACCTGACTCTTATCAACAAGCGATGGCGCCCGCTTTGGGAAGTGATCTAGTCGCTAGTATGTAGCAGCTGTGAATCAAATCAACTTATTATAAATAATGTCACTTTTTACTCTGACGCTGAATGTTTGCTGCTTCAATCCAGATGAGTATTGAAGTGTTTCCGGCGCCTGAAAGGCCCGTGATGAGGAGGAGGACCAGCGATGTGATGAGGAGGAGGACCAGCGATGTGATGAGGAGGAGGACCAGCGATGTGATGAGGAGGAGGACCAGCGATGTGATGAGGAGGAGGACCAGCGATGTGATGAGGAGGAGGACCAGTGATGAGGAGGGAGGACCAGCGATGTGATGAGGAGGAGGACCAGCGATGTGATGAGGAGGAGGACCAGCGATGTGATGAGGAGGAGGACCAGCGATGTGATGAGGAGGAGGACCAGCGATGTGATGAGGAGGAGGACCAGCGATGTGATGAGGAGGAGGACCAGCGATGTGATGAGGAGGAGGACCAGCGATGTGATGAGGAGGAGGACCAGCGATGTGATGAGGAGGAGGACCAGCGATGTGATGAGGAGGAGGACCAGCGATGTGATGAGGAGGAGGACCAGCGATGTGATGAGGAGGAGGACCAGCGATGTGATGAGGAGGAGGACCAGCGATGTGATGAGGAGGAGGACCAGTGATGAGGAGGAGGACCAGCGATGTGATGAGGAGGAGGACCAGTGATGAGGAGGAGGACCAGCGATGTGATGAGGAGGAGGACCAGCGATGTGATGAGGAGGAGGACCAGCGATGTGATGAGGAGGAGGACCAGCGATGTGATGAGGAGGAGGACCAGCGATGTGATGAGGAGGAGGACCAGCGATGTGATGAGGAGGAGGACCAGCGATGTGATGAGGAGGAGGACCAGCGATGTGATGAGGAGGAGGACCAGCGATGTGATGAGGAGGAGGACCAGCGATGTGATGAGGAGGAGGACCAGCGATGTGATGAGGAGGAGGACCAGCCTGACCGGAGGTCTCGGTCTCAAACAGAGCTCAGTCCCACCAGTGGAATTAGTTACGTCGTCATTTGCTTACAATACTCTCTCTCTCTCTCTCTCTCTCTCTCTCTCTCTCTCTCTCTCTCTCTCTCTCTCTCTCTCTCTCTCTCTCTCTCTCTCTCTCTCTCTCTCTCATTACGTCGTCATTTGCTTACAATATTCTCTCTCTCTCTCTCTCTCCTCTCTCTCTCCCTCTCTCTCTCCCCCTCTCTCTCCTCCCCCTCTCTCATTACGTCGTCATTTGCTTACAATTCTCTCTCTCTCTCTCTCTCTCTCTCTCTCTCTCTCTCTCTCTCTCTCTCTCTCTCTCTCTCTCTCTCTCTCTCTCTCTCTCTCTCTCTCTCTCTCTCTCTCTCTCTCTCTCTCTCTCTCTCCAAATGAAGTAAATAAATCGGCTTTAAGATCAGATGTGCACAAGAGAGTTGATTCAGAAGATATTTAGACATTTTTGTGATTGTTTTGGGCAAAGATCGTTGATTATTCGGCACGTTGTCTTCAAAAATGCGATGGAATATTCGGGATATTTCTGCAATTGTATGCGATGAAATTGCGAGAACTTGCAAAAACGGCGGATCCATCGTGGCTTCATCGCGGGGTCTGCAGCTTATCGATGATGTTCACGTCGCGTAATTACATCACTTCATAACGTTCCCATGGCAACAGGGGGAAACGGCTGCTCTTGTGTGAAGTAAACAACTTTCTGCTGAGATATGTGACTTTTTTGCAACGAAAATGTGGGGATTATGAGATCATGCAAGCCCCGCAAATATTTTGCGTGGAAATCTGCAATTTCTGTGGCGAATTTGAAGAAATGCCCCCCCCCCCCCTCCCCGCATAAATATGCAGACTTTGGCTGATTATGCGTTGAATTATGCGATCGCATAATCACGTTTCTCTGGAGAGACTGACTTAGATTTAGAAAAGAAAAAGAATCACACACACTCAAACATTTTGAAATTGGGAAAAAGAAATTATACACACACACACACACACACACACACACACACACACACACACACACACACACACACACACACACACGTCTCACTATCTTTGCGGGGACCCGTCATTGACATAATGCATTCCCTAGCCCCTTACCCTAACCTTAACCATCACCACTAGATGCCTAACCTTAACCCTTACCCTCACCCTAACCATAACCTAATTCTAACCCTAACCCTAAAACCAAGTCTTAACCCTCAAACAGACCTTTAACCTTGTGGGCTCCAGCATTTTGGGCCCCACAAAGCTGGTCGGACCCCACAAGTATACTGGACTCCTGGTTTTTGGACCCCACGAATACAGTTACACACACACACACACACACACACGTGTCTAAACTGGCTATAAAAGTAGTGATTATGTACATGGAGTCTGGTGTGTTTGGTGATGGGGATTTCGAGGCTGTTCTACTCTTTAACCAGAAGGTCTATCTCTGCAGGGATCCCTTCCAGTTCCCCGTCGGGTCGTCTGGGTTCTCGCATCATTGCACACCAACAAACTAAACATATCATGTATTTCACGTGATGCACCAACTGCTCAGTCAGGACACACAGAAACCCGTTCACAGCCAGCCTTTGCTGCAGTAACGGTACAGGTATAACCAGTTCCCTTCTCACAGGATCATCCCTGTTACGACATCGAAACATATCCGCCAACATTTATAGGAAGCACACAGTTTGTTTTACAAACAGAAGTTTGAATAAATACAGAAGTGTTCTTTCAACATGCTGGTGCAGCCGCAGGAGCGTACTGTATCTCTGATATGCAAACTGTTCAGTTCATTATTAACAGCCTCAGTGTTTGGCTGCAGGGGCTCTTCTTTTATTTTGGGTCTACGTCTCAACGGTTCAGCATTAAAACCAAACAGACGTGTGTGTGTGTGTGTGTGTGTGTGTGTGTGTCTCTGTGTGTGTGTGTGTCTGTGTGTGTGTGTGTGTGTGTGTGTGTGTGTGTGTGTGTGTGTGTGTGTGTGTGTGTGTGTGTGTGTGTGTGTGTGTGTGTCTGTGTGTGTGTGTGTGTGTGTGTGTGTGTGTCTGTGTGTGTGTGTGTGTCTGTGTGTGTGTATACTGTGTGTGTGTCTCTGTGTGTGTCCATGTGTGTGTGTGTGTGTGTGTGTGTATACTGTGTGTGTGTCTCTGTGTGTGTCCATGTGTGTGTGTGTGTCTCTGTGTGTGTGTGTGTGTCTGTGTGTGTGTGTGTGTGTGTGTGTGTCTGTGTGTGTGTGTGTGTGTGTGTCTCTGTGTGTGTGTGTGTGTGTGTGTGTGTGTGTCTCTCTGTGTGTGTGTGTATATCTCTGTGTGTGTGTGTGTGTGTGTGTGTGTGTGTCTCTGCGTGTGTCCGTGTGTGTGTGTGTGTGTGTGTGTATATAGTGTGTGTCTGTGTCTCCATGTGTGTGTGTCCTTACGTGTGTATGTATACTGTGTCCGTGTGTATGTATAGTGTGTGTCCTTGTGTGTGTGTGTGTGTTAATGTGCGTGTATATAGTGTTTGTGTGTGTGTGTGTGTGTGTGATGCTTTCACAGTCAGTTTGTTTGTAGGGTTTTTAAATGCATTTATAAAATAAAGGGTTAAACTCCAGCCGACGGCTGACCAGCCAGCGGTGGAAGTGGTTTCAGATTCCCTCCAGTGGCATGTTGTACTTTTACCACGGTATAACCCACTTGATCCAGAGTGGCGTGGAGGCGGGTCTTACCAGGCGGGGCCAGCACGTGATGCCCACTCGGCTCTGGAGCGTGGTGGAGAGGAGGATGAGGAGCAGCAGGGTGAAGAGGAAGGCCGTGCAGCTCACAAACTCAAAGAAGTAGAGAGCCGAGCAGCTGACACAGCTGCTCACCACCTCCTCCAGGATGAAGGCCACGAAGGACAGCAGCTGATGGAGAGACGGAGAGAGAGAGACACATCAGGGTCATGGTGGAGAGAGAGAGAGAGAGAGAGAGACATCAGGGTCATGGTGGGAGAGAGAGAGAGAGAGAGAGAGAGAGAGAGAGACATCAGGGTCATGGTGGAGAGAGAGAGAGAGAGAGAGAGACATCAGGGTCATGGTGGAGAGAGAGAGAGAGACATCAGGGTCATGGTGGAGAGAGAGAGA
>CM042321.1:1730246-1732746 GCA_023566125.1 Zingel zingel | reverse complement strand
CTGTTAGAGACCATGTGACCTGTTCACCGTGAGAGGACCGTTAGAGACCATGTGACCTGTTCACCGTGAGAGGACTGTTAGAGACCATGTGACCTGTTCACCGTGAGAGGACCGTTAGAGACCATGTGACCTGTTCACCGTGAGAGGACTGTTAGAGACCATGTGACCTGTTCACCGTGAGAGGACCGTTAGAGACCATGTGACCTGTTCACCGTGAGAGGACCGTTAGAGACCATGTGACCTGTTCACCGTGAGAGGACTGTTAGAGACCATGTGACCTGTTCACCGTGAGAGGACCGTTAGAGACCATGTGACCTGTTCACCGTGAGAGGACCGTTAGAGACCATGTGACCTGTTCACCGTGAGAGGACTGTTAGAGACCATGTGACCTGTTCACCGTGAGAGGACTGTTAGAGACCATGTGACCGGCAGGTAACGTTAAAGCGTAACTCTCGCCAAAATGCAACCCAGGGTCTTTTTGTGAATGTACCCGAGTCAAACTTTCGTTTAAAAGCATATTTTAACTCCACCGGTGACCAAGATATATACTATAACCAGGGGCTCTACGCCTTAACTCCACCGGTGACCAAGATATATACTATAACCAGGGGCTCTACGCCTTAACTCCACCGGTGACCAAGATATATACTATAACCAGGGGCTCTACACCTTAACTCCACCGGTGACCAAGATATATATACTATAACCAGGGGCTCTACACCTTAACTCCACCGGTGACCAAGATATATACTATAACCAGGGGCTCTACGCCTTAACTCCACCGGTGACCAAGATATATACTATAACCAGGGGCTCTACACCTTAACTCCACCGGTGACCAAGATATATACTATAACCAGGGGCTCTACGCCTTAACTCCACCGGTGACCAAGATATATACTATAACCAGGGGCTCTACGCCTTAACTCCACCGGTGACCAAGATATACACTATAACCAGGGGCTCTACACCTTAACTCCACCGGTGACCAAGATATATACTATAACCAGGGGCTCTACACCTTAACTCCACCGGTGACCAAGATATATACTATAACCAGGGGCTCTACGCCTTAACTCCACCGGTGACCAAGATATACACTATAACCAGGGGCTCTACGCCTTAACTCCACCGGTGACCAAGATATACACTATAACCAGGGGCTCTACGCCTTAACTCCACCGGTGACCAAGATATATACTATAACCAGGGGCTCTACACCTTAACGACAGCACTGACTACATTGGTTGTGTTCAGAGTTTACTAAAAGAAAGGTTTTGAGCAGCTCACGTTAGCAGTTGTTGTTTACGCTATCCGCCATTTTCCCAGTCCAAAATAGGCGATCTCAGAACGTGAATGAACGGACTCCACAGGAGGAAATGTCATTCTTACATGAGGCTCCTTTTTCACCTACAAGGTCAATATTGTGTCTCACTAACCACAAAACAAGGAATAATCCGTGCATTTATATGGAACTAAGGCAGGTGCTTGCTGCTGTGAGAGGGGAGGAAGGAGCAGAGGATGAGGGAGAGAGGAGAGGGAGAGAGGGGGAGGAAGGAGCTGAGGATGAGGGAGAGAGGAGAGGGAGAGAGGGGGAGGAAGGAGCCGAGGATGAGGGAGAGAGGAGAGGGAGAGAGGGGGAGGAAGGAGCCGAGGATGAGGGAGAGAGGAGAGGGAGAGAGGGGGAGGAAGGAGCCGAGGATGAGGGAGAGAGGAGAGGGAGAGAGGGGGAGGAAGGAGCCGAGGATGAGGGAGAGAGGAGAGGGAGAAAGGGGGAGGAAGGAGCCGAGGATGAGGGAGAGAGGAGAGGGAGAGATGAGGATGAGGGAGAGAGGAGAGCGAGAGAGGGGGAGGAAGGAGCCGAGGATGAGGGAGAGAGGGGGAGGAAGGAGCCGAGGATGAGGGAGAGAGGAGAGGGAGAAAGGGGGAGGAAGGAGCCGAGGATGAGGGAGAGAGGAGAGGGAGAGATGAGGATGAGGGAGAGAGGAGAGCGAGAGAGGGGGAGGAAGGAGCCAAGGATGAGGGAGAGAGGAGAGCGAGAGAGGGGGAGGAAGGAGCCGAGGATGAGGGAGAGAGGAGAGTGAGAGAGGGGGAGGAAGGAGCCGAGGATGAGGGAGAGAGGAGAGGGAGAGAGGGGGAGGAAGGAGCCGAGGATGAGGGAGAGAGGAGAGGGAGAGAGGGGGAGGAAGGAGCAGAGGATGAGGGAGAGAGGAGAGGGAGAGAGGGGGAGGAAGGAGCTGAGGATGAGGGAGAGAGGAGAGGGAGAGAGGGGGAGGAAGGAGCCGAGGATGAGGGAGAGAGGAGAGGGAGAGAGGAGGAGGAAGGAGCTGAGGATGAGGGAGAGAGGAGAGGGAGAGAGGGGGAGGAAGGAGCCGAGGATGAGGGAGAGAGGAGAGGGAGAGAGGAGGAGGAAGGAGCTGAGGATGAGGGAGCGGGCGGACGGTGGACGGAGCCTTGGCTCGGAGCTCCCCGTCCTGGGAGGCTCAGACATGCTGGTGTC
>CM042321.1:1717746-1725246 GCA_023566125.1 Zingel zingel | reverse complement strand
TACTAATGCTCTGTTAAAATAACAATGAAATGCTGCGTTATTGACTTTAGACCAGGTTTTTGTTGGTCAATGGTGCCATCACTTCCCGCTGCCTCAAGATAGCAATACTCCCAGAATGCACCTGAACACACACACACACACACACACACACACACACACACACACACACACACACACACACACACACACACACACACACACACACACACACACACACACAGCGTTTCACTATCTTTGTGGGGACCTGTCATTGACATAATGCATTCCCTAGCCCCTTACCCTAACCTTAACCATCACCACTAGATGCCTAACCTTAACCCTTACCCTCACCCTAACCATAACCTAATTCTAACCCTAATCCTAAAACCAAGTCTTAACCCTCAAACAGACCTTTAACCTTGTGGGGTCCAGCATTTTGGGCCCCACAAAGCTGGTTGGACCCCACAAGTATACTGGATTCCCAGTTTTTGGACCCCACAAATATAGTAAAACAAGAACACACACACACACACACACACACACCAGAGCACGTTGTTCTCCCATCCAGGAATGCTGTGTGGACTAACCAGACTGACTTAACTACCCCCTCCCAGATAAACTCACCACTTCCACGACTTTGACCCCACAGCGGACCGCGTCCAGGTTGGCTGACGGGACGGTGAACCAGGAGGATTTGGGGTTGGGAGCCGTCGTCGAGGAGTAAACGTCTGTCATGGTGGAGCTGGACAGAGAAAGATACAGTTACACACTGACACACTGACACACACACACACACACACACACACACACACACACACACACACACACACACACATATATATACACACACACACACACACACACACACACCCGACAAACACAGAGACACACAACCCGAAATAGACACACACACACACACACACACACACCCCGACAAACACAGAGACACACAACCCGAAATAGACACACACACAAAAAAAAACACAGAGACAGACAGACAGACAGACACACACACACACACACACACACACACACACATATATCTTTTACATCTTTGATATCTTTGATATCTTTATATCTTTTACAGGTCAATCAAGCCGCTTCTCTCTGATGGGAAGAGCTGGAGAAGTACCCGCCAATCCACTCCTGCCGACGGGACTGTACTCAGATCAGCCGCGCCGGCTGTGCGCTGGCTGTGCGCCGGCTGTGCGCCGGCTGTGCGCCGGCTGTGCGCTGGCTGTGCACGGTGCATGCGCCGGCTGTGCGCGGTTGTGGGCCGGCTGTGCGCTGGCTGTGCGCTGGCTGTGCGCTGGCTGTGCGCGGTGCATGCGCCGGCTGTGCGCGGTTGTGGGCCGGCTGTGCGCTGGCTGTGCGCCGGCTGTGCGCTGGCTGTGCGCTGGCTGTGCGCGGTGCATGCGCCGGCTGTGCGCGGTTGTGCGCTGGCTGTGCGCGGCTGTGGGCCGGCTGTGCGCGGCTGTGCGCGGTGCATGCGCCGGCTGTGCATGCGCCGGCTGTGCGCGGCTGTGCGCGGTGCATGCGCCGGCTGTGCGCCGGCTGTGCGCGGTGCATGCCGAGGAGAAGAACGGATCTTTGATTGGTTAAAATAAGAAGTTAAGTTAGCCCGTGTTACGTCAGAAGTTAAAGTGACAGAATGTTAAACGTAGTAGAGACAGAGAGGGAGAAAGAGAGACAGAGAGGGAGACAGAGAGGGAGGGAGGGAGAGAGAGAGGGAGAGAGAGGGAGAGAGAGAGAGAGAGAGAGAGAGAGGGGGAGAAAGTCTTCTAACAGGGGCCTAAATCTGCTAAAGTCACCCGCGGGAACAGGAAGTTAGTTTGTTGTAAACAGAGCAATACATCAGGTTGTTTCCGAAACAAACTCACCGTTTGAACGTCTTCCAGTCCGCAGGAAAATAACGTCCCAGCTGCGAAGTTCAATTTATTGCTTTGTCTCAGTTGACGAACTGACTGCAGTCCGACTTCCGCATCCAATCCGTTGGCTTTTCTTGACTCTGTGATGTCAGACGGGCCACTTCCTGTCACAACTTTCACAGTAAAAGTCTCAGTAACTATGCATGTATCTATTTCTTTACCTTTTCTTGTTTGTTTTCATCTTATAGTATAGTACAGTATAGTATAGTATAGTATAGTATAGTATAGTACAGTATATAGTATAGTATAGTACAGTATAGTATAATATAGTATAGTACAGTATAGTATAATACAGTATAGTATAGTATAGTATAGTACAGTATAGTATAGTACAGTATAGTATAATATAGTATAGTACAGTATAGTATAATCTAGTATAGTATAGTATAGTATAGTATAGTACAGTATAGTATAGTACAGTACAGTACAGAATATAGTATAGTATAGTACAGTATAGTATAGTACAGTATATAGTATAGTATAGTACAGTATAGTACAGTATAGTATAGTACAGTACAGTACAGTATAGTATAATATAGTATAGTACAGTATAGTATAGTATAGTACAGTACAGTATAGTATAATACAGTATAGTATAGTATAGTACAGTATAGTATAGTACAGTATAGTACAGTATAGTACAGTATAGTATAGTACAGTATAGTACAGTATAGTATAATATAGTATAGTACAGTATAGTATAGTATAGTACAGTACAGTATAGTATAATACAGTATAGTATAGTATAGTACAGTATAGTACAGTATAGTATAGTACAGTATATTATAGTACAGTATAGTACAGTATAGTATAGTATAGTACAGTACAGTACATTACAGAATATAGTATAGTATAGTACAGTACAGTATAGTATAATACAGTATAGTATAGTATAGTACAGTATAGTATAGTACAGTACAGTACAGAATATAGTATAGTATAGTATAGTACAGTATAGTACAGTATAGTATAGTACAGTATATTATAGTATAGTATAGTACAGTATAGTATAGTACAGTACAGTACAGTACAGAATATAGTATAGTATAGTGTAGTACAGTATAGTACAGTATAGTATAGTACAGTACAGTATAGTACAGTATAGTACAGTATAGTATAGTATATTATAGTATAGTATAGTACAGTATAGTATAGTATAGTACAATACAGAATATAGTATAGTATAGTATAGTATAGTACAGTATAGTATAGTACAGTACAGTATAGTACAGTATAGTATAGTATAGTACAGTATAGTACAGTATAGTATAGTATATTATAGTATAGTATAGTACAGTATAGTATAGTATAGTACAATACAGAATATAGTATAGTATAGTATAGTATAGTACAGTATAGTATAGTACAGTATATTATAGTATAGTATAGTACAGTATAGTATAGTACAGTACAGTACAGAATATAGTATAGTATAGTGTAGTACAGTATAGTACAGTATAGTATAGTACAGTATATTATAGTATAGTATAGTACAGTATAGTATAGTATAGTACAGTACAGAATATAGTATAGTACAGTATAGTACAGTATATAGTATAGTATATAGTACAGTATAGTATAGTATAGTACAGTATACTATAGTACAGTACAGTATATAGTATAGTACAGTATAGTATAGTACAGTATATAGTATAGTATAGTATAGTACAGTATAGTATAGTATAGTACAGTACAGTATAGTATAGTATAGTATAGTACAGTATATAGTATAGTATAGTACAGTATAGTATAGTACAGTACAGTACAGTATAGTACAGTATATAGTATAGTATAGTATAGTACAGTATAGTATAGTATAGTACAGTACAGTATAGTACAGTATATTGTATAGTATAGTATAGTATAGTACAGTATAGTATAGTACAGTATAGTACAGTACAGTATAGTACAGTATATAGTATAGTATAGTATAGTACACTATAATATAGTACAGTATAGTACAGTATAGTATATTATAGTATAGTACAGTATAGTATAGTACAGGATATTATAGTATAGTATAGTACAGTACAGTATAGTACAGTATAGTATAGTACAGTATAGTATAGTATAGTACAGTATAGTATAGTACAGTATATAGTACAGTATAGTACAGTATAGTATAGTACAGTACAGTATAGTACAGCATATAGTATAGTATAGTACAGTATAGTATACTACAGTATAGTACAGTATAGTATAGTACAGTACAGTATAGTACAGTATAGTATAGTATAGTACAGTACAGTATAGTACAGTATAGTATAGTATAGTACAGTACAGTATAGTACAGTATATAGTACAGTATAGTATAGTATAGTACAGTACAGTATAGTACAGTATATAGTATAGTATAGTATAGTACAGTATAGTATAGTATAGTACAGTACAGTATAGTACAGTATATTGTATAGTATAGTATAGTATAGTACAGTATAGTATAGTACAGTATAGTACAGTACAGTATAGTACAGTATATAGTATAGTATAGTATAGTACACTATAGTATAGTACAGTATAGTACAGTATAGTATATTATAGTATAGTACAGTATAGTATAGTACAGGATATTATAGTATAGTATAGTACAGTACAGTATAGTACAGTATAGTATAGTACAGTATAGTATAGTATAGTATAGTACAGTATAGTATAGTACAGTATATAGTACAGTATAGTACAGTATAGTATAGTACAGTACAGTATAGTACAGCATATAGTATAGTATAGTACAGTATAGTATACTACAGTATAGTACAGTATAGTATAGTACAGTACAGTATAGTACAGTATAGTATAGTATAGTACAGTACAGTATAGTACAGTATAGTATAGTATAGTACAGTACAGTATAGTACAGTATATAGTACAGTATAGTATAGTTCTTGACCAGGTTTGCACACACTGCAGCAGGGATTTTGGCCCACTCCTCCATACAGACCTTCTCCAGATCCTTCACGTTTCGGGGCTGTCGCTGGGCACTATGGACTTTCAGGTCCCTCCAAAGATTCTCTATTGGGTTTAGGTCTGGAGACTGGCTAGGCTACTCCAGGACCTTGAGATGCTTCTTACAGAGCCACTCCTTGGTTATCCTGGCTGTGTGCTTCGGGTCATTGTCATGTTGGAAGACCCAGCCTCGACCCATCTTCAATGCTCTAACTGAGGGAAGGAGGTTGTTGGCCAAGATCTGGCGATACATGGCCCCATCCATCCTCCCCTCAACACGGTGCAGTCGTCCTGTCCCCTCTGCAGAAAAGCATCTCCAAAGCATGATGTTTCCACCTCCATGCCTCACGGTTGGGATGGTGTTCTTGAGGTTGTACTCATCCTTCTTCTTCCTCCAAACACGGCGAGTGGAGTTCTAGACCAAAAAGCTCTATTTTTGTCTCATCAGACCACATGACCTTCTCCCATTCCTCCTCTGGATCATCCAGATGGTCATTGGCAAACGTCAGACGGTCTTGGACACGCGCTTGCCGTGTATATAGTATATTATAGTATAGTATAGTACAGTATAGTATAGTACAGTACAGCACAGAATATAGTATAGTATAGTGTAGTACAGTATAGTATAGTATAGTACAGTACAGAATATAGTATAGTATAGTATAGTACAGTATAGTATAGTATAGTATACAAGCTTTAGTTTTTGTTTTCTCAAAAGAAAAGGAGCAGTTACACCTAGAAACAACTTGTATATTAGCATCATATAAAATAAAGATGGGTTAATGATGTGTAATTGTCTCATTATTTTTTTTTATCTCAGAATTTTGACTATATCCTATTATTTTTTTTTTTCCAAAATATTTGACTTTTTCTCTCATTATTTTTATCCCATAATTTGTTTTTTTTATCTCATAATTTCTTTTTCATAATTTGTTTTTGTTTTATCTCTATGCAACATATTTATATTCCGGTGAAACCTGTTGAAACTAAACGGATTACTAAATAAAACCCTCTGAAATAGTTTTTACTTTAACTTCTACTGACTTTAATGTCCGCGTTTCTATTTAAAAATACTACTGTATACTGTGTTCATCAGTAGTATGTGTGTGTGTGTGTGTCTGTGTATGAATGTGTGTGTGTGTGTGTGTGTGTGTGTGTGTGTGTGTGTTTGTGTGTGTGTGTGTGTGTGTGTGTGTATGTGTGTGAGAATAAGTGTTTGTCTGTGTGTGTGTGTGTCTGTGTGTGTGAGAATAAGTGTGTTTGTCTGTGTGTGTCGGGGTGTGTGTGTGTGTGTGAATAAGTGTGTTTGTCTGTGTGTGTGTGTGTGTGTGTGTGAATGTATCTGTGTATGAATGTGTGTGTGTGTGTGTGTGTGTGTGTGTGTGTGTGTGTGTGTGTGTGTGTGTGTGTGTGTGAACCCGGTCAGCGAGCTTGTTTTTAACTATATATCATTTTATGAATGGATATTGTCTCGCAGTATTCATGACGTATATATCCAAATATTATGCGTGTTATTGCAGTATTGATATACTCAGTTCCTCTCAGTTTCTGCTCCATCAGACTCTTTCAGTTCCCCGTTTATCTTAATGTCAACATCACAGACACACACCAAGAATCACAACGGACAAATCATAATGAAATCATTTCAACACGTCAGCCTCTCTTTTTACTATGAAAAAAGTCTGCACATTTTGAGAAAAAAAGACAGAATATTACATTTAAAAAATTGGATTATTTTGAGAATAAAAAGTCAGAAAATATTTGAAAAATTGGAACATTTTGAGAAAAAAAGGTCAGACGATTACATTTAAAAAATTGGATTATTTTGAGAATAAAAGTCAGAAAATATTTGAAAAATTGGAACATTTTGAGAAAAAAAGACAGAATATTACATTTAAAAATTTGGATTATTTTTAGAATAAAAGGTCAGAATATTACATTTAAAAAATTGGATTATTTTGAGAATAAAAAGTCAGAAAATATTTGAAAAATTGGAACATTTTGAGAAAAAAAGTCAGAATATTACATTTAAAAATTTGGATTATTTTGAGAAAAAAAGGTCAGAAAATTTCAGAAAAAAAGTCAGAATATATTACAAAAAAAAGTTTGAATATTTAAGAATAAAAGTCATATAATTATAATAATTGAACAAAATTTTGGGGTAAAAATTTTGAATATTTTGAGGATAATGGTCAGAACATTTTTAGAAAAAAAAGTTGGAATACATTGAAAATAAACATAATATTACAGAAAAATCTCAATCGATCAATCAATTATCTCAATATTGGGCGATCAAATGTAGCCGAGTCCACACACTTTTTGAGGATTTTAATTTTTTAACCTGATTTAACAAAAAATACATTTATGAAAGATAACTGCACACACAATAACATGAAGGTCATTTCTTACTCTTCCTGATTCACACACAGTTACTGGCGTAAACGTACCAGACTCCCTTCAGAAATGTGTCCATTTAATTTTCGCCTTGCTTGGAACCAACGTCAGATTAAATGGAAAAAGCTTTGAACAAGTCAGCGTTTACTTTAAGTGTCTTCTGCTGAATTCGGCATTAATATAACATGAATCCAATGAATTCAATTTTTACAATCTGATTCCTGCTGTACCTCAGTTCCTCCTGGCACTAAAA
>CM042321.1:1675246-1685246 GCA_023566125.1 Zingel zingel | reverse complement strand
CCGAAAATGTGAGCATTGGCAGGGGAAAGTTTAGGAGCAAGAGGAAAAGGGAGGGGTAGATTGGGCAGCTCAGACAAGGATTTGTATTTTGTGTGTGGAAAACAAGGTCACTGGTCCGAAGACTGCAGACAGACGAAAATAACAGCAACCAGTGAGCAGACCGACGTCTGAATGAAGATCTTACCTGCATGGCTAGAAACAGATAAGGAGCAGACAGAGAGGAGGGATGAACAAGAGACAGAGACGAAGAACTTTTGACATTTGACATTTGAAAATGTGGAGTTAATGTTACAAGACCAACCAAATCTGACTGCCAAAAATGAAAAGAATTAAGTAAAATCAGCAAATGGGATAGTTCACGGGGACAGATTGTCCGTTCTGATTACAGTGTCATATGCGGAAACAGGAAACAAACACCACTGTCAGCTTTTTTTGTCAAAACTCTGTCCATGCACCCTTTTAGGCAGAGATTTGTTGAATGCACTGAATATAGCCGTCGTGCCATATAGGGATGGACTACACGCTGTGAGATCACACAGGTTACAAGATGCTTGTGTCCAAGAGGGAGCATTGCCATTACATTACTGCTACAGCCTGGATCTAGTAAATACCAACACGTTCTCACACCATCTCGTAAAATAAGGACGTTTGCTCAGGTGCCTTTGTCGTTCTTATTGACGCTAAAAGTCTCCTTTAGCGCTATAAGTAAACGTGCTTGGTCGGGACTATCGCCGTCCCTTTAGCGCTATAAGTAAACGTTGTTGGTCGGGACTATCTCCGTCCCTTTAGCGCTATAAGTAAACGCGCTTGGTCGGGACTATCGCCGTCCCTTTAGCGCTATAAGTAAACGCGCTTGGTCGGGACTATCGCCGTCCCTTTAGCGCTATAAGTAAACGCGCTTGGTCGGGACTATCGCCGTCCCTTTAGCGCTATAAGTAAACGCTCTTGGTCGGGACTATCGCCGTCCCTTTAGCGCTATAAGTAAACGTGCTTGGTCGGGACTATCGCCGTCCCTTTAGCGCTATAAGTAAACACGCTTGGTCGGGACTATCGCCGTCCCTTTAGCGCTATAAGTAAACGCGCTTGGTCGGGACTATCGCCGTCCCTTTAGCGCTATAAGTAAACACGCTTGGTCGGGACTATCGCCGTCCCTTTAGCGCTATAAGTAAACGCCGATGGAAGTGTTATACTTGTGCGCTGGCGTGTGCGTGGAGCCGGCCGTGTGTGTGTGTACGTAGGCTACGGAGAAAGCTCTGCCTGGAGCCTCCGCAGGACTGGAAACAAGCGGCGCCACAGTAACCTGGCGTGACCTAACGTCACACACACAGAACGTGGAAGGTGTGTTGATGCCAGAAGACACATTTAGTTTCTAATGAAGCTGGAGGCAGCAAACACACAGCTGGCTGAACTAGTTAAAGATAGGGTTAGTTCAGGACCCCCGTCTGTCGCTTTCACCTCACCTTTTGGTATCGCCTCAGCTCGCTGGGACCTCCACGGAGGTGGTACTACATAAAGTTCCTGTTAGCAGGTACTACATAAAGTTCCTGTTAGCAGGTACTACATAAAGTTCCTGTTAGCAGGTACCAGGGACTCTTTATCGTAATGGAAAACCAAAAAAAGCGAGTAGAGTCGAGGCGAGTCGAGCAGGTACCGCGTGATGGAAAAGCGCCGTAAGTTTCACTGATCCGAAGTGGGGGAGGGTAGTCTGGGCTGCAAAGGGGGTCGACCTTTTAGCCTAGAAAAGTATTAGCGGACCATCTCAAACCCAGTGACGAAAATATATATGTGTATATATTAGGGCTGTCAATTGATAATCTAATTAATTATGTACTCTGTGATTAATTAATCTAAATTAATCGCATACATAATTTTTGCCTGATGCCTTAACGGTGCCTGAAACGATACTTTTTAAGAAAGGAGAAAAAAAGAAGGGACTAAATAAAAAGTCGGCGACATTAAAAGAACAGCTTGTTTATTGCTAAGGCCATATGGTCAAAATTAAATGATTTAATAATAATGTAATAACTTTAACATTGACTTATTTCACTAGTAAATTGCTGTTGAACGACAAAAACAACCACCAGGTGGGAAAAGGACATTTAACAATAACTTTAAATGCACCACGAGGCTGTAGGTTACCAGTTTCATTGAACGCACCATCTGTGCTTTTCTGACAGCAGCTGCAGATTGTTACATCCCGGTGTTGATCCTCTACAGTGAAATACAGACAAACTTTACATCGTTTAACGTTAGCTGTTAGCATTTTAACCATGTTTAATCCAGCTACTAGCTGTCGAGTATAGTGTTAACTAGCTAGCGGTAGACTAACGTTAGCTGCTGTTGAGTATAGTGTTAACTAGCTAGCGGTAGGCTAACGTTAGCTGCTGTTGAGTATAGTGTTAACTAGCTAGAGGTAGACTAACGTTAGCTGCTGTAGAGTATAGTGTTAACTAGCTAGCGGTAGACTAACGTTAGCTGCTGTAGAGTACAGTGTTAACTAGCTAGCGGTAGGCTAACGTTAGCTACTGTTGAGTATAGTGTTAACTAGCGTCACGTGCAGCGATGTTTCTGTTGCATGTAACGTCTGTTTCAGAGCATCAGAGAGAAGCGCAGACATATCAGTGGCACCGGAATGAGGAGTCGAAATCCATATTGCTATTCGGTCTGGTAGATACAGGTCGTTAAGGCACCGGTGCCGTATTAGCACCGGATTTCAGTACCCAACCCTTCAGGAAGAAGATTTTTAGAAGTAAATGTTGCGATCAATGATCCAGGCAGCACATTCTCGTCTCCCTCCTTCATCTTACAGTCAAATGGAGGCTAGAACGGCTCTGGGTCATATATATATATATATATATATATATATATATATATGTTACATCCCTCAACCACACTAGAGGAGGAAGAGAAACTAGACTTATCAGTAAGGAGTTTCTAAGTAGAAACCCAACAAAAATGGACCGCCAACATCCATGGCATCCATTTAGACTTCCAGGGCTGTGCGGTATTAGGGGAACAATGTGTTTCCTTTCCATAGCTGCACTAATTATAGTGTTACCAATAATATGGCATGATTTACAGGTGCTAAAGAACAGAGGAACAACCGAAATCAATGCTACAAATCCGAATCTGATACCAACTAGGAATTCACCCAAGTGGGATAGTATAGTGACAGTAAGAAATGTAAGCAAAACAGACCAGGGTATCTATTGGATGTGTTTAGATGTTGCTGGAAAAGACCCATGTGAGAGAATCACTATCCGCGTACAAGAACCTTCAGTCATTGAACCCGAAACAACCTTTAATCTGCAAGATCAAACTGTCACCTATCCCACCGACTTGACCCTAAAAGATAAAATAGCTTTGGAAACTGGATTTGCTTATAAAGATTATTGGTTAGAATTGATGATGTACACCGCAAAACAAACTAATGTTAGCAATTGTATAGCATGTTCCGCTGGAAGGCCACAATTATGGACCACGCCATTCAAATTGGACAACCAAAATGATGCCACAGGATTGTTTAGCTATGCCTCTCTAAGCCTTACACCTAAAATGGAGCCATGCAAGACATTGAGTTACCACCTGTTGCTTCAGTTCTTCCAGGAAATCACACCTGTTTCTTGAGATCAGGACGGGAAAGAAGTGTGTGCCAACTGAGCTCATCTTGGTGTTCGGAGAACTTTGACATCACTACCGAGAACGGTAACTACTTAGCCTCATGGTTTGTTAATCAAGGCACCAGTAGAGCTGACATATGGTGGCTGTGTGAGGACCATCAGTTGTGGCCTGTATTACCTCCACTGTGGACAGGGAAGGGTGCGTTGGTACAGCTATTAATGCCGTTCCACCTTTTTCCCCTAGGAGACTTTAAGCACTTGTCTTCAAGGATTCAAAAACAGCACCCAAACCATGTCCCGTACCGAGCAAGGAGGGACGCTCCTTGTAGCATGTTTGATGACAACATTTACATTGATAAGATCGGAGTACCTAGAGGCGTACCAAACCAGTTCAAAGCACGCAATCAGATTAGAGCAGGTTTTGAGTCATTCCTTTTCAGGTGGGTAACAATAAACGAGAATGTGGATTGGATATATTTTTGATGCTGTGAGGGGCATAACTGATCAATTAGATCCGACTTCTTTGATGGCTTTGCAAAATAGGATGGCCTTAGACATGCTGCTGGCCGAGAAAGGTGGTCTGTCAACAACACAGCGCCTGATGGCAGCATCACTAGAGCCCTAGAAGGCTTAACCTTATTAGAACAATTAGCAGAGGCTTCTGCATGAATGACCCATTCAACAACCTCCTGCAATCCTGGTTTGGAAACTGGAACACTTTAATTTCTTCTCTCCTAGTTGCTGTTTCAGTTGCTGCATCTCTCCTGGTGGCATGTGGATGTTGTGCCTCCGGGGTTTAGTGCACAGATGGATTGAAACCATGATGACAAAAATCACGTATCAACAACTGGAGCACGGAGATTATGATGAGATCAACATCTGGTTAAAAATGTTTAATGTTGACGTGAATGCTTAATGATACATTATAAAAATCGAAAGAATAGTAATGTACTGAGAAAATTGCAGAAATACACAATGTTATGCAGAATCTTATTCATTTTCTTCATTTATACATATACTCACATATTCATATACTCATATTATGCTTATTTACAAAACATTTGCTCATTTATTATTATGTTGGGTTATTATAGATGCAAAGAGTTTAAATTAGGAGGGAATGTTAGAGGAAAAAATAACTACAACAACTTCTTTAATTCCTCTGTCTGTTAAATAAAAATATTTGCATAGTAAGAAACCATAACACTACTTGCCCCCACAAGATAACATGGAGTCATTGGCTATCTTGTCTGGGGCCCGAGGACAGAACATGCGTCTCTCTAACTAGATAAAGGGAACGCCATTGAGTCTGACCAGATAGAGGAGACGACATAGATAAAGGGAACGCCATCGAGTCTGACCAGATAGAGGAGACGACATCAAACTCCATATTATGATTGGATTTCACACATAAATAAGCTACTGTTTGCGGCTTACGTTAGTCACTTTCTGTACTTGTGCTGTGAGTACTGTAAACTGATTCTACTTCCAAGTAAACAGAACTTTATTATAACTTCAATGGTACTGTCAATTATTTGATAATTCAATTATTTAGTGAAATTATTTAGTGTCAAGCCCAGACACTCAATACTGGTTGCAGAGGGAGAACATACGTAAACCTGTCAAGAGAAGTGGAGTTACCCATCAAGTCACACGGGCTGCAGAGAGAAGAACAACAGTCATTGGTAAGATTCCTCTTCAGGTTTGATAGTCGGGCATCTCTCAGGTTAGTCAAATCGAATTCAGATGAATTCGTCAAACAGTCACTGCGTTCTGCTCCGTAATCAGAGCTGTCACTTTCTAAACGTCCTCACAAACATGTTCAAACTAAATGACTCATAAAGACGCTTAATAAGAGGTGTGTGCTAAGTACTGACAGAGTACTTCATGTCCGAGGGGACGGAGACAGATGTTGTAAACATCCGGGGCTCACTCTACATCTATTTCTAAAGCTATTTGCACGACATTTCAGATAATACAATGACTAAACATCTGTACATCATTTGGCAAAAACATGATAGTTTCCATGGAAATATCTAATAGTTCTTCAATTGTCTATCATTTTGAAACCAGAACAATATATATACACTATTGACACGCTCTCACGTTCATATACACTATTAAAATTCTTTTAACATACAACTTAAACGCTCAAATATACACAATTGAAATGCTTGAATACACACTACTTAACGCTCTAATATACACTATTGTAATGCTTGAATACACACTACTTAACGCTCTAATATACACTATTGTAATGCTCTACCACACTACTTAAACGCTCTAATATACACTATTGTAATGCTCTACCACACTACTTAACGCTCTAATATACACTATTGTAATGCTCTACCACACTACTTAAACGCTCTAATATACACTATTGTAATGCTCTACCACACTACTTAACGCTCTAATATACACTATTGTAATGCTCTACCACACTACTAAACGCTCTAATATACACTATTGAAACGCTTGAATACACACTACTAAACGCTCTAATATACACTATTGTAATGCTTGAATACACACTACTAAACGCTCTAATATACACTATTGTAATGCTCTACCACACTACTTAAACGCTCTAATATACACTATTGTAATGCTTGAATACACACTACTAAACGCTCTAATATACACTATTGTAATGCTCTACCACACTACTAAACGCTCTAATATACACTATTGTAATGCTCTACCACACTACTAAATGCTCTTAATATACACTATTGTAATGCTTGAATACACACTACTAAACGCTCTAATATACACTATTGTAATGCTTGAATACACACTACTTAACGCTCTAATACACACTGTTGTAATGCTTGAATACACACTACTTAACGCTCTAATATACACTGTTGTAATGCTTGAATACACACTACTTAACGCTCTAATATACACTGTTGTAATGCTTGAATACACACTACTTAACTCTCTAATATACACTATTGTAATGCTTGAATACACACTACTTAACGCTCTAATATACACTATTGTAATGCTCTACCACACTACTTAACGCTCTAATATACACTATTGTAATGCTCTACCACACTACTTAACGCTCTAATATACACTATTGTAATGCTTGAATACACACTACTAAACGCTCTAATATACACTATTGTAATGCTTGAATACACACTACTTAACGCTCTAATATACACTATTGTAATGCTCTACCACACTACTTAAACGCTCTAATATACACTATTGTAATGCTCTACCACACTACTAAACGCTCTAATATACACTATTGTAATGCTCTACCACACTACTAAACGCTCTAATATACACTATTGTAATGCTTGAATACACACTACTAAATGCTCTTAATATACACTATTGTAATGCTCTACCACACTACTAAACGCTCTAATATACACTATTGTAATGCTCTACCACACTACTAAATGCTCTTAATATACACTATTGTAATGCTTGAATACACACTACTAAACGCTCTAATATACACTATTGTAATGCTTGAATACACACTACTAAACGCTCTAATATACACTATTGTAATGCTTGAATACACACTACTTAACGCTCTAATATACACTGTTGTAATGCTTGAATACACACTACTTAACGCTCTAATATACACTATTGTAATGCTTGAATACACACTACTTAACTCTCTAATATACACTATTGTAATGCTTGAATACACACTACTAAACGCTCTAATATACACTATTGTAATGCTTGAATACACACTACTTAACTCTCTAATATACACTATTGTAATGCTTGAATACACACTACTAAACGCTCTAATATACACTATTGTAATGCTCTACCACACTACTAAACGCTCTAATATACACTATTGTAATGCTCTACCACACTACTAAACGCTCTAATATACACTATTGTAATGCTCTACCACACTACTAAACGCTCTAATATACACTATTGTAATGCTCTACCACACTACTAAACGCTCTAATATACACTATTGTAATGCTCTACCACACTACTAAACGCTCTAATATACACTATTGTAATGCTCTACCACACTACTTAAACGCTGGGAACAAGTGGTAGAAAACTCTGCTCATTTCTCTGTAACGGAGCAGTTTTAGTGAGGAAAGTTGAAAGGACAGAAAATGCAACAAAATGTGTAAAGACATGAAAAACGATGACAACACTGACAAATAAATGTCGAAAAAATAGAATATCACAACAATCAGCTCTCAGCAACAAACATGGAGATTAAATAAGTCGAAGAGTTGAAACACAGAATTAATCCTTTAAATGACTTCTGTCTATTTCAGTTCACACAACTCAGCAGAGGCTCCAGAATAACCATAAATATCATACACCCTTAGTCCAGCGTAGAGGGGCTGAGTGAATGTGGTCTGGACTCTGTGGAGGAGAGTCATGGTCTCAGAGACGCTGTAGAAGGACAGAATACCTGCACTGTGATCCAGGTACACTCCTACTCTGGAGGACTCAGGACCTGAGACTCGAGTTTGGACTTTGTTGGACCAAAATGTATAAATGTTGCTGTAACAATCTAACGCCCAAGATTTGTCATTTCGTCCAAATCCACATTCATCCAACATCCCTGCTCTGCTGATATTCTTGTATGCGACTGCTACATAAACTCCTCCTCTCCTCTCCACCTCCCAGTAACAACGTCCAGTCAGACTCTCTCTACTCAGGACCTGCCACCAGTCAGTGAATATGTCTGGGTGACTAGAATAAGACTGTTGTTGACTCATTAGTGTTGCTTTCCTGTTCCCCTCAGATAATAACAGCCGTTTGTGTGCTGTGTTTGGATCCAGTGTGATTTCACGTGAATATTTTAAGAATCCAGCTCTGGTCTTGGGCTCTGGTTGTGGCAGTAAAAGGTCCACTTCAGTCCCTGTCAGTGAGACGTTTGTCCATTCCTCTCTCAGGACGTCCTGCAGTTTATCTCTGACTTCTGACACGGCCGCTGTCACGTCCTCAAAGCAGCTCAGAGGACGGATATGGATGCTGGATGCTGATTGGCTGAGTGGTGGCAGTGAGGGGTAGTTGTGTAGAAACTGGCTGTGATCCTCTGTGTGTGAGAGCTTCTTCAGCTCAGCGTCTTTCCTCTTCAGCTCAGTGATCTCCTGCTCCAGCTCCTCCTGAAGCTCTTTGACTCGACTCACTTCT
Organism: Zingel zingel; assembly: GCA_023566125.1. Taxonomy (NCBI): domain Eukaryota; kingdom Metazoa; phylum Chordata; class Actinopteri; order Perciformes; family Percidae; genus Zingel; species Zingel zingel. The sequence continues at coordinate 1,676,460 of CM042321.1, read as the reverse complement.
CTTTCCTGCTGGGATCTGACCTGCTGCTCCACATCAGAGCTTCTTTTCTCCAGGAGACGGATCAGCTCAGTGAAGATCTTCTCGCTGTCCTCCACTGCTTTATCAGCAGAGAGATTGATGGCCTCCGCCTGCTGTTGAAGCAGCTTCACATCTTCCTCTCTGTCCTGGATTCTCTGCTGGATGGTCTGTCGACTCCCCTCGAGCTTGTTCTGCCTCTCAGTCCTTTCTGCTGCAGCTGTGACTGTGTCGTGGCCTTTATGTTCGTCCATTAAGCAGAGAGAACAGATAAGCTGCTGATCAGTACGGCAGAACATCTTCATCACCTCATCATGACGAGAGCAGACGTTCTCCTGGAGCTTCTTGGACGGCTCCACCAGCTTGTGTTTCTTGTATGGAGCGGATTCGTAATGAAGCTGAAGGTGTTTCTCACAGAAAGAAGCCAGACATTGCAGACAGGACTTGTGTGCTTTGAGTTTTCTCCCGGTGCAGACATCACAGGCCACATCTTCAGCTCCAGCATAGCAGTGATCAGCAGGAGCAGCTTGGAGTCCAGTCTTCTTCAGCTCCTCCACTAAAACTGCTAACATGGTGTTTTTCAGCAGGACAGGCCTCGGTGTGAACGTCTTCCTGCACTCAGGACAGCTGTAGCTGTACTTACAATCCTCTCCATCCCAGTGGGCTTTAATACAGTTCATGCAGTAGCTGTGTCCACATGGAGTAGTCACCGGATCCTTCAGTAGATCCAGACAGATGGAACAAGAGAAGGTCTCCCGGTCCAGCTGAAGTCCTTTCTGCTCCATTTCACCTCTCGCTCAATGACGACGACTGTCTGAGTCTCAATTCCTGGAAGTAAAACTAGTCTGAGCTCTGATCCAAACCCAGCAGTGATAGGCTGTTGTACTTCCCCAGCATGTTGGTTACACCCCTCTGCAAGCTGTAGCTCTGAAGGGGAGGGAACAAGGAAATATGTGCACAGAGTGGAGCTGGCTGTGTTTGAGAGGAGGAAGAGGAGGGAGGGGTTATCAAGCTTTGTTCATTCCTGGAAGAGGAGCGCTTTGAGAGAGATAATGGCTGTGTTGCAATGCCCATACTACCATTAGTATGACAAGAAAAGATTTAGTTTGTCCCAATACATAGTGTATCAAAAGCGCAATGCCAAATATTGTCCTAATGCTTCCGGTCGGATTTTGCAGTATGCAAGCCAGGGTGCTTGT
>CM042321.1:1647746-1670246 GCA_023566125.1 Zingel zingel | reverse complement strand
ACTACTAAACACCCTTATATACACTATTGAAACGCTCTAATACACACTACTGAACACCCTTATATACACTATTGAAACGCTCTAATACACACTACTAAACGCTCTAATACACACTACTAAACGCTCTAATACACACTACTGAACACCCTTATATACACTATTGAAACGCTCTAATACACACTACTAAACGCTCTAATACACACTACTAAACGCTCTCACACACACTACTGAACGCCCTTATATACACTATTGAAACGCTCTAATACACACTACTAAATGCTCTAATACACACTACTAAATGCTCTAATACACACTACTAAACACCCTTATATACACTATTGAAACGCTCTAATACACACTACTGAACACCCTTATATACACTATTGAAACGCTCTAATACACACTACTAAACGCTCTAATACACACTACTAAACGCTCTAATACACACTACTAAACACCCTTATATACACTATTGAAACGCTCTATCAAGGGATCCAGGTTCAAGGTTCAGCTTTATTGTTATTATACAATACAGGGAAGGGTTATCAAGCTTTGATTCCTGCCAGGATGAGGAGTGGCACCTTGAGTTTGAACTTTGTTTCCTCATTTTAAATGACACCTCAGTTAAAACATCCTCTCCATCAGAAAACATGACATTTTTAGTTGTAAAATACTTCTTGGTTCCTCAGGTTTGTTGATCTAGTCTCCATACGTCTCTGACTCTTACTCAAAGTCTCTTAAATTTTCCTTTTACTGGTTTAAAATCAACTGAAAGTTATCAAACTAAACTTTCATAAAACCCTTAAATTGCTGTGTAATACTCTCACAATCCTAGAATGTGTGTAAAAGGTGTCAGAGATAAGTACTCTGAATACAGGTGCATAACAAGATGCCATTTTATCCCCTTTGTTATTTTCTCTGTAGACCACTGAGTTTAAAATCCAACACTGACACTTTAAAGGGGAACTATGCAGTTATTTTTAGCTTAATTTACCTTAACTGAACAGCTTGTAGTTCTGTACTATTCTGTAGTGTGGTAACTGGCTGTAACTGGCTCCTTGTTGTTAGCAAGTAAAAATGAACTTTGATATAACTTCAGTGGTTTCTGTCTATCCTTTGATAATGTAATTATTCTAACAACTTGGTCCTTCGAGCCGGATTCCAAAAATTCTTCCATCCTTTCCAGGTTTCGGGTCCTGAAACACAGAGCACGGGGGAGTCATTTGGTGACTCCTCAAACAACGACCTCCGGTTTGAATTGTTGTTTTTACAGAGGCCAGTTCCCGCTGGAGAGGGGAGAAGATGACAGGATTTTTTTTTAACAGCGGACAGAACCACTGAAAAGCCCTAGGAGAGATACATTTTATTTCTTTATCCGGAAAGGCTGCTTGGTTAAGACAAAACGGTGATGTCTTATGGCCTAGGGAATTCACTTTCACAAAATGCTCTAATATGCACTATTGAAACGCTCTAATACACCACTACTATGGTTTCCCTGGTGGCTTCAGCAATTCTCTTTAATGAGTATGCTGAAGAGGGGCCCTCCATTGCTTCAGAGCCTGGCTCTCGTTCCTCGGCTCATAGCTCATTGGATGGGGCCAATGCCAGCTCCATGGGGTCCATCATTCGCGCAGTGCTGGCTCGCTTACAGCTGGATGTGGGGCACCCCGAACCAGTGCAGGCTAGTGCTTTCTTCAGGGGCACTCTAGCCCCTTTAATCTTCCCTCTGACGAATATCTCAAGAAGCTACATGTGTGATGGAGGGATACTTAAGCTCTCTCCCATCCGACATCTGATGCCAGAACTCTGGCAGCCATGCAGGATGCGGCAAAATTCGGCCTGGATCGCATGCCGGCTGTTGAGCCGACTGTTGCTTCCCTCATAGTTTCCCCTGACAAGGCTCTGAGGCCGGATGCCAGGTGCTCTCGACCCCAGTGTCGGGTCACCGACGACCTTCTGTGTAAGGCGTATGATACTGTGGCACGTATGGGCCACATTGGTAACTCCCTCTCTCACCTCATACTTGCTCTCTCGGCTACCCTGCAGCAGGCAAAAGGCAGCATTCAGTGCTTCCTCCACCAGCCTCAGTGATGCTTCTCTGCAAGCTTTTGCTCTAATGTCTAGGGAACTTGGGCGCCTAATGTCCACTTTGGTTCAGACTCGCCACCATGTGTGGCTTGCCCAGTCACCACTGTCTGAGACGTGTAGGCAGACCCTCCGTACTGTTCCAGCGGAGCCCGGGGTGTCTAGCCCCCTCCTGGTCGGCCAAGGGGGGCCACTTCCAATCACCGGGTTACCCCGGGGGCCACCATGGGCCTCAGCTCCTCAATGAGAGACCAGTTCGCTACAGTTGCAAACCTAATCGCTTGCCCTCTCCGCAACCTCGGGCTGTGGAGCCTAATTGTGGCCCCCCTCCCAAGGCTTGCAGAGGCCGGGGGGCCAGGCATTGAAGCCTTGGTGCCAGCTGTTGAACGCTTCTCCCAGCAGTAGCTTTCCTGCTGGGCAGCCCATGCTTTGGATCCTTGGGTGGTTTCCCCCTTGCCCAGGGGTACAAGCTTCAGTTCAGACGCCGGCCCCCATCCTTCAGCCAGGTCAAAATGACCATCATCAGCGACCCGGCAAAGACTCTAGCCCTGGAACAGGAGTTGTCCTCCCTCCTGACCAAGGGTGCAATAGAATCGGTGGACCCCTGTCTCAGCCCGGGGGGTTCTACTTGATTTATTTTCTGGTCAAGAACAAATGTGGTGGGCTTCGCCCTGTTCTGGATCTAAGGGGCCTCAACAAATTTTTAAAAGAGTTGCCGTTCCACATGTTGAGCACAGCAGATGTTCTTCATGCTCTTGCCAAAGAGGACTGGTTCACATACATCAATTTGACGGATGCTTATTTTCATGTTCATATTGTGCCTCACCACAGGCAGTTTCTCCGTTTTGCCTTCCAGGGCAGTCATTATCAGTTCAGGGTCCTCCCATCCTTGAGTTTTGGCAGACCCTCCTGGACGGTGGTCAGTCACCTTCTACCCTGAGAGTCTATGTGGCTGTAATTTTGTTGCAGCATGTTGTATCCCGCTTCTTAAAAGGGGTTCTGAGGTTGCATCCCACGAGCGCCCCAAGGGCTCTTGCATAGAACCTGGTGCTGGACACCCTGTGCTCGCCTCCCTTTGAACCCTTGGCACAGGCGCAGCTGAGGTGGTTGTCGGCCAAGGCTGTGTTTTTCCTTGCCATCACTTCCGCAAAACGTGTTGGCGAGCTACATGCCTTGTCCGTGAGTGATTCCTGTTTAAGGTGGAACTCAGCCTATCCACCTGGCACGTTTTAACCCCCCTTCCGGAGAAGGAGGGGACGTGTCGAGTCTGTTGTGCCCAGTGCGGGCCCTTAGAGTTTATGTGGACGCTACCTCCTGCATACGTCAGTCTGAGCAACTTTTCGGCTGTTATGGTGGTTGTATGAAAGGCTGTGCTCTCTCGAAGCAGCGCCTGTCCCACTGGATTGAGCGAGTACAGTCTACCATCTGGAGTGAAATGCCACTCTATCAGGAGTCTCTCCACGTTGTGACGACTTTGAGGGGTGTGCCCATGGAGGAAATATGTGCCGCGGCCTCATGGGCGTCGCCGAGCATGTTCTCACGTTATTACAGGGTGAATGTTGCCACCCCCCATCCATTGGGCATGGTTCTCCGGCCGAGGTCCTCTGCTGCATCCTTGTGAGGTGGGCACTTCCTCGTAACTCTGTTGATATGAGTCATCCAGTGTTAAGCAATGCCTATGGCGGTCAATAAGGATGAAATAGAACGAAAGTTACGAATGTAACTACGGTTCTATGAATCCTGGATGACCGCCAGAGTTCTTGGTTACTCGGAATCTTGCGAACCCGCGAGAAGATTCTGTAGGAATGAGCTCGGGGATGACACCAGAACTTAATACCTTGGCTAGGGCCCCCCCAAGGTCACAGGTGACTTTGTTGATATAAATACTCAACCTGCGCAAGCGCGATATGGAATATATTCAGTCTTAAGCACTGCCTCTGGCGGTCATCCATGATTCATAGAACCGTAGTTACATTCGTAACTTTCGTTTGACAGCCAGGCCGGGTTGCCAGATATACCTGTAAAAACATAAACCCAGCGCGCTACAGCTGTAACGTTAGTACAGCCATGAAAGCAGCAAACAAGATCTTGAATCTAGAATAGGCTTCTGAGCACTTTGACTTGGAGTCATTCCTAGCCAACCCAACTCTTGACCAAATTCATGCGTGTAGAAAGGATGATTTAGTTAATGTAGCGAGTCACCTCCAGATTCCGGTAACTAAAACCACACTAAAAAGAGATCTTAACCGTTAGTTATTGCTAACTTGGCGGAGCTCTGGTTGATTGAGTATGTGTTGAGTCACACAACTACTTTTGCTCCCTTTCCTGACAGACCATGTCGAGTCCCTGTTTCGCCTCCCTCTGTCCACAGAAGTCATGTTATTGCTGCCTGTCCAGCCTTGAAACGTAAAGAACGGGTTTCCCAGCCTAAGCCTAAGGGTATTGGCCTGATTAAAACTGACCACAAAAACTGAGATTGGCAAATGCGAAGAGTTGGATGCCTGCATCAAACCATTTGTTTGTGACGCACGTATTTCACTCACCGGCATGCCTGCAGATCAGCACTTCGTCCGGGTGCTGAGGGACACCACATGTTCCCAGTCTGTCATTTTGGCGTCATCATTGCCCTTTTCTGAACAATCAGATATCTTATTTAAATATTTCATCATCATCATCATCATCAATAAAAGACATTTGAAACAAACTTAGAAGACAGCGGTCATTTTTATTCTTAATAAATGAAAACAATAAATATTTAACACGTTCACGTTTCATAGTTTTAATTTGAGACTTGGAGGCGACGGAGAAAATGTTTGTGACAAGATAATTAAAACAAGAAAAAATAAAAGACTTTAGATTAAATTATTACAAAATATATAAACGTGTAAAATTCTTTTTTTGGTTCTTATATTCACAGCAGGGTTCATCCTGTTAACAGACAGAATATATAAACAGATACTTACATTCACATTCAACAGAAGTTAAACAAGTTTCTGAAAACCTCTTCAGCTTGGACGTAGTAATAGCTATTACGGATTTATTTTCTGAAATTATTTTGACTTTTTTTCCCAAAATATTTTGACTTTTTAATTAAAATATTTTGACTTTTTTTCTCATATTATTTCGACTTTTTCTCTCAAAACATTGAGACTTTTTTCTCAAAATATTTAGACTTTTTTCTCAAAACATTTAGACTTTTTTCTCAAAATATTTAGACTTTTTTCTCAAATTATTCCGACTTTTTCTCTCAAAACATTTAGACTTTTTTCTCAAATTATTTCGACTTTTTCTCTCAAAACATTTAGACTTTTTTCTCAAAATATTTTGACTTTTTTCTCAAATTATTTCGACTTTTTCTCTCAAAATATTTAGACTTTTTTCTCAAATTATTTAGACTTTTTTCTCAAATTATTTTGACTTTTTTCTCAAATTATTCCGACTTTTTCTCTCAAAACATTTAGACTTTTTTCTCAAAATATTTAGACTTTTTTCTCAAAATATTTTGACTTTTTTCTCAAATTATTCCGACTTTTTCTCTCAAAACATTTAGACTTTTTTCTCAAAATATTTAGACTTTTTAATTAAAATATTTTGACTTTTTTTCTCATATTATTTCGACTTTTTCTCTCAAAACATTGAGACTTTTTTCTCAAAATATTTACTTTTTTTCTCAAATTATTCCGACTTTTTCTCTCAAAACATTGAGACTTTTTTCTCAAATTATTTTGACTTTTTTCTCAAATTATTTTGACTTTTTTCTCAAATTATTTCGACTTTTTCTCTCAAATTATTTTGACTTTTTTCTCAAATTATTTCGTCTTTTTCTCTCAAATTATTTTGACTTTTTCTCTCAAATTCTTTCGACTTTTTCTCTCAAATTATTTTGACTTTTTTCTCAAATTATTTCGACTTTTTTTCTCAAATTATTTCGACTTTTTCTCTCAAATTCTTTTGACTTTTTTCTCAAATTATTTCGACTTTTTCTCTCAAATTATTTCGACTTTTTCTCTCAAATTCTTTTGACTTTTTCTCTCAAATTCTTTCGACTTTTTCTCTCAAATTATTTTGACTTGTTTTCTCAAATTCAGCTTCTCTGACAATATGTGTGAGTTCATTTCGGGATAAATTATTTCCTGAGGAAAATTAAAAAAGGTGTTTGTTTTCGTGCAGAACGAGTGAAGAAACTCTCCGTAGTAACACAGCATATTACTAAATGTTTTAAGAAAAAAAGTCAAAATATTTTGAGAAAGAAAGTCAAGAAAAAAGTCCAAATATTTTGAGAAAAAAGTCCAAATATTTTCAGAAAAAAAGTCCAAATATTTTCAGAAAAAAAGTCCAAATATTTTCAGAAAAGAAATCCGTAATAGCTACTATTACTAAATCCGAGCTGAAAGCAAACCTGCCCTTTTCATTTTGTCTCCATAGTTATATTGTGATGTATCATTAGAGAGAGATAGATAGAAGATACTTTATTGATCCCCGAGGGGAAATTCAAGGTCCCAGCAGCTTAAAGACATCACACACAACATACACATACATCATAAACAGGATGATACAATAACAAATCCACATGAATAATATGGACAATAAAAGAAAAGATACTAAATGATTAGAGGATTGTCTGGCAATATATTGATTATGGCAGAGTTGCTGTATCGTGATATTATCGGTATCGTGAGCCGCGTATCGTATCGTGATTCCAACCCGGATTATGACTAGAGATGCACCGATAGAGCGGCCGGTGACCGGGATTGGCCGGTTTCCACGTGCTCGGCCATGACCGGCGACCGGCAGGTCAGTCTGACATATGCTGATTTCATGCCGGTCAACGCTCCAATTAACTGCCAACATAAGTTCTACCAGTTACAGTTCTCAAGGACGCACGCACACACGGACGCCACAGCACGCTCTCTTCTTCCTTTCTCTCAACTTCTCCGCCGTGTGTGGCGCGTACCCGCTCGCGGTGTGAAGGCGTGTCGGCGCTATTCTCCCACATGTAGGAACCTGGTGAATTAACCTGCAACATGTCAGCTGTTTGGGGTTCTTCAGCGTGTGTGCAGAAGATAACAAGTTTGCAATATGCAACAGCTGCAAGGAAAGAGTAGGGCGTGGAGGTACCACACCAACAACCCAAATCACATTTCTTTAGTTGATGTTGGATGTGAAGAGAAGGAAATGGTTCTAACATTGACCTTTAGATGTGTGTGGATGTCCCACACCAGGAGTCATTTATATAGTTCTATTTCATAGTGATCCATCATCTGTTCTAACATGTTCTATTAAAGAAAAGATAGAAAGTAAATATGTGTGTGTGCTGTAAAGAGGTTAGAAAACATGAAATCAGAATCGGCTAAAATCGGTATCGGCTGGCCTAACTCAAAGAAAATCAGGAATCGGTCTAGAAAGCTGTAATCGGTGCATCTCTAGTTATGAGACGTGTTCTTGACGTTACAAGGGGACCCCCTCCATCGATTGGTTGATTTTGTTGCCGTCCTCCGGACCGAGCAGAGTGCATGTAGTCTCAAACACCACTGGAGCATTAAAAACGTAAGAAATATCCCTTTAAAGTTCCTTTAGAACAGATACAAAATGTGACATTAATGAGCGAGTTATGTCGCTTTTCCAATGTTGTGTTATTGCTTTTTCCGACGTTTTTGTAAATCCAGTGTTAATAAGAGAAATAAAAACTGGAACAATATCTATATATATAAATATTTTGATGCGATCATAGTAGTGCCCCTAGCACTCCCATTCAAAAGGCCATTCGACCGAAAACAAAAATACGGTAACAATCTTAAAAGTGGTGCTTCTGGGGTGACCTCTAGCTCACCCGGTAAGCGTGTGCAACCCATGTAGGCTGAGTCCTTTGCAGCGGCCCGGGTTCAAATCCGACCTGCGGCCCTTTGCTACGTGTCATACCCTATCTTTCTCCCCACTTTCCAGTCACCGACTCCAACTGGTGCAGAACTCAGCCGCTTGACTCATCACCCGCTCCAAATCCTGGCAACACCTCACTCCAGTCCTAAAACAACTCCACTGGCTTCCTATCTCCCACCGGATCACCTACAAAATCCTGGTCCTCACCTACAAAGCCCTCCACCATCTGGCCCCCTCATACCTCACTGACCTCTCCCCCCGTACCAACCCTCACGGTCCCTCAGATCCACCTCAGCTGGTCTCCTCTCCCCATACCAACCCTCACAGTCCCTCAGCTCCACCTCAGCTGGTCTCCTCTCCCCGTACCAACCCTCACGGTCCCTCAGATCCACCTCAGCTGGTCTCCTCTCCCCGTACCAACCCTCACGGTCCCTCAGATCCACCTCAGCTGGTCTCCTCTCCCCGTACCAACCCTCACGGTCCCTCAGATCCACCTCAGCTGGTCTCCTCTCCCCGTACCAACCCTCACGGTCCCTCAGATCCACCTCAGCTGGTCTCCTCTCCCCGTACCAACCCTCACGGTCCCTCAGATCCCCCTCAGCTGGTCTCCTCTCCCCGTACCAACCCTCACGGTCCCTCAGATCCACCTCAGCTGGTCTCCTCTCCCCGTACCAACCCTCACGGTCCCTCAGATCCACCTCAGCTGGTCTCCTCTCCCCGTAACAACCCTCACGGTCCCTCAGATCCACCTCAGCTGGTCTCCTCTCCCCATACTAACCCTCACGGTCCCTCAGATCCACCTCAGCTGGTCTCCTCTGTATCCAAAAGTCCAACCTCCACAGTTTTGGGGACAGAGCCTTCTCCAGAGCAGCTCCCAGGCTCTGGAACTCCCTCCCCCAAGAGATCCACACCTCTGAGTCCCTCTCCATCTTCCAGTCCCGCCTCAAGACCCATCTCTTCACCTCTGCCTATCCATAGCCCCCCGCCCCTTTTCATCTCTGCCTGAATCTTGTTTTGTTCTGTTCTGTTTTTGTAATCTACCTCCCCTGTAAAGCGACTTTGAGTCTTTGAAAAGCGCTATATAAATTCAATGTATTATTATTATTATTATCTACGGTCACTATCTAATAAAGGGGAAAGCCCCCAAAAAAAATCTTTAAAAAAAGAAGAAGTGGTGCTTCCGTGCTTTTGAACGAAAGTTTGACTCGGGTCCATTCACAAAAAGACCCTAGGTTGCATTTTGGCGAGCGTTACGCTTTAATAAGAGCAATAAAAAGTGCAACAATATCCCTTTAAAGTACATTTAGAGCAGATAAGAAAATGTGCGATTAATGGCGAGTCAACTACGGTCAATCGTGCACGTTCAGCGTAGGACTATGAGCCGAGTCGTTACTCCACCTTCACCTCAGGCCCCTCGCCGTCCTCGGGGCTGCTCAGAGACGGAACGCTCTCCATCGATTGGTTGGTTTTGCCGCCGTCTTCCGAACTGACCGGAGAAATCGTTTTGAGTCCCGTTTTCTTTTGGCGCCACACGTGGATTCCTGCGAGTATCAGGACGCAGACGCAGGCCACCAGCAGGAGGGAAACGACCACCAGCTCGCTGTAGAAGCTCTTCTCTCTGACGCAGAGGCGTTCGCCAGCCAGCTCCTCTCCTGACCCGGTGTCTCTTACGGAAGTCACCTTGAACTCGTTCTTCAACCCGGAATCTGCTTTGTCGGCTATTAAATCGGTCAGGGATGCATCGCTCCAAACGGTCGTCCCCGGCACACCTGAGAAAGTACAAAAATATTGATTTTGAATTTTGACAAGATTAATCAAAAATTATCTCATCATCATCATCAAAAAAGTCAAAATATTTTGACAAAGTCGAAATATTTTGAGAAAAAAAGTCAAAATAATTTGAGAAAAAAGTCGAAATAATTTGAGAAAAAAGCCAAAATATTTTGAGAAAAAAAGTCAAAATAATTTGAGAAAAAAGTCAAAATATTTTACGAAAAAATGATCTCATCATCATCAAAAAAGTCGAAATAATTTGAGAAAAAAGTCAAAATATTTTGAGAAAAAAGTCAAAATATGTTAAGAAAAAAAAAGTCAAAATATTTAGAGAAAAAAGCCAAAATATTTTGAGAAAAAAAGTCAAAATAATCTTAGAAAAAAGTCAAAATATTTTTAGAAAAAAGTCAAAATATTTAGAGAAAAAGCCAAAATATTTTGAGAAAAAAAGTCAAAATATTTTTAGAAAAAAGTCAAAATATTTTAAGAAAAAATGATCTCATCATCATTACCATCATCAAAAAAGTCGAAATAATTTGACAAAAAAGTCGAAATAATTTGAGAAAGAAGTCAAAATATTTAAAAAAAAAAAGTCAAAATATTTTAAGAAAAAAAGTCAAAATATTTTGAGAAAAAAGTCAAAATAATTTTAGAAAAAAGTCAAAATATTTTGAGAAAAAAGTCAAAATGTTTTGAGAAAAAAGTCAAAATGTTTTGAGAAAAAAAGTCAAAATAATTTTTGAAAAAAGTCAAAATAATTTGACAAAAAAGTCAAAATAATTTGAGAAAAAAAGTCAAAATATTTTAAGAAAAAAAGTCAAAATATTTTGAGAAAAAAGTCAAAATCTGTTAAGAAAAAAAAAGTCAAAATAATTTGAGAAAAAAGCCAAAATATTTAGAGAAAAAAGTCCAAATATTTTAAGAAAAAATGATCTCATCATCATTACCATCATCAAAAAAGTCGAAATAATTTGACAAAAAAGTCGAAATAATTTGAGAAAAAAGTCAAAATATTTTGAGAAAAAAAGTCAAAATAATTTTAGAAAAAAAGCTGACCTTTGTCTTTCATCCCGGAGTCCTCTGGATCTCCTGAAGGTTTCGTGGTAGAAGTCTTGGGTTCCTCGGTGAGAATGTCTTCATAGGGTACGTCTTTGGCTTTGGGAAAGGGGCTGAAGGAGCGCGGCGAGGCGATCTGCGGAGGGGCGATTTGCCCGACCTCGTAGCTGGCGACTGCTTCCCTGTACCCGCCTTCCTCCGCCTCGCAGCGATACGTCCCAAAGGTGTCGGAGGTGGCAAGGAAGCTCAGGCTTCCGTCAGCTGAGTGGATGAAGAGTTTGTCCGGCAGGCCGTCGGATCGAGAGGACGTCCAGGTCAGAGAGGCCACGTTGGAAGGTTTCCGACACTGAAGCCTCACCGCTTCGTTCAGATGAACGCTGACTTCTGGAGGGCAGAAAATAACACGTGAGAGGCTAGATGGAGCCAGTTACCTCCAGGATCTGTGCTAAGCTAGGCTAGATGGAGCCGGTTACCTCCAGGATCTGTCCTAAGCTAGGCTAGATGGAGCCAGTTATCTCCAGGATCTGTGCTAAGCTAGGCTAGATGGAGCCGGTTACCTCCAGGATCTGTCCTAAGCTAGGCTAGATGGAGCCAGTTATCTCCAGGATCTGTGCTAAGCTAGGCTAGATGGAGCCAGTTACCTCCAGGATCTGTGCTAAGCTAGGCTAGATGGAGCCGGTTACCTCCAGGATCTGGGCTAAGCTAGGCTAGATGGAGACAGTTACCTCCAGGATCTGTGCTAAGCTAGGCTAGATGGAGCCAGTTATCTCCAGGATCTGTGCTAAGCTAGGCTAGATGGAGCCAGTTACCTCCAGGATCTGTGCTAAGCTAGGCTAGATGGAGCCGGTTACCTCCAGGATCTGTGCTAAGCTAGGCTAGATGGAGCCGGTTACCTCCAGGATCTGTGCTAAGCTAGGCTAGATGGAGCCAGTTACCTCCAGGATCTGTGCTAAGCTAGGCTAGATGGAGCCAGTTACCTCCAGGATCTGTGCTAAGCTAGGCTAGATGGAGCCAGTTACCTCCAGGATCTGTGCTAAGCTAGGCTAGATGGAGCCGGTTACCTCCAGGATCTGGGCTAAGCTAGGCTAGATGGAGACAGTTACCTCCAGGATCTGTGCTAAGCTAGGCTAGGTGGAGCCAGTTACCTCCAGGATCTGGGCTAAGCTAGGCTAGATGGAGACAGTTACCTCCAGGATCTGTGCTAAGCTAGGCTAGATGGAGCCAGTTACCTCCAGGATCTGTGCTAAGCTAGGCTAGATGGAGCCGGTTACCTCCAGGATCTGTCCTAAGCTAGGCTAGATGGAGCCAGTTATCTCCAGGATCTGTGCTAAGCTAGGCTAGATGGAGCCGGTTACCTCCAGGATCTGTCCTAAGCTAGGCTAGATGGAGCCAGTTATCTCCAGGATCTGTGCTAAGCTAGGCTAGATGGAGCCGGTTACCTCCAGGATCTGTGCTAAGCTAGGCTAGATGGAGCCAGTTACCTCCAGGATCTGTGCTAAGCTAGGCTAGATGGAGCCGGTTACCTCCAGGATCTGTCCTAAGCTAGGCTAGATGGAGCCGGTTACCTCCAGGATCTGTCCTAAGCTAGGCTAGATGGAGCCAGTTATCTCCAGGATCTGTGCTAAGCTAGGCTAGATGGAGCCAGTTACCTCCAGGATCTGTGCTAAGCTAGGCTAGATGGAGCCGGTTACCTCCAGGATCTGGGCTAAGCTAGGCTAGATGGAGACAGTTACCTCCAGGATCTGTGCTAAGCTAGGCTAGATGGAGCCAGTTACCTCCAGGATCTGTGCTAAGCTAGGCTAGATGGAGCCGGTTACCTCCAGGATCTGTCCTAAGCTAGGCTAGATGGAGCCAGTTATCTCCAGGATCTGTGCTAAGCTAGGCTAGATGGAGCCAGTTACCTCCAGGATCTGTGCTAAGCTAGGCTAGATGGAGCCGGTTACCTCCAGGATCTGGGCTAAGCTAGGCTAGATGGAGACAGTTACCTCCAGGATCTGTGCTAAGCTAGGCTAGGTGGAGCCAGTTACCTCCAGGATCTGTGCTAAGCTAGGCTAGATGGAGCCAGTTACCTCCAGGATCTGTGCTAAGCTAGGCTAGATGGAGCCGGTTACCTCCAGGATCTGTGCTAAGCTAAGCTAGATGGAGCCAGTTACCTCCAGGATCTGTGCTAAGCTAGGCTAACGGTGGGGGCGTCAGACAGAGTTACGACACGCACGGAGATGAGAAGGGTATGTCTGGACTCGTCTAACTCTGGGGGATACGGGGAATAAGACAAAGTCCCAATAAGTCGACATGTTTTATGCTTCTGCGTCAACTCCACGCCGTAGCTATATGCCCTCACTCCTACGGGGGGTGATAAGTCTGAGGTTATTTGCGAGGTGTCTGCCAGCCAGTTTATGTTATGTTAGCATGCTAACTTTAGCACAACTGCCCACAAAGTACTGCTTGCTGGCCAAGTGCTGATTTCAAAACGTTACTGACATATAGACACTTTACAGACGGATAACCCGTCATTGTAACCAAAATATGTCTGAGTGTATTTGCAAAGCTGACGTCAGTGAACTAGCATGTTGCTACTCCCCACAGTAGGCTGCTGGAAACACCGACCATCAACACACAGGACGAGTCGACCAATCACAGTCCTTGCGGTCTGCGTCACCTCAACGCAAAGTTATACATTTTTGGAGGTGCAGGTCGAGCTACGGCGGAGGGCTCGGAGAGGGGTTTGCGTCGATGCAGAGGGGTCTACGGGGGTAATGTTTCTAAAACATGTCTCATAACATGTATATAAGATGTTACCTGTGGCTGGGAGCGGACTGTTCCTAGTTTGTCCCAGACATTGTTTTTCAACATTACCGTCCTCCAGGTCTTGAGCCCTGAGGAGTAAAGCGACAGTCAGTCATTAAAAAAAGAAGCTGAAAGCGACAAAACATCCAAAAACTTTAGAAAAAGTGACAAAAATGCCAAAAACATCTAAGAAAGTGACAGAAATGGGGGGGGGGGAATGCCAAAAACATTGAAAAGTAAGTAAGTAGGTAAGTAAGTAAGTAAGTAAGTAAGTATGTAAGTATGTAAGTAAGTAGGTAAGTAAGTAAGTAGGTAAGTAAGTAAGTATGTAAGTAGGTAAGTAAGTAAGTAAGTATGTAAGTAGGTAAGTAAGTAAGTAAGTAAGTAGGTAAGTAAGTAAGTAAGTAAGTAAGTAAGTATGTAAGTAAGTAAGTAAGTAAGTATGTAAGTAGGTAAGTAAGTAGGTAAGTAAGTAAGTAGGTAAGTAAGTAAGTATGTAAGTAGGTAAGTAAGTAAGTAAGTAAGTAGGTAAGTAAGTAAGTAAGTATGTAAGTAGGTAAGTAAGTAAGTATGTAAGTAGGTAAGTAGGTAAGTAAGTAAGTAAGTAAGTATGTAAGTAGGTAAGTAGGTAGGTAAGTAAGTAGGTAAGTAAGTAAGTAATTAGGTAAGTAAGTAAGTAAGTACGTAAGTAGGTAAGTAAGTAAGTAGGTAAGTAAGTAAGTAAGTGAGTAAGTAGGTAAGTAAGTAAGTAAGTAGGTAAGTGAGTAAGTAGGTAAGTAAGTAAGTAAGTAGGTAAGTAAGTAAGTAAGTGAGTAAGTAGGTAAGTAAGTAGGTAAGTAAGTAGGTAAGTAAGTAAGTAAATGAGTAAGTAAGTAGGTAAGTAAGTAAATGAGTAAGTAAGTAGGTAAGTAGGTAAGTAAGTAAGTAAGTAGGTAAGTAAGTAAGTAGGTAAGTAAGTAAGTAAGTAAGTGATTAAGTAGGTAAGTAGGTAAGTCAGTAAGTAAGTAAGTAGGTAAGTAAGTAGGTAAGTAAGTAAATAGGTAAGTGAGTAAATAAGTAGTTAAGTAGGTAAGTAAGTAGGTAAGTAAGTAAGTAGGTAAGTAAGTAAATAGGTAAGTGAGTAAATAAGTAGTTAAGTAGGTAAGTAAGTAGGTAAGTAAGTAAGTAGGTAAGTAAGTAAATAGGTAAGTGAGTAAATAAGTAGTTAAGTAGGTAAGTAAGTAGGTAAGTAAGTAAGTAGGTAAGTGAGTAAATAAGTAGTTAAGTAGGTAAGTAAGTAGGTAAAAGGTATTTCTAGAGCACATTTAAACACAACTTAAGCTGAAAAAATAACAAAAACATTGAAAAAAAGCAATGTGATTCCAACAGGAAGAAAGCAACAAAAACATTGAACATTTTCTCCCGTACATGTTGTGTTGCTGAGCGTCCGGGGCGGTGCAGACGCCGTCGGTGCGGCTCCATCCACACAGCGGATCTCTGGCCAGAACACACTGGCTGCAGGTTCTGTAGCCGGAGCACCGGGCCACCGGGACAGCCGTCACGCCCTCCGATGTGCCCACGTAGAGGACTCCCTACAGGAGCAGAGAACACAGTTAAGCCTGGTTCCCACGGCAGGATAATTAGGCCGATTTTAGCCCTGATTCCCCCCTTCAGACGATCTTAAGGATGCTCCGATGATCGTAGAATAATCTGATCAGATGATCGTAGAATAATCTGATCAGATGATCGTAGAATAATCTGATCAGATATTCCTGCCGTGTGTGGTGTGTTAAGACTGCTCTCGTCTGCTGGGAAGGACGTCGGGACCGCTCCCATCTCAAATCGGGGATATCCAACATGTTGGATTGTTTTGGCCCGATGTCTCCTCGTGTGTGGCGTCCCCCGGGGACCAACGAGCACGCAGCCTGTGGACTGTGGCGTGGAGCCAATCAGATTTGTTGTTTACTCTGAAGTCACGTTTGATCTCGAGGGACTTTGAAAGATTTCCCGTCTGACCTGGGAACGCTCGGGAGTCACATCGGTTGGTGTGTGATGTGTTGATGTTGCCGTCACGCTGTACGACCAGAACTGTTAGACCCGTGATCTTTTATCGCCGTGTGGGGTCTCTCAGGGTTGGAAAATCGGCCGACAATTTTAAAATCGTCCCGTGTGAACCAGGCTTTACACACATCGAGCCCTATTTTAACCATCTGAGCCAAGGGTCAGCAAACTGACTGAACAGGATTGTGAAGACAGCCAGCAAGATCATCAGTGCCCCTCTCCCCTCCCTGCTGGAGATATACAACCAGCGGTGTGCTCGCAGGGCCATCAACATCATAAAAGACCCTTCCCACACTTCCCATAGCCTTTACTCCCTCCTTCCATCTGGGAAAAGATACAGGAGCCTCTTCTCCAGATCCAGCAGGATGCTGAACAGCTACTTTCCTCAGGCTGTGAGGATTTTAAATGGACTGTGCCCCCTCCCACCGCCATGCTTCCCTACCGTGCAGCTACATGACTGCATTGCACCTGCACTTTACATACTGTGCAGCTGTTCTGCACAAGCTGCTACTCTCCACTGCATTTTAATACTGTGCCCAAGCTCCTCCTATATGTCTATATGCTGTATTTTATGTTTTTTATCCTATTTATTTACTTGCTTTATACTGACACTTGGGGGAACAATATTTCATGTTTTGTATGTACAGAAGTACACATGATAATGACAATAAAGTAAATCTTGAATCTTGAACTTAGGCAAGGGGGCCACCATTGGCACGTGGTAGCTCAATCAATGGTACACAAGCAATTAATGTTGGGAATTTTCTAATCCACATGCCAAATGAACTCTTTTACAGCCATTGGCAGGAGCACATCCTGTTATTTACGGTAGTTTGATTGACTTTTTTCCCCATCCTCCTCTGCCTGTGATTGGCTAGTACTCGTTGCCTTCTCCACAGCAAGGAATAAACACAGCCTTAGCTTGGTAGGAGATGAAAGGCTTAATGCTGATATGGCACACTGACTAACGAGAACATTTCAAAACGGCACTTCTTATTAAAAAGGTTGCCGACTCATGATCTGAGTGCACAGCATGAAGCGCCTGGAGCAGGTGCGTTTAGGGCGTGTATAAATCCACTTGAACGGCGGATAAAAAGGGTCTGTGCGCCAGGCGCATGGTTCTAAAGGGTTGGACTTAGTGTCTTCATTAATCAGAGGTGTGTTCTGGGCGTAACATGCAATCAACCAATCAGAGATCATCTCCCATTCCCTTTAAAAGCCAGGCACGTTTGGACCTTGGAGCATTGCTGTTATGATGGCGGATTTGCTGAGCAGGAAGGAGAGATGTTCAGGAGAAGAAACTGATCTGCTCGTGTGTGAAGTGAAAACGTGCGAGCAGATCTTATATGGCCCGAGCACTATGCCACCAAAACTCCACGAGGTGAAGCAGGTGTTAAAATAACAATGAAATACTGCGTTATTGACTTTAGACCAGGGAAAGGATACCTACAGAGCTAGACCTTTAAAACCTCTTTAAGACCTTTCTGTTTAACCAGAAACAGCTCTGAAGTCGCTAGCGCTAATCCCACCAGACTCCATTTAAAAAAGCAATACTTTTAGCGTGTATAGACCCAACATATCTTCACATGTAAATCAGTAAACTATGTGTTTATTTCAACCAAAACTAGAGTTGTGATGGTTGGAAAAGTGGAAAGACGACCCAAAACGGCCTTTAGTAGTTATATTTTGTTTCTGTCGACTTTGAATGAAGTGTATTTAACGATGCTAAAATTACTGTTTATTTACATGGAGTCTGGTGGGTTTAGCGAACGCAATTTCGCGGATGAATTTATGTTTAAAAAAAGGATCTTACTCTTTAACAGAAAGGTCGACCTCCTTAGAAATCCTTTCCATAATGTTGTCAGACACTTAGATTAATAATCTGAGCCTGTCAGCGGCAAAACAAGCACTTTTGTGACCGTAAATACAAGATGCACAATTGCCCTATTAACTTACATTATAGCTTGTTTTGCTGAATGCTGCGATCTCGCTTAATACTGGACCAATGTCAAAGATTGTTGTTTACATATATGTCATCCTTGCCAGAGAGTGTGAGATTTACCTTTGAGGAGGAGAGGACGATGCTTTTCACCAGCTGAGGCTGAGAGAAAACCTGAATCTCCTCAACAACCTGCACACCCCGAGCCAACAAAACCACTTTATGGAGGAATCCAGACTCTAAAACCGCAGAGAGAGAAGAGGAAGATCTGTTATCTCCAGATTAAAACTGTTGTCATTATAAGTAAGTACGTAGATAAGTAAGTAAGTAAGTAAGTAAGTAGGTAAGTAGGTAAGTAGGTAGGTAGGTAAGTAGGTAAGTAGGTAGGTAGGTAAGTAGGTAAGTAAGTAGGTAGGTAAGTAGGTAAGTAGGTAAGTAAGTAGGTAGTTAAGTAGGTAAGTAAGTAAGTAGGTAAGTAACTAAGTAAGTAGGTAAGTAGGTCAGTAGGTAAGTAAGTAGGTAAGTAAGTAACTAAGTAAGTAGGTAAGTAAGTAAGTAGGTAAGTAACTAAGTAGGTAAGTAAGTAAGTAGGTAAGTAAGTAAGTAGGTAAGTAACTAGGTAAGTAAGTAGGTAAGTAACTAAGTAGGTAGGTAAGTAAGTAAGTAGGTAAGTAACTAAGTAAGTAGGTAAGTAGGTCAGTAGGTAAGTAAGTAGGTCAGTAGGTAAGTAAGTAGGTAAGTAGGTAAGTAAGTAAGTAACTAAGTAAGTAGGTAGGTAAGTAAGTAAGTAGGTAAGTAAGTAGATAGGTAAGTAGGTAAGTGAGTAGGTAAGTAAGTAGGTAAGTAGGTAAGTAAGGCATGACTTACATTGGGCTTGAGTTTGGAAATGGTTCTAACTGTTTTTGCATGTGACTTTACATATGGGGTGAGGTGGCCTAGCATACTGTTGAGTTTAAAGTCTCACCTGTAAGAAGGAAAAGGACGGTATACTGTTTTCCATTGGCTGCCTGCGTCCTCAGTGCCGCTACGTGACTGTACTGCTGCCCTGAAGAAACCACGACGGGACCGCCTCCGACCGGTTTCACTTTGCCGCTGGTCAGGAAACTCTTCTTCACCTGCTCTAAATCAGAATCTGAAGCACTGTCCAGTCCACACTGTCGGGAGAGTCACACAGGAACATCTTACCGCACTTTATAAAAACCAGACGCAGTTTGATGTCCACACTTACAAACTTTGAGGCACGTTCCCGCTAAGGGCTCCTGCACACTGGCTGCGTGGCGTGAGCGTGGCGTTTCTGTTGCGTGTCAGCTGCGTGGCGTGAGCGTGGCGTTTCTGTTGCGTGTCAGCTGCGTGGCGTGAGCGTGGCGTTTCTGTTGCGTGTCAGCTGCGTGGCGTGAGCGTGGCGTTTCTGTTGCGTGTCAGCTGCGTGGCGTTTTCTATGTCTTTGCACACCAGAAACGTGCCTGACACTGCTGCTGCTAGCCTTGTCTGTACACATGTATGGTTCCCATTGATAAAATGAAATAATAGCCTGTTCTTCAACTTTATTTTGTCAATATTTTTGTGTTTGTACATTTGGTTGCACATATTTCGATATATATTTTTACATTTCAATTCCCTTTCCTGAGATAATAAAGTCCATGTTATTGTTTTATCAAAATCCCCCAAAAATCTAAACCTAGAGACTTTCAAACATCAAAATGTCATTTATTAATATGTATTCGTGTCAAAATGACATATAAACATCTTTTCGTATTCTATTTTGCCTGGAAACGCTTGTGTGTCGCGTGATAGATAGAAGTCAGTCCTATTTCTAGCAATTACACGTTTTCGGCGCGGCTCGAGCCGTGACTGAGACGTGCGTGTCACGCAGGCAAGCAGGTAAGCTCTAACCTGTTAACATGGGAGCCGAAATAAAAACGTACACGCCACGCAGCTGACACACTCACGCCACACAGCCAGTGTGCAGGAGGCTTAAGTCTGTGAGGGCATAAGTCTGTGAGGGCTTAAGTCTGTGAGGGCATAAGTCTGTGAGGGCTTAAGTCTGTGAGGGCATAAGTCTGTGAGGGCATAAGTCTGTGAGGGCTTAAGTCTGTGAGGGCTTAAGTCTGTGAGGGCTTAAGTCTGTGAGGGCTTAAGTCTGTGAGGGCTTAAGTCTGTGAGGGCTTAAGTCTGTGAGGGCATAAGTCTGTGAGGGCATAAGTCTGTGAGGGCTTAAGTCTGTGAGGGCTTAAGTCTGTGAGGGCTTAAGTCTGTGAGGGCTTAAGTTGCGTTCACTCCACCTGAGTGTCCCCCCTGCGGTAACCCCCGCTGCAGCCTGAACACACTTTAACAGCGATATGTACGAATGTTTCATGTTGCTAAATATCTGCATGTGACTCTTGTATGGAAGTCAAAGCGTGCTCCCCACCTGTCCCAGGTAGGAGTGTTGAACTGAACTCCACCGGTGGTTCTGGAAGTCTAAGGTCATGTAGGTCCCAGTGAACACCGCTCTGATGTCCTGCAGCTTAAACACGCACACGGACGATTCTGGACCCGAGGACCTGCACCACACCACAGACAACACTCATGTTATTTTCTGTTTGGAAAAAGCTTGCTTGATTTTTCCGGCGGCTAAACGTGGACCTCCGGGTATTGGTGCCGTTTATCTGCATGTAGCACGGGCGTAACTTTGTGCTTTGTCCACAAGGTTTACCAGGGTTGAGGCTAGAGGGGATACAGCTACCGCCACGACAGTTCATTTTAGGAAAAAGATCGTGGTTTGGATTGAAGTAAGTAAGTAAGTAAGTAAGTAAGTAAGTAAATAGGTAAGTAAGTAAGTAGGTAAGTAAGTAAGTAGGTAAGTAGGTAAGTGAATAAGTTGGTAAGCGAATAAGTAAGTAAGTAAATAGATAAGTAAGTAGCCTAAGTAGGTAAGTAAGTAATTAAGTAGGTAAGTAAGTAAGTAGGTAATTAAGTAAGTAGATAAGTAAGTAAGTAGGTAATTAAGTAAATAAGTAGGTAAGTAGGTAAGTGAATAAGTTGGTAAGCGAATAAGTAAATAGGTAAGTAAGTAGGTAAGTAAGTAATTAAGTAGGTAAGTAAGTAAGTAAATAAGTAGGTAAGTAAGTATGTACATAGGTAAGTAGGTAAGTAAATGAGTAGGTAAGTAATTAATAAGTAGGTAAGTAAGTCAGTAGGTAAGTGAATAAGTAGGTAAGTAAGTAAGTAAGTAAGTAAATATGTAGGTAATTAAGTACGTACGTAGGTAAGTAGGTAAGTAAGTACGTGAGTAGGTAAGTAAGTAGGTAACTAAGTACGTAGGTAAGTAAGTCAGTAGGTAGGTAAGTAAATAAGTAGGTAAGCGAATAAGAAAGTAATTAAGTAGGTAAGTAGGTAAGTGAATAAGTAGAAAACACTCCTGAGTTACGAACACGCGTTTCCTGGTTAAAGGTATTAAAATTATATTATTATATATTTTGCGTAACTTTGTGTAACTTCTGGCCGTAGCTGTATCCCTTCTCATCAGATGGTGGTCTGGCTTCCTACCACTGAGAGGTGAAGACGCCGTAGAACAGCGTGTCCGTGGCGTTGCTGCCCTCTGGCGGCGGCAGCACGAAAACGTCCTGGAGGACATTGAAGGGAAGATGTTTGGGAACCTGACAGACCAGAGAGGATTTGGCAAAGGACGTCCACTTATTCTGCAGAATCCTCTGTCCACCAACATCATCCTGGGAAGCCAAACACAGAGAACACGTTTATTTATATATATATATATATATATATATATATATATATATATATATATATATATATATATATATATATATATATATATATATATATATATATATATATTTATTTGTATATACAGTGGTGCTTATAAGTTTATTAACCCATGCTAAAGTTGAGTAAAAAGAGGAATAAAAAATAATCTTTTGGAAATTGATCTTAATGCCTTAATTAAAAAAATTAGGAAAAATCCGACCTTTAAGGACACCAATTTTGTTTGTGAATGAAAAATGTATCGTTAATAAATAAATATTCTTCCTTAAAATACAGGGGGCGTAAGTCAGTCCACCCCTATGTTAGATTCCCATAGAGGCAGGCAGACTTTTATTTTGAAAGGCCAGTTATTTCATGGATCCAGGATACTATGCATCCTGATGAAGTTCCCTTGGTCCCCACATCATCACATCCCCTTCACCATACCCCCACATCATCACATCCCCTTCACCATACCCCCCCACATCATCACATCCCCTTCACCGTACCCCCACATCATCACATCCCCTTCACCATACCCCCCCATCATCACATCCCCTTCACCATACCCCCCCATCATCACATCCCCTTCACCATACCCCCCACATCATCACATCCCCTTCACCATACCCCCCCATCATCACATCCCCTTCACCATACCCCCCCATCATCACATCCCCTTCACCATACCCCCCCATCATCACATCCCCTTCACCATACCCCCCACATCATCACATCCCCTTCACCATACCCCCCCCCCCACATCATCACATCCCCTTCACCATACCCCCCCATCATCACATCCCCTTCACCATACCCCCCCATCATCACATCCCCTTCACCATACCCCCCACATCATCACATCCCCTTCACCATACCCCCCCCCCACATCATCACATCCCCTTCACCATACCCCCCCCCATCATCACATCCCCTTCACCATACCCCCCCCCCATCATCACATCCCCTTCACCATACCCCCCACATCATCACATCCCCTTCACCATACCCCCCCATCATCACATCCCCTTCACCATACCCCCCCATCATCACATCCCCTTCACCATACCCCCCCCATCATCACATCCCCTTCACCATACCCCCACATCATCACATCCCCTTCACCATACCCCCACATCATCACATCCCCTTCACCATACCCCCCACATCATCACATCCCCTTCACCATACCCCCCCCA
>CM042321.1:1595246-1632746 GCA_023566125.1 Zingel zingel | reverse complement strand
CCATCTGACAATATGCTGCACTGTAAAAGAAAAAGAAAGTGTAAAGTGTACGGTAGTACAGGGTGCCAGAAAATACTTAAAAACAACTTTAAAATCAATTCTAAACTGTTGAAGTAGGCGGTGAAGTTGTGATATTATTAACCAATTACTAACACTAATGCTACAACATCAATTCAAATTAAAAGCCAGATTAAAAAAAGATTAAAAAGCCTTGAAAAAAAATGCCAAAAGCGTTAAAAAAAGACGCAGAAAAAGTGCTGAAAGCATTAAAAAAAAGCACCAAAAAATGATTTTTAAAAAAGTGTCAAAAAAAAGTTAAAAAAAAGCTTAAAAAAAGCCTTGAAAAAACGTCAACAGGGCGTCAAAAAAGCGCCGGAAAAAGTGCTAAATGTTCCCTAGGACCCACTGTCCCCAATTTCCCTCGCCCCGAGTGACTCTTGTGCCTTCCTCTCCCCTCCGGGGTCGATTTATTTTGACCATTTGGGTCGTCCCTCCTCCCTCCCTGGGTTGTTTCCGGTTTTTTTTTTTTTGGACATCTAGGATCTGTCCCTTGGGGGGGGTCCTGTTATGGGTTTGGTGTGTTTTATCTTATTTTGGTAGTCTGTTTCTGTTCTGTATTTTGTGTTTCCTGTTTTATTTTGATAGTTGGTCTTGTCTAGTCTGGTTGGACTTTATGTTCTGTTTTCGCGCCTTTGTGTTCCACCTGTTTCCCAGCCTTGTGTCAGCTGTCTTGTGTTTCCTTGTTACCCGGCGTATTTAGTCTTTGTCTGTCCTGTGTCAGATCATTTTGTGTCCTGTCGTGGTGTTCTGTGTAATGCTACGTTTACACGTGGCCGGCTATTTTCATAAACGGACATTTCAAACATCGTGCACAGCTGTCAGATTTCAGAAAAGTGTTCGTTTACATGTACCCGTGTATATATATGCTGTCAATGCCGTCAAGAGCACGACCAGACCTGTAGGTGGCGGTGGAACGAGAAGCTCAAGCACACGTTAGCCAATCAGAATCCAGAAAATAGCAACAACAGCAACGAATCCCTTCCTCTCTCTTCTCTTCCTCACTTCCTCGGCTGCCTAGACCTCCGTTTGTCTCTTTTTACGTGCAAACGTGCAAACGAAGTCTTCCAAAATCTCCACTCTGGCCGAGTTTTTAGAAATAATCCGTTTCTGTGATTAAAAACGGGGTTTTCGTGTAAACGAGAGGCCAAACCGCAGGAAAATATCTGCGTCTTCCCTTCGTGTAAACGGGGCATGAGTCTCCTGTCTAGTCCTTTGTGATAGCTCCTGTCCGTGTTTTTGTTCCAGTCTCTTAGTTTGCGTTAGTCTTCCCTGCGGTCTCTGTCCCCAGTTTTGTTATTTAGCTCCGTTTTCCTTTTTTGGACTTCCTCAGTTAATACTCCGAATGTTGTTTCTTGCGTTTTTTCACTATTTTTGTATTCCTGTTGGTTTTGTACCCGGGATTTTTTTCACTTCAAAACTATCCTCGGTTTTCTGCCTCTGGATTTTGGGTCCGCATTTTCTCCAGCCACACTTAACACTGAAAGCTTCAAGAAAAAAAAAACCCCAAAAGTGCATGAAAACGCCTAAAAAACATTTTTAAAAAAAGTCGGAAAATATTTCACAAGCGTCAGAAAAATGTCAAGAATGCACCTAAAAAAAGAGGCAGAAAAAGCATAGAAAGCACTGTAAATAAAAGCATTTCAAAAAAGTGTCAAAACAGAGTCATGAAAGCATAAAAAAGCCTTGAAAAATGTCAACAAGGCGTCAAAAAAACTGCGCGGGGAAAAACTGCCGAAAGCCTCAAGAAAAACCCCCCAAAAGTGCCTGAAAAAGCCTAAAGAAACATTTTAAAAATGGGTCGAAAAATGTTTGAAAAGCGTGTTGTGAGTTCGTGAGAAACGGACGGCCCTCTCAGCGTTACCTTTCTGGGACCGTGAGAAAACATTTAACCCTCGTGGTGTCTTCCCGTCGACCTGCAACTTTTGGTTTTGGTTTTGGTCGTCTTTTTCAACACTTTTGGGGCTTTCCCCCTTTTTTTGAGCCTTTTGAAGTTTTTATGGGGTTTTCCCAAATTTTTAAAGCTTTTTTTTTTTTCAATATTTGTCACTTTTTCAACATTTGTCATTTTTTCGACATTTGTCACTTTTTCAACATTTGTCACTTTTTCGACATTTGTCACTTTTTCGACATTTGTCACTTTTTCGACATTTGTCACTTTCGACATTTGTCATTTTTTTTTTACATCTGTCACTTTTTCGACATTTGTCACTTTTTCAACATTTGTCATTTTTTCGACATTTGTCACTTTTTCAACATTTGTCACTTTTTCGACATTTGTCACTTTTCGACATTTGTCACTTTTTCGACATTTGTCACTTTTTCGACATTTGTCACTTTTTCGACATTTGTCATTTTTTCGACATTTGTCACTTTCGACATTTGTCACTTTTTCAACATTTGTCATTTTTGACATTTGTCACTTTTTCGACATTTGTCACTTTTGACATTTTTGTCACTTTTTCGACATTTGTCATTTTTTCGACATTTGTCACTTTTGACATTTGTCACTTTTTCGACATTTGTCACTTCCGACATTTGTCACTTTTTGACATTTGTCACTTTTTCGACATTTGTCACTTTTTCGACATTTGTCACTTTTTTGACATTTGTCATTTTTTCGACATTTGTCACTTTTTCGACATTTGTCACTTCCGACATTTGTCACTTTTTTGACATTTGTCACTTTTTCAACTAACTTTTTCGACATTTGTCACTTTTTCGACATTTGTCATTTTTTCGACATTTGTCACTTTTTCGACATTTGTCATTTTTTTTACATCTGTCACTTTTTTGACATTTGTCACTTTTTCGACATTTGTCACTTTTTTGACATTTGTCACTTTTTCAACTAACTTTTTCGACATTTGTCACTTTTGACATTTGTCACTTTTGACATTTGTCACTTTTTCGACATTTGTCACTTCCGACATTTGTCACTTTTTGACATTTGTCACTTTTTCGACATTTGTCACTTTTTCGACATTTGTCATTTTTTCGACATTTGTCACTTTTTCGACATTTGTCATTTTTTTTTTTACATCTGTCACTTTTTTGACATTTGTCACTTTTTCGACATTTGTCACTTTTTTGACATTTGTCACTTTTTCAACATTTGACACTTTTTCGACATTTGTCATTTTTCGACATTTGTCACTTTTTTGACATTTGTCACTTTTTCAACTAACTTTTTCAACATTTGTCACTTTTTCGACATTTGTCACTTTCGACATTTGTCACTTTTTCGACATTTGTCACTTTTTCGACATTTGTCATTTTTCGACATTTGTCACTTTTTTGACATTTGTCACTTTTTCAACTAACTTTTTCAACATTTGTCACTTTTTCGACATTTGACACTTTTTCGACATTTGTCACTTTTTCGACATTTGTCACTTTTTCGACATTTGACACTTTTTCGACATTTGTCACTTTTTCGACATTTGTCACTTTTTCAACATTTGTCACTTTTTCGACATTTGTCACTTTTTCGACATTTGACACTTTTTCGACATTTGTCACTTTTTCGACATTTGTCACTTTTTCAACATTTGTCACTTTTTTGACATTTGACACTTTTTCGACATTTGTCACTTTTTCGACATTTGTCACTTTTTCGACATTTGACACTTTTTCGACATTTGTCACTTTTTTGACATTTGTCACTTTTTTGACATTTGACACTTTTTCGACATTTGTCACTTTTTCGACATTTGTCACTTTTTCAACATTTGACACTTTTTCGACATTTGTCACTTTTGACATTTGTCACTTTTTTGACATTTGTCACTTTTTCAACTAACTTTTTCAACATTTGTCACTTTTTTGACATTTGACACTTTTTCGACATTTGTCACTTTTTCGACATTTGTCACTTTTTCAACATTTGACACTTTTTCGACATTTGTCACTTTTTTGACATTTGTCACTTTTTTGACATTTGTCACTTTTTTGACATTTGTCACTTTTTGACATTTGTCACTTTTTCAACTAACTTTTTCGACATTTGTCACTTTCAACATTTGTCACTTTTTCGACATTTGTCACTTTCGACATTTGTCACTTTTTCGACATTTTTCACTTTTTGACATTTGTCACTTTTTCAACATTTGTCACTTTTTTGACATTTGACACTTTTTTGACATTTGACACTTTTTTGACATTTGACACTTTTTCGACATTTGACACTTTTTCGACGTTTGTCTTTTTTTGAGCCTTTTGAAGTTTTTATGGGGTTTTCCCAAATTTTTGAAGCTTTTTTTTTTTACATTTGTCATTTTTTGACATTTGTCACTCTTTCGACATTTGTCAATTTTTTTAAATATTTGTGTCACTTTTTAAACATTTGTCACTTTTTGACATTTGTCACTTTTTCAACATTTGTCATTTTTTCGACATTTGTCACTTTTTTGACATTTGTCACTTTTTTGAGCCTTTTGAAGTTTTCATGGGGTTTTCCCAAATTTTAATTTTTTTTTTACATTTGTCACTTTTTCAAGATTTGTCACTTTTTCAACATTTGTCATTTTTTCGACATTTGTCATTTTTTCGACATTTGTCACTTTTGACATTTGTCACTTTTTCGACATTTGTCACTTCCGACATTTGTCACTTTTTGACATTTGTCACTTTTTCGACATTTGTCACTTTTTCGACATTTGTCACTTTTGACATTTGTCATTTTTTCGACATTTGTCACTTTTTCGACATTTGTCATTTTTTTTTTACATCTGTCACTTTTTTGACATTTGTCACTTTTTCGACATTTGTCACTTTTTTGACATTTGTCACTTTTTCAACATTTGACACTTTTTCGACATTTGTCATTTTTCGACATTTGTCACTTTTTTGACATTTGTCACTTTTTCAACTAACTTTTTCAACATTTGTCACTTTTTCGACATTTGTCACTTTCGACATTTGTCACTTTTTCGACATTTGTCACTTTTTCGACATTTGTCATTTTTCGACATTTGTCACTTTTTTGACATTTGTCACTTTTTCAACTAACTTTTTCAACATTTGTCACTTTTTCGACATTTGACACTTTTTCGACATTTGTCACTTTTTCGACATTTGTCACTTTTTCGACATTTGACACTTTTTCGACATTTGTCACTTTTTCGACATTTGTCACTTTTTCGACATTTGTCACTTTGACATTTGTCACTTTTTCGACATTTGACACTTTTTCGACATTTGTCACTTTTTCGACATTTGTCACTTTTTTGACATTTGACACTTTTTCGACATTTGTCACTTTTTCGACATTTGTCACTTTTTCAACATTTGACACTTTTTCGACATTTGTCACTTTTTTGACATTTGTCACTTTTTTGACATTTGACACTTTTTCGACATTTGTCACTTTTTCGACATTTGTCACTTTTTCAACATTTGACACTTTTTCGACATTTGTCACTTTTTTGACATTTGTCACTTTTTTGACATTTGTCACTTTTTCAACTAACTTTTTCAACATTTGTCACTTTTTTGACATTTGACACTTTTTCGACATTTGTCACTTTTTCGACATTTGTCACTTTTTCAACATTTGACACTTTTTCGACATTTGTCACTTTTTTGACATTTGTCACTTTTTTGACATTTGTCACTTTTTTGACATTTGTCACTTTTTGACATTTGTCACTTTTTCAACTAACTTTTTCGACATTTGTCACTTTCAACATTTGTCACTTTTTCGACATTTGTCACTTTCGACATTTGTCACTTTTTCGACATTTTTCACTTTTTTGACATTTGTCACTTTTTCAACATTTGTCACTTTTTTGACATTTGACACTTTTTTGACATTTGACACTTTTTTGACATTTGACACTTTTTCGACATTTGACAATTTTTCGACGTTTGTCTTTTTTTGAGCCTTTTGAAGTTTTTATGGGGTTTTCCCAAATTTTTGAAGCTTTTTTTTTTTACATTTGTCATTTTTTGACATTTGTCACTCTTTCGACATTTGTCAATTTTTTTAAATATTTGTGTCACTTTTTAAACATTTGTCACTTTTTGACATTTGTCACTTTTTCAACATTTGTCATTTTTTCGACATTTGTCACTTTTTTGACATTTGTCACTTTTTTGAGCCTTTTGAAGTTTTCATGGGGTTTTCCCAAATTTTAATTTTTTTTTTACATTTGTCACTTTTTCAAGATTTGTCACTTTTTCAACATTTGTCATTTTTTCGACATTTGTCATTTTTTCGACATTTGTCACTTTTGACATTTGTCACTTTTTCGACATTTGTCACTTCCGACATTTGTCACTTTTTGACATTTGTCACTTTTTCGACATTTGTCACTTTTTCGACATTTGTCATTTTTTCGACATTTGTCACTTTTTCGACATTTGTCATTTTTTTTTTACATCTGTCACTTTTTTGACATTTATCACTTTTTCGACATTTGTCACTTTTTTGACATTTGTCACTTTTTCAACATTTGACACTTTTTCGACATTTGTCATTTTTCGACATTTGTCACTTTTTTGACATTTGTCACTTTTTCAACTAACTTTTTCAACATTTGTCACTTTTTCGACATTTGTCACTTTCGACATTTGTCACTTTTTCGACATTTGTCACTTTTTCGACATTTGTCATTTTTTGACATTTGTCACTTTCTTGACATTTGTCACTTTTTCAACTAACTTTTTCAACATTTGTCACTTTTTCGACATTTGTCACTTTTTCGACATTTGTCACTTTTTTGACATTTGACACTTTTTCGACATTTGTCACTTTTTCGACATTTGTCACTTTTTCGACATTTGTCACTTTTTCGACATTTGACACTTTTTCGACATTTGTCACTTTTTCGACATTTGTCACTTTTTTGACATTTGTCACTTTTTTGACATTTGACACTTTTTCGACATTTGTCACTTTTTCAACATTTGACACTTTTTCGACATTTGTCACTTTTTTGACATTTGTCACTTTTTTGACATTTGTCACTTTTTCAACTAACTTTTTCAACATTTGTCACTTTTTTGACATTTGACACTTTTTCGACATTTGTCACTTTTTCGACATTTGTCACTTTTTCAACATTTGACACTTTTTCGACATTTGTCACTTTTTTGACATTTGTCACTTTTTTGACATTTGTCACTTTTTTGACATTTGTCACTTTTTGACATTTGTCACTTTTTCAACTAACTTTTTCGACATTTGTCACTTTCAACATTTGTCACTTTTTCGACATTTTTCACTTTTTTGACATTTGTCACTTTTTCAACATTTGTCACTTTTTTGACATTTGACACTTTTTTGACATTTGACACTTTTTTGACATTTGACACTTTTTCGACATTTGACACTTTTTCGACGTTTGTCTTTTTTTGAGCCTTTTGAAGTTTTTATGGGGTTTTCCCAAATTTTTGAAGCTTTTTTTTTTTACATTTGTCATTTTTTGACATTTGTCACTCTTTCGACATTTGTCAATTTTTTTAAATATTTGTGTCACTTTTTAAACATTTGTCACTTTTTGACATTTGTCACTTTTTCAACATTTGTCATTTTTTCGACATTTGTCACTTTTTTGACATTTGTCACTTTTTTGAGCCTTTTGAAGTTTTCATGGGGTTTTCCCAAATTTTAATTTTTTTTTTACATTTGTCACTTTTTCAAGATTTGTCACTTTTTCAACATTTGTCATTTTTTCGACATTTGTCACTTTTTCGACATTTGTCACTTTTTCAACATTTGACACTTTTTCGACATTTGTCACTTTTTCGACATTTGTCACTTTCGACATTTGTCACTTTTTGACATTTGTCACTTTTTCGACATTTGTCACTTTTTCGACATTTGTCACTTTTTCGACTAACTTTTTCGACATTTGTCACTTTTTCGACATTTGACACTTTTTCGACATTTGTCACTTTTTCGACATTTGTCACTTTTTCGACTAACTTTTTCGACATTTGTCACTTTTTCGACATTTGTCATTTTTTCGACATTTGACACTTTTTCGACATTTGTCACTTTTTCGACATTTGTCACTTTTTGACATTTGTCACTTTTTTGACATTTGTCACTTTTTGACATTTGTCACTTTTTCGACATTTGTCACTTTTTCGACTAACTTTTTCGACATTTGTCACTTTTTCGACATTTGTCATTTTTTCGACATTTGACACTTTTTCGACATTTGTCACTTTTTCGACATTTGTCACTTTTTCAACATTTGACACTTTTTCGACATTTGTCACTTTTTCGACATTTGACACTTTTTCGACATTTGTCACTTTTTCGACATTTGTCACTTTTTCAACATTTGACACTTTTTCGACATTTGTCACTTTTTTGACATTTGTCACTTTTTTGACATTTGTCACTTTTTCAACTAACTTTTTCAACATTTGTCACTTTTTTGACATTTGACACTTTTTCGACATTTGTCACTTTTTCGACATTTGTCACTTTTTCAACATTTGACACTTTTTCGACATTTGTCACTTTTTTGACATTTGTCACTTTTTTGACATTTGTCACTTTTTTGACATTTGTCACTTTTTTGACATTTGTCACTTTTTCAACTAACTTTTTCGACATTTGTCACTTTCAACATTTGTCACTTTTTCGACATTTGTCACTTTCGACATTTGTCACTTTTTCGACATTTTTCACTTTTTTGACATTTGTCACTTTTTCAACATTTGTCACTTTTTTGACATTTGACACTTTTTTGACATTTGACACTTTTTCGACATTTGACACTTTTTCGACGTTTGTCTTTTTTTGAGCCTTTTGAAGTTTTTATGGGGTTTTCCCAAATTTTTGAAGCTTTTTTTTTTTACATTTGTCATTTTTTGACATTTGTCACTCTTTCGACATTTGTCAATTTTTTTAAATATTTGTGTCACTTTTTAAACATTTGTCACTTTTTGACATTTGTCACTTTTTCAACATTTGTCATTTTTTCGACATTTGTCACTTTTTTGACATTTGTCACTTTTTTGAGCCTTTTGAAGTTTTCATGGGGTTTTCCCAAATTTTAATTTTTTTTTTACATTTGTCACTTTTTCAAGATTTGTCACTTTTTCAACATTTGTCATTTTTTCGACATTTGTCACTTTTTCGACATTTGTCACTTTTTCAACATTTGACACTTTTTCGACATTTGTCACTTTCGACATTTGTCACTTTTTGACATTTGTCACTTTTTTGACATTTGTCACTTTTTCGACATTTGTCACTTTTTCGACTAACTTTTTCGACATTTGTCACTTTTTCGACATTTGACACTTTTTCGACATTTGTCACTTTTTCGACATTTGTCACTTTTTCGACTAACTTTTTCGACATTTGTCACTTTTTCGACATTTGTCATTTTTTCGACATTTGACACTTTTCCGACATTTGTCACTTTTTCGACATTTGTCACTTTTTGACATTTGTCACTTTTTTGACATTTGTCACTTTTTCGACATTTGTCACTTTTTCGACTAACTTTTTCGACATTTGTCACTTTTTCGACATTTGTCATTTTTTCGACATTTGACACTTTTTCGACATTTGTCACTTTTTCGACTAACTTTTTCGACATTTGTCACTTTTTCGACATTTGTCATTTTTTCGACATTTGACACTTTTTCGACATTTGTCACTTTTTCGACTAACTTTTTCGACATTTGTCACTTTTTCGACATTTGTCATTTTTTCGACATTTGACACTTTTTCGACATTTGACACTTTTTTGACATTTGTCACTTTTTCGACATTTGTCTTTTTTGAGTCTTTTGAAGTTTTTATGGGGTTTTCCCAAATTTTTTAATTTTTTTTTGACATTTGTCAATTTTTTTAAATATTTGTCACTTTTTCGACATTTGTCACTTTTTAAACATTTGTCACTTTTTTGAGCCTTTTGAAGTTTTTATGGGGTTTTCCCAAATTTTTAAAGCTTTTTTTTTTACATTTGTCACTTTTTCGACATTTGTCATTTTTTCGACATTTTTGTCACTTTTTAAACATTTGTCACTTTTTTGACATTTTTGTCACTTTTTAAACATTTGTCACTTTTTTGACATTTTTGTCATTTCAAATGCTATAAAATTAACTAAAACTCCCAGATGTAATGAAAGTAGTGAACACATTATTCATTTAACTTGTTAACAGCGTTGTAGGGAACCATCCACGTTATTTTTTTTGACAATTAGTTCGAAAGAAAACCCAAATTTCTGATATAGAAACCTTTTGAAAATGGGTCAAATTTGACCCGAGGCCAACAGGAGGGAATCAAGAAGAGCAGTGAAGCTTCGAGGTCTGGCTGCAACATCAACATGAAAGAAAATCACACTGATGAATGGAGCTTAATAAACAAGTTAAAAAACTTTAAAATCAGTTCTAACAGATACGAGCACTGATGGGCAGTAACGCGTTAGAAGTAACGCGTTACTGTAATCTGATTACTTTTTTCAAGTAACGAGTAAAGGGATTACAATTGCAAAAACAGTAATTGGATTACTGTTACTTCCCCGTAAGCAGGCTGCGTTACTGCGTTACTTAACCCTGATTTTGTTTTGTGAGACGTATGAGCGCCGCGACGTCAGTGGTAAACGCCGACATGTGCAGTGTTGAACAAGAGACAACATGGAGCCATAGACGGCATATAAGACGAGCACGGAGCGGGGGGGAGAGCAGGACCACGCAGCCTTTAATACTTGGAAGTACCGACATTACTTTGAGTTTGACTCGGTTAAAGGTGACAACAACATCAGCGTCCGCTGTACGTCTGCGTGGGAAGAAAACGAATCTACAGCCAAATATTCCACCTCAAATCTGAGCAAGCTCCTAGCAAGCCGGCACAGGAATGTTACACTCACTGAATTAATCCCTGAACGCCCAGCTGACACGACCGCTGCGGCTACATCCAATCCCACCGGGTGAACCTGCGAGGGCCCCTCTCTGCTAACAGGAAATAGCCTTAAAGCGACAGGACGTAGTGCCGCGGGGCTGAAGGAGCTCGTCGCTGGCGATGATGTCCGGGACATGCTGCCAAGTTCCACTGTTTCAGGTCGTGCATCATAGTTTTGAAAAGTAACTTAACTAGTAAAGTAACTAATTACTTTTGAAAATAAGTAATCAGTAAAGTAACTGGATTACTTTCTTGGAGAAGTAATCACTAACTAATTACTATTTCCAAGTAACTTGACCAACACTGGATACGAGTAGCCAGTGCAGCTGAAACAAGTTGAAATAGACTCAAACAGGAGTTATAGCGTTGTTACGATGAGAACAGATCTCCGTTCCAGCCTCTGAATCTAACAAACACGTGATGTGAGGAGACAGTTTGAGACATATAGAAAGAAGAAGGCGGATTCTCTGGGTGACTGGTTGTTTCACATCCTCCGTTCTGTTTCCGTTTTCACTCGTCGGCACCCAAAGACACAACTGATCTGCAAAGAAATACAATCTTAAAGCAACAACACGTGACAATGCTTTTCATTTACACCGGGGGATTTCTGCGTCTTAAAGTCGGCAAATTTGCAAGTTGAAAAACAGTTTCGTTTTTCAAATGTCACCATACCCCCACATCATCACACCCCCTTCACCATACCCCCACATCATCACATCCCCTTCACCATACCCCCCCATCATCACATCCCCTTCACCATACCCCCACATCATCACACCCCCTTCACCATACCCCCACATCATCACATCCCCTTCACCATACCCCCACATCATCACATCCCCTTCACCATACCCCCCCATCATCACATCCCCTTCACCATACCCCCCCATCATCACATCCCCTTCACCATACCCCCACATCATCACATCCCCTTCACCATACCCCCACATCATCACATCCCCTTCACCATACCCCCACATCATCACATCCCCTTCACCATACCCCCACATCATCACACCCCCTTCACCATACCCCCCCATCATCACATCCCCTTCACCATACCCCCCACATCATCACATCCCCTTCACCATACCCCCCCATCATCACATCCCCTTCACCATACCCCCCCATCATCACATCCCCTTCACCATACCCCCCCATCATCACATCCCCTTCACCATACCCCCCCCATCATCACATCCCCTTCACCATACCCCCCCATCATCACATCCCCTTCACCATACCCCCCCCCCCACATCATCACATCCCCTTCACCATACCCCCCCATCATCACATCATCACATCCCCTTCACCATACCCCCCCATCATCACATCCCCTTCACCATACCCCCCCATCATCACATCCCCTTCACCATACCCCCCCATCATCACATCCCCTTCACCATACCCCCCCATCATCACATCCCCTTCACCATACCCCCCCACATCATCACATCCCCTTCACCATACCCCCACATCATCACATCCCCTTCACCATACCCCCACATCATCACATCCCCTTCACCATACCCCCCCATCATCACATCCCCTTCACCATACCCCCCCCCCCACATCATCACATCCCCTTCACCATACCCCCCCATCATCACATCATCACATCCCCTTCACCATACCCCCCCATCATCACATCCCCTTCACCGTACCCCCACATCATCACATCCCCTTCTATGGGAATCTAACATAGGGGTGGACTGACTTATGCCCCCTGTATTTTAAGGAAGATTATTTATTTACGATACATTATTCATTCACAAAGATAATTGGTGTCCTTAAAGGTTGGATTTTTCCTAATTTTTTAATTAAGGCATTAAGATCCAAAAAGATTATTCTTTTATTCCTCTTTTTAGTCAACTTTAACGTGGGTATCCCAATTTTTTTCGTATGTTATTAACCCCTAGGTTCCTTTTACGCCGGAATTGTCCTTTAAAGTTTTAGATTTGTTTAGTCCAAGCTCTTGATGTTGAGAACATTTTCTATTGTTCAATGATTTAAAAGGTAAAAGGGAAATAAAAAGATTTTTCCTTCAAAATAAAAGCATCGGACCAGATGAATATTACAGCATCTTTAATATCATTCATTCGGCTCGTCTTTGGCGTAACGTTACAAACATCGCTGACCTAATATTACAACTTACTTACACTCTGTGAGTCTACACCATCTGATGAACGTTTAACAGACTTAAAACAAAGAAGGTTATAAGATTATAACTCCATGATGATATAATCCTACTTGTTATAGTGTTGTCCAGCTGGGAAGACGACCGTCTGTCCTTTCTGTCGTTTGGAAGTGAAAAATATTTCCCATGAGCCTCCTCGGGGTCCTGCAGAGGGAGCGTCCTCAGGCGAAGCAATATGAGCATCCGAACAGTGGAACTACAACTCCCAGCGTCCGTCACGTGAGCCCGACCGGCGCAGAAACACTTTTCCACCGTTGACTTACACGGCGAAAGAATTTGATCCATTTGGAGCGATAACATTTGGAAAGTCTAGAAGAGCTGCACAATTAAGTCATTTAACGGAAGTAGCCGGCTCGGCCAGCGGAGGTTTCTAGTGCGTCTGCTCTACGGGCCGTATGGTGCGGAAGCAGCGCCGAACATCCGGGTTATTTTTGGCTCCGCCTCCAACGCTGTATCCCGGTCCGATTACACATCCATGATCCTACCACTGAGAGACGAAGTCGCCTTAGAAACAGAGTCCCGCAGAGCGTCCTGGACCACCGTTTTTGAAAACTTTGCTTGTTACTTTACTGTTATCGCAGGGTCAAGGCACTGAACCCCCGGCTGGGGGGGTGGGGGGGCTGTATCGCTGACACGAGACACTTTAATGTGACATCATCTCCGAGTGTCCACATCATCGGGGCCACGGTGCTGCGGAGCAAGGCACTAGCACGTATTTACAGTTCCTGTGAGTTCATTAAGGATTAAGTGAGAAATCTGACGACTGAGTGCAAACTGGGTAATAAAGTCGTCTTCATCATCTTCATCTTCGTTAACGGGCCGATCAGGAGAAAGTTTCTCGTCTGATGCAGTCAGAGCGGCGACGAGTCGACTTTGTACGGGTTTGAGGGTCGAATCGGAGGAGCAGGAGGTCGTCTGCATAGAGAGAGAACAAAATTATTGAAAAGACTTCTGGGACAGCATTTCAAATCTTATATTCCAGACTCAAGCAACAAAACAAATATATACACAATATATACACAATATATATATATATATATATATATATATATATATATATATATATATATATATATATTCTATATATACTCCAACATGTTCCTATTTCCATGTTGTGATGTGTAGAGTCACAGCGTGTAGAAATAACAAGGTCACATGACACACAGACATCTTCTAACCGGATACATACAGGAACTATATTCTCAGAAGGAGAAGCACGGCTACTTCTGCTACAATGTCAGTTAACAGGGCAATTGTCCGGCAGTTTTTGCCACTGAAAGGCTGAGATTAATATTCTAAGTGTCTGACAACATTATGGGATGGATCCCTACAGAGATAGACCTTTAAAACATCTTTGAGACCTTTCTGTTTAACCAGAAACAGCTCTGAAGTCGCTAGCGCTAAACCCACCAGACTCCATTTAAAAAAGCAATACTTTTAGCGTGTGTAGAGCCAGCATATCTTCACATCTAAATCCGTAAGCTATGTGTTTATTTCAACCAAAACTAGAGTTGTGATGGTTGGAAAAGTGGAAAGACGACCCAAAACGGCCTTTAGTAGTTATATTTTGTTTCTGTCCACTTTGAATGAAATGTATTTTACGATGCTAAAATTACTGTT
Organism: Zingel zingel; assembly: GCA_023566125.1. Taxonomy (NCBI): domain Eukaryota; kingdom Metazoa; phylum Chordata; class Actinopteri; order Perciformes; family Percidae; genus Zingel; species Zingel zingel. The sequence continues at coordinate 1,617,998 of CM042321.1, read as the reverse complement.
TATTTACATGGAGTCTGGTGGCTTTGGCGAACGCAATTTCACGGATGTTTTAATGTTTAAAAAAAGGATCTTCCTCTGTAACTAAAAAGGTCTATCTCTGTAGGGATCCTTTCATAATGTTGTCACACACTTAGAATAATAATCTGAGTCTGTCAGCAACAACAACAGAACTTTCAGTGGACGCTGACTGATTAATACTGGACCAGTTTCAGAGATTGTTGTTCCCATCAGTCACTTAGACACAGGAACATGGGAACATAGGGACCAGGTTGAAAAAAATGGTAGTTACCCTTTAAGTGATGTGCTGTAATGGCTCTGAGTGTGCCTCATGCTGATTTGAGCATGTTCTAAATGTCTACCAATCAGATTGTCTGGTTGGAGCTAGTACTATCAGTTCAAGCACCGTATAGGCACCGTTTGCAAGGTATCGTTTCAGCACCAGTATCGAGACCCAAACGAGACCCAACCCTAGTCATTTCCACCATTTATAGATAAAACAAACATGTAACACGTACCTGTTGGGAGTGGCTCCAGGTGCGACGGCTGCATGATGTGGCGTTTTGGTGCTAGCGGCGTGATGTGGCGTTTTGGTGCTAGCGGCGTGATGTGGCGTTTTGGTGCTAGCGGCGTGATGTGGCAGTTTGGTGCTGGCTGCGTAGCCGGGGTGAGGGGGGATGTGGGGGTGGGGCTGCGTGCCCAGCAGGCGGGGCTTTATGGCCACCACAGGTTTGGGCGGAGCAGGGACCTGAAGAGAGAATCATGGGAAATAAGCTGTTTGCTACGTCAACGTTAACCGCTAACAATGACGTTTTTACTTTCATTTTGTTTCACAGCAACAACCTTCTAGAGTTAATCTCTACCAATCACCAACAGTTATTCAAACTTAGAAAACGCTGATCATCAGTGTGTGTGTGTGTGTGTGTGTGTGTGTGTTTGGCCCTTGTAAGTGTGTATATGTGCGTCTGTGTATATGTGCATCTGTGTATGTGTGCGTCTGTGTATATGTGTGTGTGTGTGTGTGTGTGTGTGTGTGTGTATGTGTACGTGTGTGTGTATGTGTGTGTGTTTGGCCCTTGTAAGTGTGTATATGTGCGTCTGTGTATATGTATGTGTGTGTGTGTGTGAGTGTGTGTGTGTTTGGCCCTTGTAAGTGTGTATATGTGCGTCTGTGTATATGTGTGTGTGTGTGTGTGTGTGTGTGTGTGTGTGTGTGTGTGTGTGTGTGTGTGTATATATGTGTGTGTATATATGTGTGTGTACTGTTTTGATGACTCAAACCAATTAACAGATTATCACAATAGTTGGAGATGAATTGAATAGCTGACTGAACTAATCCATCATCTTTGCAGCTCTGCTCCTGATTCAACCAGTAAAACAATCACAGTGATGAATCCATCCCATAAACCAATCAGAGTTACCCGTCACCTTCTCATCACTTCATTCAGATTCTATCTACACGCTAAGCACTTGCGAGCTACATGCTAACAGCTGTTAGCGTGCAGGTGTACCTGTCCAGGTGTGGCGGGGTCGGGGGGGAGGGGCTTGTTGGGGGGAGCTGGTCGCCTCACAAGCAGCTGGAAGGTTAGTGAGGAGGAAGAGAGAAGAAGGAGAAAGATGTATGACAGTCAATCCGCATGCTGAAAGGATTTCTTTTGTATTCGGCTGTTTTTAGAGACATTTAGGCCGCCTGCACGCTGGCTGCGTGGCGTGAGCGTGTCAGCTGCGTGGCGTGAGCGTGTCAGCTGCGTGGCGTGAGCGTGTCAGCTGCGTGGCGTGTCCGTTTATATTTCGGCTCTCATGATAACAGCTTAGAGCGTGCACACTACCTGCGTCACATACACATCTCAGGTGCTGCTCGAGCCGAAAATGCGTGCATGCTAGAAATAGAACCGAAGCCTATTTTTCACGCGACACGCCAGCGTGTTGGAAGCGTTTCCAGGCAACATAGAATATGAAAAGATGTTTCTATGTCATTTAGACACAAATACATATTAATACATGATATGTTGATGTTTGAAAGTCTCGAGGTTTTGATATAAATGCAGATATAAATGTCATTTAAAAAAATAATAGTAAATAATTATAGATTTTCAAATATTGCACCTGTCAATCCAGAAGGAAATATTCTGGAGCCGTCAACACTGCCGACGTCTTTGCTGTAATCAGATCAGAATATATTTATGTTCATGGAAACATCCGTGTGTCCAGACGAGGCTAGCAGCAGTCAGACACCTTTCTGGTGTGGAAAGACATAGAAAACGCCACGCAGCCGCCACGCCACGCTCACGCCACGCAGCCGCCACGCCACGCTCACGCCACGCTCACGCCACGCAACGCTCACGCCACGCAGCCGCCACGCAACGCTCACGCCACGCAGCCGCCACGCAACGCTCACGCCACGCAGCCGCCACGCCACGCTCACGCCACGCAGCCGCCACGCCACGCTCACGCCACGCTCAAGCCACGCAGCCGCCACGCCACGCTCACGCCACGCAGCCGCCACGCCACGCTCACGCCACGCAGCCGCCACGCCACGCTCACGCCACGCTCACGCCACGCTCACGCCATGCAGCCGCCACGCCACGCTCACGCCACGCAGCCGCCACGCCACGCTCACGCCACGCAGCCGGCACGCCACGCTCACGCTACGCTCACGCTACGCTCACGCTACGCTCACGCCACGCAGCCGCCACGCTCACGCCACGCTCACGCCACGCAGCCGGCACGCAACGCTCACGCCACGCTCACGCCACGCAGCCGCCACGCTCACGCCACGCAGCCAGTGTGTAGGAGGCCTTAAAATATGGTTATTAGTGCGTCATGCAGATAGAAACTGAAGGAAATGTAAAAAAATCATGCAGTAAAGTCCCGGTCACACCAGCGTGACATCTGAAATCTGTTGACTTACTATTCACGTACCGTATTATATACTAGGGCTAGGAATCACCAGAGGCCTCACCATACGATATCATCACGATACTTAACGTCACGATACCATATTATTGCAATTTCAAACATATTGCAATTCATTACCTTTTTTCCAACTTCAAATTTTTCCCAATTTCAAATGATGTCCCCAAAAGAAACTTTGTCAACATCTGTTTGATCTAAAATGATCCATGTCTCTGTCTGTTCATCTCACTTCAGTTCTATCGCTGCAAAATCAGATCGTCAAGCAGACAGACTGACCAACACATATATAATTAAAGATCCATACTTGGCGTCTGTGTATCGATACAGTATTGCCACAGAAAATATTGCAATACTATGCTGTATCGATTTTTTCCCCCACCCCTAATATATACATAGATATTTATAGGGGTCGAGACCGAGACTTTGAGGGGTCGAGACCGAGACTTTGAGGGGTCGAGACCGAGACTTTGAGGGGTCGAGGCCGAGACTTTGAGGGGTCCAGACCGAGACTTTGAGGGACTCTGAGGGGTCGAGGCCGAGACTTTGAGGGGTCCAGACCGAGACTTTGAGGGACTCTGAGGGGTCGAGGCCGAGACTTTGAGGGGTCAAGACCAAGACTTTGAGGGGTTTAGACCGAGACTTTGAGGGGTCTAGACCGAGACTTTGAGGGGTCTAGACCGAGACTTTGAGGGGTCTAGACCGAGACTTTGAGGGGTCTAGACCGAGACTTTGAGGGGTTGAGGCCGAGGCTTTGAGGGGTTGAGGCCGAGGCTTTGAGGGGTTGAGGCCGAGGCTTTGAGGGGTTGAGGCCGAGACTTTGAGGGGTTTAGACCGAGACTTTGAGGGGTTTAGACCGAGACTTTGAGGGGTTTAGACCGAGACTTTGAGGGGTTTAGACCGAGACTTTGAGGGATTTAGACCGAGACTTTGAGGGGTCTAGACCGAGACTTTGAGGGGTCTAGACCGAGACTTTGAGGGGTCTAGACCGAGACTTTGAGGGGGTTAGACCGAGACTTTGAGGGGTTTAGACCGAGACTTTGAGGGATTTAGACCGAGGCTTTGAGGGGTCTAGACCGAGACTTTGAGGGGTCTAGACCGAGACTTTGAGGGGTCTAGACCGAGACTTTGAGGGGTCTAGACCGAGAGACTTGTGTCACGTCTTCAGTAGGAACCAATGGGCTTGGAGACACAGACAGGAAGTCAGACAGCGTTTGGAGACACACTATGTTGTTGGTTTGAGTCTGAACATAAAGTTTGTGAACGATAAGATCTATCGTTCTATAATCTCTGAGAGGGACATAGAGCACTAGCCGACCTGTCTAGCTAATCCACAACGCGTGTTCGTTCAGAGCCAGCGTCACGTGACTGAAACCAGCTGACACGGAGAAGGAGATCAGTGGGAGGAGCTTGTCACTGCACTTTAGTTCATTATGGAGGATCATACTTATGCCGAGCCACGGGAGAAGGAATCCTCGTCGCCGAAAAAGCGAAAATTGGAAGACATGTTGTCATAGCTTCTTGGTACATAACGGCTACCGTAGCTGCAACACGCATTTGAAAGAGCGAGGCGCTAGAGAGCACTGTTTGTTTGAATGCAAAATACAATTTCACCGCTAGATGGGAGACATTCCTACACAGTGGACCTTTAAAGAAATCCCCATCGTGTTACTGTACGTCCACGCCGCCGACTTGATCTTCTAAAGATACCGGAAGGCGTTCATTTTCAACGGAAGCTTCTCTCAGCTGCAAGGAGCGGCTGATCTGTCGGCGTTTTGGGCGTTTTGAGCGACCAGAGCGTCAATCAGAAAGTTGAAAGTAGGTCAGCTTTATGGTAATGAGCTATGACGCGGTTCAGTGGCAAACGCCAACAACCAATCAGAATATAGACGTCCTTCTTGCTGGCTGATCCCAGAGATGTAAACTTTCCTTCCTACAACAACATTAGTTCAGAGAAAAAGGAGGAAAGGTTAATCATGGCCGTCGCTGGGCTCCCGATCATTCATGATATCTGCTTATAGGGACCAGTTAACGTTACCTGCCGGTCACATGGTCTCTAAACAGTCCTCTCACGGTGAACAGGTCACATGGTCTCTAACAGTCCTCTCACGGTGAACAGGTCACATGGTCTCTAACAGGCCTCTCACGGTGAACAGGTCACATGGTCTCTAACAGTCCTCTCACGGTGAACAGGTCACATGGTCTCTAACAGTCCTCTCACGGTGAACAGGTCACATGGTCTCTAAACAGTCCTCTCACGGTGAACAGGTCACATGGTCTCTAACAGTCCTCTCACGGTGAACAGGTCACATGGTCTCTAACAGTCCTCTCACGGTGAACAGGTCACATGGTCTCTAACAGTCCTCTCACGGTGAACAGGTCACATGACCTACTTGGTGGGATCCAGCCTTTCATTCGCCGTAACAGAACTAATCTTAACCCGGTAAGTTCACCAGAGAGACCTGCAGTCACTCAGAGTCCTGGCGTCCGGTTGTCGGCGAACCCGTTCAGGCCTCCTGTTTCCGCTTTGTTTGAAAAAAAAGAGCCGTGCGCGACAGTTGGGCGCACGCCATAAATCGACCTTGGATGCGTCTAGTATAATTCAGGTTTAACGAGCGAGCTAACTGCTAACAGACACCGCTGCGACCAACAACCAATACAAATCCTGTCATTATATATGTCATTTATAAAGGTTTCTAGTGTGTGTTGGCTGTGCAGTGGCTGCTTGAGCTTTTTCCCTGATTGAACTAGAACGCTGCTACGTCAGAGCGGCCAAAGCCTCAAACAGCTTCCCCGAACTTTCTGACCAGCGTCCTGACCGGGCGCCAGAGCTTCTCTGCAGCTCAAGTCGGCGGTGGCGTGGACGTACAGTGAACTAATTGGATCTCAACATGCACTACAGACAAACACCGGACAGACAACACACTACACACTGCAGGTAGGTGACTGTACCTGGTCGGGAGGGTCGGGGGGCAGAGGCTTGGTGGGGGGGGCAGGTCGCTGTTCAACGGGTTGAAGCAGCATTAAGAAAAGTCAGAAGAGCAGCAGGTCAGCGAAGGATGAGATGATGATGTAACAAACTTTCTCTCTGCATAAGTACAGACAGTTCCTAACCCTCGGCTACACGAGTGATGCAGAAGACACGTAGGCCTCCTGCACACTGGCTGCGTGGTAGAGGTGTAGAAATGAATCAAATAACCGATGGATCGATAATCGGCCGGGCCATAATCGATTTTACAATTCAATGTCTGCCTGACAACCTTTCTGTTGACATATTCTGGTATGTTTTGCACATTCAGGAAGGGCCATGTGCTCAGTGCTGTTGTATGTATCCAGTTTATTTAGTATTTGAGCACTGCAGAATGTTTAGTTTTTGAAGCTTGAAAAGCTATGACTTAAATATCCTATAAGGCTTTAATAGGAAAATGTATTTGACGCATCGTGTTGCATCGAGATATCGAATCGAAAGATCAGTAAAGATTCACACCTCTACTGCGTGGCGTGAGCGTGTCGGCTGCGTTTCCTTCTCTTCACGTCCAATACCAACTAAAGAAATGTGATTTGGGTTGTTGGTGTGGTCCCTCCACGCCCTACTCTTTCCTTGCAGCTGTTGCATATTGCAAACTTGTTATCTTCTGCACACACGCTGAAGAACCCCAAACAGCTGACATGTTGCAGGTTAATTCACCAGGTTCCTACATGTGGGAGAATAGCGCCGACACGCCTTCACACCGCGAGCGGGTACGAGCCACACACGGCGGAGAAGTTGAGAGAAAGGAAGAAGAGAGCGTGCTGTGGCGTCCGTGTGTGCGTGCGTCCTTGAGAACTGTAACTGGTAGAACTTATGTTGGCAGTTAATTGGAGCGTTGACCGGCATGACATCAGCATATGTCAGACTGACCTGCCGGTCGCCGGTCATGGCCGAGCACGTGGAAACCAGCCAATCCCGGTCACCGGCCGCTCTATCGGTGCATCTCTAATAAAAATATATTTATTGAAATATGTGCAAACATTCATTTGATCAATGGGAAACATCCATGTGTACAGACAAGGCTAGCAGCAGCGCCGCGTCAGACACGTTTCTGGTGTGCAAAGACAGAAAACGCCACGCAGCCGCCACGCAGGCAGCGTGCAGGAGGCCTCCAGAGCATCAGGACTGAGACACATCTGTAGAAATCTGAATGGAAATGCAGTTCAAACCTACAAACGTGGTTTGGATCCCATTTGCAAAAATCACATTTCACGTGTTTCTTTGAACCTCTTTGAAAATGGCAATGCTAGCTTCCCAACAAGCTAACCAAACTAGCATCTCCTCCTCCTCTCTCCCTCTCTTACTCTCTCCCTCTCCTCCTCCTCTCTCCCTCTCCTCCTCTCTCCCTGTCCTCCTCTCTCTCCCTCTCCTCCTCTCTCCCTCTCCTCCTCTCTCCCTCTCCTCCTCTCTCCTCCTCTCTCTCCCTCTCCTCCTCTCTCCCTCTCCTCCTCTCTCCCTCTCCTCCTCTCTCTCCCTCTCCTCCTCCTCTCTCCCTCTCCTCCTCTCTCCCTCTCCTCCTCCTCTCTCCCTCTCCTCCTCCTCTCTCTCCCCCTCTCTCCCTCTCCTCCTCTCTCCCTGTCCTCCTCTCTCTCCCTCTCCTCCTCCTCCCCCCTCTATCTCCCTCTCCTCCTCCTCTCTCCCCCTCTCATCCCCCTCCTCCTCTTTCTCCCTCTCTCCTCCTCCTCTCTCCCTCTCTCCTCCTCCTCTCTCTCTCCCCCTCTCATCCTCCTCCTCTCTCCCTGTCCCTCTCCTCCTCTCTCCCTGTCCCTCTCCTCCTCCTCCTCCTCTCTCCCTGTCCCTCTCCTCCTCCTCCTCCTCTCTCCCTCTCCTCCTCCTCTCTCTCTCTCCCCCTCTCTCCTGCTCCTCTCTCCCTGTCCCTCTCCTCCTCCTCCTCTCTCCCTGTCCTCCTCTCTCTCCTCCTCCTCCTCCTCCTCCTCTCTCTCCCCCTCCTCCTCTCTCCTCCTCCTCCTCCTCTCTCTCCTCCTCCTCCTCTCTCTCCCCCTCCTCCTCCTCAATGGATGCCTTTGGTCTGAACTGGACATAACGCGTAATAACACCTCAGACAAACCAAGTCAAACAGACAGAACAGTCACAATATACGACAACAACACGGAGAAAGAGACGCCACAGACACACGGAATCGGCTCGTTAGCAGCACAGGAACACAGACGTTAGTCCTCCAGGTGAGGTTACCTGCGGCAGGGTTTGTAAGGCGGGGTCAGGGGGGAGTGGCTTAGTGGGAGGAGCAGGTCTCTCATGAACCTGATAGGAGAGAAAACAGGAAGCAGAGGCAGAGTGATGGCTGATACATGCACAGGAGAGGAGAGGTCAGAGGTCAAACAAGCAGGCGTGGTAATGTCAGCTAACATCTGCAGCTGCAATGTCACTTCCTTCTTTTTCTTTCACAATAATCCCGTGTTGCAACAGGTTTTGTTACATAGTTCACAAGTTCAGGAAGTCGATGATGAAGTGGGTGAAACTGAACTCTAAGGGCGTACTCACACTTGGCCCAGTTTCGGGCCAAGCACGATTGTCCCCCCTCCCCCCTCCTCATTGCCCGGGCTGGCCTGCACTCACACTGCAATAAACAATCTATATATATATATATATATATATATATAGATAGATATCTATCTATCTCTCGTCTGACTCCCCCTCCTCATTGCCCGGGCTGGCCTGCACTCACACGATATATATATATATATATATATATATATATATATATATATATATATATATATATATATATATATATATATATATCTCGTCTGACTCTCCCTCTGTGTGAAATACCAAACTCCTTCCTACATATATTGCAAAATGCTTTGTTTGCATCATGTAAAGCTGCAGTAATCCAGAGTATTTCCCTACCCAGAACTCCCGGTACCTGCAGAGATCTTTTTGCTTTTTAGCTACGTGTTGGTCGGGTCCCGGGACGCCAGCCTGAGCCTCCATTTCAACAATGAATGAATGAAAAATAGCAATGCGTGTTAGGGCCTACGTACTGTTGCAGCCGATGAGCAGCCGACGGGAGCTGGCTGCAGACGACTCAATCACCATGAACAGTTCTTAATGTTCTATCAGACTAGAGCTACTCCGGAGTCTGCTCTTGAGACTCGGGATTTGGGACAACTGCTTGGATTTCGGGACTGGCCCGAATTTTTCGGGACGTCTGGTCACCCTACGCTTAGGTCATTAGGGGGATTCGCCGACTAGTGACCCCTCCCATCCATTACACAGCGAATTTGAACTCCTACCCTCAGGGAGGCGTTTTAGAGTACCAATAGAAACATCTTTAAGAAATCCTTCATCCCCAATGCTGTGAAGGGGCTAAATCAGTCATTCCCAAACTGTGGTCCACGGACCGCAACCCGTTCGCATTCCGAACTCGTAAAATAAGGACGTTTGGACAGTGGCCGTCAGCGTCTGACAGAACCGTACGCCCACCCACGACCTTTTCCTTAACATAACTGTCAAAAGGACGGCGATAGTCCCGACCAAGCGTGTTTACTTATAGCGCTAAAGGGACGGCGATAGTCGCGACCAAGCGTGTTTACTTATAGCGCTAAAGGGACGGCAATAGTCCCGACCAAGCGCGTTTACTTATAGCGCTAAAGGGACGGCGATAGTCCCGACCAAGCGCGTTTACTTATAGCGCTAAAGGGACGGCAATAGTCCCGACCAAGCGCGTTTACTTATAGCGCTAAAGGGACGGCGATAGTCCCGACCAAGCACGTTTACTTATAGCGCTAAAGGGACGGCGATAGTCCCGACCAAGCGCGTTTACTTATAGCGCTAAAGGGACGGCGATAGTCCCGACCAAGCGCGTTTACTTATAGCGCTAAAGGGACGGCAATAGTCCCGACCAAGCGCGTTTACTTATAGCGCAAAAGGGACGGCGATAGTCCCGACCAAGCACGTTTACTTATAGCGCTAAAGGGACGGCGATAGTCCCGACCAAGCACGTTTACTTATAGCGCTAAAGGGACGGCAATAGTCCCGACCAAGCACGTTTACTTATAGCGCTAAAGGGACGGCGATAGTCCCGACCAAGCACGTTTACTTATAGCGCTAAAGGGACGGCGATAGTCCCGACCAAGCACGTTTACTTATAGCGCTAAAGGAGACTTTTAGCGTCAATAAGAACGACAAAGACACCTGACCAAACGTCCATATTTTCCGAGATGGGTGTGAGAACGTGTTGGACCACTAGTGGTCCGTGAGGGTACTGCAGGTGGTCCGTGGAAAAGCAAAATAAAATATAAAATAGTTATATAGCAAAGAGCCATATGAAAGTATATATATAGAAATATATATACTTTTTATTATTTTTTAACGTTTATAGCCTTCGGTGGAAGATGCGTAGGCTTTCAGCCGTCCGGATGTCAACAGGGAGCTCATTCCACCATTTAGGAGCCAGGACAGCAAACAGTTGGGATTTGGTTGAGTGATTAGTTCTCCCTCGCTGTGATTATGCTTGAGTAAATGAATAAATGAAATATGTGGCAGCCGTTGTGTGCAGTGAACTTTCTTTTAACGAGCCTGTTGTACTGACGTGATGACCAGTTATAGTTGTAGTGCTAGCAGGCCTATTTACTTCAGGTAGGACTGTGTGTAGACACATATTTCATTATGTGTATTATGAGGTGGTCCGCAAAAATTCTTGACTACAACTAGTGGTCCACACACACAAAAAGTTTGAAAAGCCCCGTGCTAAATAACACTGGGAACCATACTTAAGAATGGAAGGCAGGCTTCATGCACAGCAAGCATTTTTAGCAGGCTATATTTATCTATTATTTACTTATTTACTTTTGTAAATGTAACCTTTGTAAAGTCACATTTTATGAAATGTACGTTCTGCGTTGTGTCGTCTTGTGCTACGTTCTGCGTTGTGTCGTCTTGTGCTACGTTCTGCGTTGTGTCGTGTCTCTTTTTTAATCCGGCCTGTTGGGAGCCTTGTTGGGGGGGGGAAGGGGGGTTTCTATGGTTACCTCTTTGTGGGCAGGGGTCAGTGGGATGTCCGTCGGCGGGTTCAGGTGGTATCTCAGGGGTCGGACCTGCTCTCCGTTCCTGCTGTCCACTCGCTCCGTCACCGGCGTTCTGACGAGACGTAAAATTAAAAGAAAACATATTTTATACGTGGCCGGGTTGGCTCAGCGGTAGAGCAGGCGCACATACACTGAGAGGTTTATGCCTCGACGCAGAGATCCAGGGCTCGAATCTGACCTGTGACAATGTCCTGCATGTCTTCCCCCCCCCCCCCCCCTCTCTCTCTCTCTCTCTCTTCCCTTTCTCATCTAGCTGTCCTGTCAAATTAAAGGCGGAAAAGCCCAAAAGTAACCTTCAAAGAAACCATCTTTTATCTTCTAGGTCAGTGGTTCTCCAGCCCCCTTTGAACAGCGTTGTTAAGCCCTGTACCCCCTCAAGTCTCTATAAAGAGGAAGAATAGAGCGATGTCAGCGCTAGATTAACTGAATTACAGCCTTGGACCTGGACAACATTTAGATGGTGATGAGAAAAGGAGACAAAAACTTGGAAAAAGACGGCAGAAAGAAGGAAGGAAGGTAAGAATAGGTCGGAAATAGTAAAAAATAATAAACAGTAGAAAGAAGGAAGGCAACACTAAGTGACAACAGATTCAAATAAGCGACAAAGAGCAGAAAAAAACTAGAAGGTAAGTAAGGTAACTAGAAAAGTAATGAAGAAAGGCAGGAATAGTTCAAAACAAACGACAAACTTCGAAAAACAGAGACAAAGACTTTGAAAAAGTCGCAAATATTTGGTGTGAACTGGACTTAACACTAAATAAAAAAGATATTATTTACAGTCTATGGTTCTTCACATCCACAAACTAAACCAACAACAACAACAACAACAAGACTTAAAGCTGCACCTCTTTAAGCTTTGAGGACTTCATTACCCAGAATCCTCAGTGAGCTGTCCAATGTTTGATCTGTGACTTCCACACAGCTGCTTAAAAGTCAGATTGGTACCAACTTGCTTCCAGATGGAAACTGTGTGAGACGGATTAGTGCAGCTTTAAGATCTGAGAGGACCGTCCGCCAGGTGAAGACTTAACCCTCCTGTTGTCTTCGTGTCTTCAAAGATGGATGGTTCCTTACTGTATACATTGATTTTTGGGTGTTTTATTCAATTTTATGGCATTATACTGACTAAACTGACAGTCTGTTATTAGCCATAAACTGTCTGACATAATCCATGAACATCCTCTGATGTTATTATGTTTATTGACCATAAATTCCAAAAATAAGTGTCAAACTAGAGGAAATAAGTTGATGTTAGTGTTGTATATACAGGTGGTAGAAAAAGAAAAAGAAAAATCACCAAACCCACCAGACTCCATGTAAATAATCAGGACTTTTAGCGTGTATAGAGCCAGCATATTTCCACCAGACTCCATGTAAATAATCAGGACTTTTAGCGTGTATAGAGCCAGCATATTTCCACCAGACTCCATGTAAATAATCAGGACTTTTAGCATGTATAGAGCCAGCATATCTCCACCAGACTCCATGTAAATAATCAGGACTTTTAGCGTGTATAGAGCCAGCATATCTCCACCAGACTCCATGTAAATAATCAGGACTTTTAGCGTGTATAGAGCCAGCATATTTCCACATGTAAATGGGTGAATTAAGAGTTTATTTCAACCAAACCAGAGTGGTGATTGTTGGAACAGTGGAAAGATGAACCAAGACGGCTTTTGATAGTTTTATTTAGTTTCTGTCCACTTTGAATGAAGTGTGTTTTACGATGATACAAGTCCTGATTATTTACATGAAGTCTGGTGGAGATATGCTGGCTCTATACACGCTAAAAGTCCTGATTATTTACATGGAGTCTGGTGGAGATATGCTGGCTCTATACAGGCTAAAAGTCCTGATTATTTACATGGAGTCTGGTGGAGTTTGGTGATGGTGATTTCGGGGCTGTTTGAAGTTAAACTAAAAGGATCTTACTCTTTAACTAAAAGGTCTATCTCTGTAGGGATCCTTTCATAATGTTGTCAGACACTTAGAATAATAATCTGAGTCTGTCAGCAGCAACAACAGAACTTGTAGTGGACGCTGACTGATGCTGAACATCTGTCCTGTAGGGTTACATCACAGCCTGGAGTCTCCAGGAGTTGACCCAGGAGGACAACACAAGGGTTAAGTCTGTCAGACGGTAAAAACTTCACCGCGCTGACTCTACAGACGACCGAGCAGAACCTGCAGTACCTGGAGAAGTGGGCGGGGTCAAACTCTAAACCCAACATCTCACAGTGAGTCACACTGCATCATGGGTAAGAAAACAAGCACACCAGAATCACATTCAGATGAGTTTTTATAACCGAACACATTTAGTATTCATGAGTAACTATTCTAACACACACACGCAGACACACACACACACACACACACACACACAGACACACACACACACGCAGACACCCACACGCAGACACACACACACACACAGACACACACACAGACACATACACACACACACGCAGACACACACACACACACACACACACGCAGACACACACACACACACACACACACACACACACACACACACACACACACACACACACACACACACACACACACACACACACACACACACACACACACACACACACACACACACACACACACACAGACACACACACACACGCAGACACACACACACACACAGTATTACCGGTTGTGTTGTCGAGACTTGTGCAGCGGGCTGTTGGGTCCCAGACAGCGGAAACTGTGGCGGAAACGAGGGAAGCGCAGAGCGAGGACGAGGAGCACCACGGGCAGGACGAAGAGGAAGATGACGAGCAGCGCCACTCGGACCGGACCAGAACCTGAACATAGGAGGGGGGGGGGGGGGGGGGGTAAACAGAGTCAGAGAGGCTGGCTGATTCACTCAGTGTCAGCTACCTCCAGCAATCAATCAGACTTTATTTATACAGAGCTTTTCATACAGGCTTCATACACACACACACACACACACACACACACACACACACACACACACACACACACACACACACACACACACACACACACACACGTCTCACTATCTTTGTGGGGACCCATCATTGACATAATGCATTCCCTAGCCCCTTACCCTAACCTTAACCATCACCACTAGATGCCTAACCTTAACCCTTACCCTCACCCTAACCATAACCTAATTCTAACCCTAATCCTAAAACCAAGTCTTAACCCTCAAACAGACCTTTAACCTTGTGGGCTCCAGCATTTTGGACCCCACGAATACAGTTAAACGAACACACACACACACACACACACACACACACACACACAGTGGCTAATAAGTACATAAATTCGATTGTTAAAAATAATCCATAAAATACAGTCTGACACATAAATAAATAAATAAGTAGAAGGATGAAGAAAATTGATTAAAACACATTTAAATTGAGTTTATTTAAAACTTTTGTGCTAAATATTCATTTTCAGTAATAATCCTTGAGCCGTTCAGGCCTTTCCCCCGGGTGTATTTCATGGTTAGTGTCCTCCGCCACTAGACACGAGAGGGACGTAACAAAGTTGTTCAATACAGAGGCCTGACTGAAAAGGTTAGGCTACCTCCAGCAGCTCTGGCCGGTCCGCTGTCCACGCTGCCTCCGTGACCCGAGTACCTGCAGTCTGGAGGAGCCCAGCCCACCTCACAGTGACAGTTCTTATTACTGTTACACACCTGGAACACAGACACACAGCACAGACCGTTAGAGGAAATAAGTTGGTGTTAGTGTTGTATATACTGGTGGTAGAAGAAAAAAAAACACCAGACTCCATGTAAATAATCAGGACTTTTAGCGTGTATAGAGCCAGCATATTTCCACCAGACTCCACGTAAATAATCAGGACTTTTAGCGTGTATAGAGCCAGCATATTTCCACCAGACTCCATGTAAATAATTAGGACTTTTAGCGTGTATAGAGCCAGCATATCTCCACCAGACTCCATGTAAATAATCAGGACTTTTATCGTGTATAGAGCCAGCATATTTCCACCAGACTCCATGTAAATAATTAGGACTTTTAGCGTGTATAGAGCCAGCATATTTCCACCAGACTCCATGTAAATAATCAGGACTTTTAGCGTGTATAGAGCCAGCATATTTCCACCAGACTCCATGTAAATAATCAGGACTTTTAGCGTGTATAGAGCCAGCATATCTCCACAAGACTCCATGTAAATAATCAGGACTTTTAGCGTGTATAGAGCCAGCATATTTCCACCAGACTCCATGTAAATAATCAGGATTTTTAGCGTGTATAGAGCCAGCATATTTCCACCAGACTCCATGTAAATAATCAGGACTTTTAGCGTGTATAGAGCCAGCATATTTCCACCAGACTCCATGTAAATAATCAGGATTTTTAGCGTGTATAGAGCCAGCATATCTCCACATGTAAATGGGTGAATTAAGGGTTTATTTCAACCAAGCCAGAGTGGTGATTGTTGGAACAGTGGAAAGATGAACCAAGACGGCTTTTGATAGTTTTATTTAGTTTCTGTCCACTTTGAATGAAGTGTGTTTTACGATGATAAAAGTGCTGATTATTTACATGGAGTCTGGTGGAGTTTGGTGATGGTGATTTCGGGGCTGTTCCATGTTAAACTAAAAGGATCTTACTCTTTAACTAAAAGGTCTATCTCTGTAGTATCCTTTCATAATGTTGTCAGACACTTAGAATAATAATCTGAGTCTGTCAGCAGCAGAAACAGAACTTTTAGTGGACGCTGACTGATGCTGAACATTTGCCCGTTAACATTACTTTGCAGCTTGTTTTGTCTCGCAAGACTGTTCCCATCAGTCACTTGGTCACAAAAACATGGGAAAGTAGTGTTCAGGTTGAACAAAACTGAAGTTATATTTACATATTACATACACAAACGGGCGTGAAATCCACACCCATGCAAACAGGACCTATGCACATGAATTAAATGGTAAGATGTACTACCTTCCCACTTTGTTGCCACAGTATAAGAGCCTCTCTAGACATGTGCTGGTCCTCCACTCACCCCGTGTCCGTTACACTTCCTGAGACACTCATCCACCCCGAACACCGACACGTCCTGACACTTCTGGTTCAAACACGCCTAGAAACACAAAGACACATTCATTTAGTTATAACACACACACACACACACACACACACACAGAAACATAGACACACACACTCACACACACACACACACACAGAAACATAGACACACACACACACACACACACACACACACAGAAACATAGACACACACACTCACACACACACACACACACACACACACACACAACATGCAGAAACATAGACACACACACTCACACACACACACACACACACACACACACAGAAACATAGACACACACACACACACATACACACACACACACACAACATGCAGAAACAGACACACACACACACACACACAGAAACATAGACACACACACACACACACACACACACACACACAACATGCAGAAACATAGACACACACACACACACACACACACACACACACACACACACACACACACACACAGACACACACACCCCCACGTGCGTGGTCCCGTGTGTCTGACCTTGCCGGCGCTGCAGGCGGTGCCGTGGGCCACGGTGGCCGGGTCCGACACGTCGTCTCCCAGGTGGAAGAAGGTTCCTCTGCAGACCAGGTCGCTGTGGTTGAAGCGGACCGTGGTGGTGAGGATCTCAGCGTTGGTGCCCAGCAGGGGGCGCTCGCTCCCGCCCTGACACTGGATCCTGCCGCAGTGGACGTCACTGCAACGCAACGGGAAGTGAAGTCAGTGGAGGTTTTCACAGGACAGCAGGGTAGAGCTGACACGCCACGCTCACGCCACGCAGCCGCCACGCTCACGCCACGCAGCCGCCACGCTCACGCCACACAGCTGACACGCTCACGCCACGCAGCTGACACGCTCACGCCACGCAGCTGACACGCTCACGCCACGCAGCTGACACGCCACGCTCACGCCACGCAGCCGCCACGCTCACGCCACGCAGCTGACACGCCACGCTCACGCCACGCAGCCGCCACGCTCACGCCACGCAGCCGCCACGCTCACGCCACGCAGCTGACACGCTCACGCCACACAGCTGACACGCTCACGCCACGCAGCTGACACGCTCACGCCACGCAGCTGACACGCTCACGCCACGCAGCTGACACGCCACGCTCACGCCACGCAGCCGCCACGCTCACGCCACGCAGCTGACACGCCACGCTCACGCCACGCAGCCGCCACGCTCACGCCACGCAGCCGCCACGCTCACGCCACGCAGCCGCCACGCTCACGCCACGCAGCTGACACGCTCACGCCACGCAGCTGACACGCTCACGCCACGCAGCTGACACGCCACGCTCACGCCACGCAGCCGCCACGCCACGCAGCCGCCACGCCACGCAGCCGCCACGCTCACGCCACGCAGCTGACACGCCACGCGACTGACACGCCACGCAACTGACACGCCACGCTCACGCCACGCAGCTGACACGCCACGCGACTGACACGCCACGCAACTGACACGCCGTGCTCACGCTCACGCCACGCAGCCGCCACGCAGCTGACACGCCGTGCTCACGCCACGCAGCCGCCACGCTCACGCCATGCGGCTGACACGCCACGCAACTGACACGCCACGCCCATGCCACGCAGCTGACACGCCGTGCTCACGCCACGCAGCCACCACGCTCACGCCACGCAGCTGACACGCCACGCTCACGCCACGCAACTGACACGCCACGCTCACGCCACGCAACTGACACGCCACGCCCATTCCACACAGCTGCCACATAACAGAAACGCCACGCTCACGCAGCCGCCACGCAACTGACACGGCGTGTCAGCTGCGTGGCGTGTCAGCTGCGTGGCGTAAGCGTGGCGGCTGTGTGGCGTGAGCGTGGCGTGTCAGCTGCGTGGCATGGGCGTGGCGTGTCAGTTGCGTGGCGTGTCAGCTGCGTGGCGTGAGCGTGGTGGCTGCGTGGCATGGGCGTGGCGTGTCAGTTGCGTGGCGTGAGCGTGGTGGCTGCGTGGCGTGAGCACGGCGTGTCAGCTGCGTGGCATGGGCGTGGCGTGTCAGTTGCGTGGCGTGTCAGTTGCGTGGCGGCTGCGTGGCGTGAGCGTTGCGTGGCGGCTGCGTGGCGTTTTCTACGTCTTTCCACACCAGAAAGGTGTCTGACTGCTGCTAGCCTCGTCTGGACACACGGATGTTTCCATGAACATAAACATAAATATATTCTGATCTGATTACAGAAGAGACGACGTCGGCAGAATATCTCGTTCTGGATTGACAGGTACAATATTTGAAAATCGATACACACACACACACACACACACACACACACACACACACACACACACACACACACACACACACACACACACACACACACACACACTTTTTTGTCACTTTTTTTGTCGTTTTTCAACGTTCTATTATCAATTGTTCTTTATAAAAATGTTCTTCCCCATTTTGACATTTTCTTGGGCTTTTTCCGACATTTTTTAATCACTTTTTTCAACGGTCTTTCATCTTCGTCTTCTTCCAAATGCTCTAACATTGACTACAACACCCAAACTCAGTGAACGGCGTGACCTGATCATTCCTTTAACCCGTGAGGAGCGTCGTAGGGAACCATCCACGTTACTTTGTTTTAAAATTAGGTTGAAAGAAACCCACATTTCTGATATAGGAACTTATTGAAAATGGGTCAGATGTGACCCGAGGACACCAGGAGGGAAGTTTAAAAGCTCAGATATTATTTTTTTGATTTATTTCTTTATTAGGAAGGGGACAGTGAACATTAATCAACATTAAAACAATGTAAATGTCCCCGAGTTAGCTCAAAAGTGCTAATTTTCATCAGTAGTCCCCCAGCCAGATGTAGAACAGGCAGTCATCGTACAGCAGAGAAGTTAGCATTTATTTTGCACCGTATCGGAAAGCTGTAGCAGGACGTCTTCCAACGCGTTTATGGCGTTGAATGTAACACTACTACTGCAATAGGAACGGAGCTCATCGGCTACGTTTAGCAGGTTGACCCGTGGTTAAAAAGCTGCATATACACGCACATTTTGGTGGGAAAACGTTCCCGAGGCCTCACTGGATGTGTGGGCCTGAAGACAGACGACTGACCCAACACAGATATAACCCACTTCAACTGTCGGGGACTCACGAGTTTCCACAGGGGACGTAGGAGCCGTTGGTCAGCTGACCACAGTTCCCATGTTTGTTTCCTTGTTTGTTCACCGATGAGAAACAGACAGGGGGAGCACTGGTGGCATCTGAGAGAGAGAGACAGACAGAGAGACAGACAGGCAGACAGATACAGAGAGACAGAGACAGGCAGAGAGAGAGAGACAGACAGACAAATGGACAGAGACAGAGAGAGAGAGACAGAGAGAGAGAGAGAGAGAGAGAGACAGAGAGACTTGGGG
Source organism: Zingel zingel (assembly GCA_023566125.1). Taxonomy (NCBI): domain Eukaryota; kingdom Metazoa; phylum Chordata; class Actinopteri; order Perciformes; family Percidae; genus Zingel; species Zingel zingel. The sequence continues at coordinate 1,598,563 of CM042321.1, read as the reverse complement.
TCAGTGTGACATGATTAATCAGAGCTTCTTAACAGATTCTGGGTCAGTTCTTGATCTAAACTGGATTATAAACTGGTTCTAATCCTCGGTTCCTTCAGGGAATGATTGTAGAGGTTTAATAAGAATATCTTTAGGTTATCTCCTCTCTAAATGGGAGGTTTGGGGACTGATTGGTGGGATCGCTGTGGACGAAGTACACACAGAGATCCACTGGTAAGAGCCAATGAGGTGTAAGCATGAATCAGCTGATTGAAATATCTCACGGTCCTGTGATGTGTCAACAGGTAACTTCATGTAATACAGGAGGAGATTCCAGCAGAACAAGTTCCTTCCTGAGACGATTCAGCAGAGACACCGTCGCTGCCCCCCCGTGAGAGAGAGACATCATGGCTTTCAAACACGCAAAGTGGCACCTGGTCAAGGCCAGATACAGTATCAGGGACCACTAAGGCCTATATAAAAGAGACTTCAGATACAGTATTAGGGGACCACTAAGGTCTATATAAAGAGACTTCAGATACAGTATTAGGGGACCACTAAGGTCTATATAAAGAGACTTCAGATACAGTATTAGGGGACCACTAAGGTCTATATAAAGAGACTTCAGATACAGTATTAGGGGACCACTAAGGTCTATATAAAGAGACTTCAGATACAGTATTAGGGACCACTAAGGTCTATATAAAAGAGACTTCAGATACAGTATTAGGGGACCACTAAGGTCTATATAAAGAGACTTCAGATACAGTATTAGGGACCACTAAGGTCTATATAAAGAGACTTCAGATACAGTATTAGGGACCACTAAGGTCTATATAAAGAGACTTCAGATACAGTATTAGGGGACCACTAAGGCCTATATAAAAGAGACTTCAGATACAGTATTAGGGGACCACTAAGGTCTATATAAAGAGACTTCAGATACAGTATTAGGGACCACTAAGGTCTATATAAAGAGACTTCAGATACAGTATTAGGGGACCACTAAGGCCTATATAAAAGAGACTTCAGATACAGTATTAGGGACCACTAAGGTCTATATAAAAGAGACTTCAGATACAGTATTAGGGGACCACTAAGGTCTATATAAAGAGACTTCAGATACAGTATTAGGGACCACTAAGGTCTATATAAAGAGACTTCAGATACAGTATTAGGGACCACTAAGGCCTATATAAAGAGACTTCAGATACAGTATTAGGGGACCACTAAGGCCTATATAAAAGAGACTTCAGATACAGTATTAGGGGACCACTAAGGTCTATATAAAGAGACTTCAGATACAGTATTAGGGGACCACTAAGGTCTATATAAAGAGACTTCAGATACAGTATTAGGGACCACTAAGGTCTATATAAAGAGACTTCAGATACAGTATTAGGGACCACTAAGGCCTATATAAAGAGACTTCAGATACAGTATTAGGGACCACTAAGGTCTATATAAAGAGACTTCAGATACAGTATTAGGGACCACTAAGGCCTATATAAAGAGACTTCAGATACAGTATTAGGGACCACTAAGGCCTCTATAAAAGCATCCAAAGAGCACCATGTCATAGGACCTTTAATCTATTGATTCGGTATCACGGGAACGTTTTTTTCGTGGTAGCCAGCACGAAAATGTAAAGTAATGTATTTCAATGGGAAGCATATTTTGTGATCACAGCACGAAAACGGTAGCGAGTAGTATAAAAAGCTGAAAACCCGCATAGGAAGGTTGGTCGGGGGGGTGGATGGGTCAAACAACACAGGACTTCCACCCGGGAGACCAGGGATCACGTCCCGCGTGTGGCGTTTTGTTTCCCCGTAGTCTTCCTAATCACAACCGTCCCGTTGTTGTCGCGCGTCCCCCGCGGCCGTCTCCCGGCGTGTGAGGCGTCCTTTCCCCGTTGTGTTTTTCCGAAACCCAACCTCTGAATAGATGGTTCCCATTTCGGGCTGGCCACCACGAAAAAAACGAGATAAACGTGTTGTTGTACACGTATCAATAGATTAAAAATAACGTGACAATTACACGAACTGCAGTGAGAGCGTGTTGGATAATCGGCCGTCTGACAGTCGGGCGAGGTCGTGACTCGAGTCTGGTCGGTGTGCTCCGTCGGCCTTCATTTTGGCTGATTTGACACGTATAATCGGCGGGGCGGGCACTGCCGGCAGTCGGCCTCAAACGACCAATCTGATTGGTGGAGAGCTAACCCGGAAACGGGGAGCGGGATGAGCGTGACTAGAGTCTCTCAAAATCTGATGAAGATCTGTTAACCTGACCTTTGTTGATCTGAAATGAAGACAGATTCAGCGACTGCACGGCCTATTTCTCTCTTAACATGTTCTCAGGAACACGTTACGGTGAACTCAGCTCGTCCAATCAGCTGCCGGTTTTCATTTTTGGATGACAATCCAGATTAGCGCCGCCTGCTGTTATGGAGTTATATTACGTCTCGTCTCTTCTGAGGAACTTTTTGGACCAACTCGGGGAGACCGATCAGTCCGACTGACTTTTCTGCCGACGGTCGGCCGTCTGCGTGCAGTGTGTCTGCGCTTTTACACTGAAATTAAAACAGGTGAACAAAATGAACACTAGTCTGTGGAGACAGAGCAGGCCATGAGACTAGTTCAGTTGGTCTTACTGGGTCCCCACAGCATCTGGCACTGGGTGTGCATGCTGGCGCAGACTCCTTCGTAGCAGTAGGAGGCGGCGTGCTCGCAGGGCTCGCCGTTCTGCAGGAAGACGTTGGGGGGGCAGTAAGGGGAGGAGCCCGTGCAGAACTCGGGGAGGTCGCACTCTCCCAGTGGGTCGCGACACATCGTACCTGCCGCCCGCAGCTGAGGAGAGGGAGGGACATGGACTACATATTAATTCATTTGGGTGTGTGTGATGTGTGAGTAATGTGTGTGTGTGTGTGTGTGTCTGTGTGAGTGAGTGAGTGAGTAATGTGTGTGTGTGTGTGTCTGTGTCTGTGTGAGTGAGTGAGTAATGTGTGTGTGTGTCTGTGTGTCTATGTGTGTGTGTCTGTCTGTCTGTCTGTCTGTCTGTCTGTCTGTCTGTGTGTGTGTGTGTGTGTGTGTGTCTGTGTGTGTGTGTCTGTCTGTGTGTGTGTGTCTGTCTGTGTGTGTGTGTGTGTGTGTGTGTGTCTCTGTGTGTGTGTGTGTGTGTGTGTGTGTGTGTGTGTGTGTGTGTGTGTCAGACCTTGCAGTTGTGGCAGCAGATGCCGTCAGACGAACACTGAGCTCCAGGAACGAGCAGACAGGTGGAGGCGTTACAGCATGGGTCCTCACAATCCTGACCAATCAGAGCACAGCAGCACATCAACAGGA
>CM042321.1:1580246-1590246 GCA_023566125.1 Zingel zingel | reverse complement strand
CTAGTCTGAACTCCTCAGCTGATCACATACATGATGGGCTGAAGGATTGGGGGGGTCTTCATGAACAGAACTTGTGTTGCCATTTGCACCGGTACAGGTCCATACAGGTACTTTGGATTTTATACGATAAAAAAATACAATGAATATATAAAAAAATAATTAAAATATAAAGTATAAGAACAAGAAAAAGGCAAAACAGCTGTACGATTTAAAAAAAAGTTACAATTGCAAAAGTGCAACAGAAACATACACAGAAGTAGAGAGAGACAGACAGGGAGAGAGAGAGACAGACAGAGAGAGAGAGAGGGAGACAGACAGACAGACAGACAGACAGACAGACAGACAGACAGACAGAGAGACAGACAGACAGACAGACAGAGAGACAGAGAGAGAGAGACACACAGAGAGACATACAGACAGAGAGAAAGACAGAGAGAGAGACACACAGAGAGACATACAGACAGAGAGAGAGAGAGACAGACAGACAGACAGACAGACAGACAGACAGACAGACAGGCAGAGAGAGAGGAGAGAGACACATTGTTATTGCACACGATAACATAAGTATGAGCTGGTACTGACCCGGTAGAGGTTAAGTGTGAGCTGGTACTGACCCAGTACAGGTTCAATGTGAGCTGGTACTGACCCAGTAGAGGTTAAGTGTGAGCTGGTACTGACCCAGTACAGGTTCAATGTGAGCTGGTACTGACCCAGTAGATGTTAAATGTGAGCTGGTTCTGACCCAGTAGAGGTTCAATGTGAGCTGGTACTGACCCAGTAGAGGTTCAATGTGAGCTGGTTCTGACCCAGTAGAGGTTAAATGTGAGCTGGTACTGACCCAGTACAGGTTCAATGTGAGCTGGTACTAACCCAGTACAGGTTCAGTGTGAGCTGGTACTGACCCGGTAGAGGTTAAATGTGAGCTGGTTCTGACCCAGTAGAGGTTAAATGTGAGCTGGTACTGACCCGGTAGAGGTTAAATGTGAGCTGGTACTGACCCAGTAGAGGTTAAGTGTGAGCTGGTACTGACCCAGTAAAGGTTAAATGTGAGCTGGTACTGACCCAGTAGAGGTTAAGTGTGAGCTGGTACTGACCCAGTAGAGGTTAAATGTGAGCTGGTACTGACCCAGTAGAGGTTAAATATGAGCTGGTACTGACCCAGTAGAGGTTAAATATGAGCTGGTACTGACCCAGTAGAGGTTAAATATGAGCTGGTACTGACCCAGTAGAGGTTAAATATGAGCTGGTACTGACCCAGTAGAGGTTAAATATGAGCTGGTACTGACCCAGTAGAGGTTAAGTGTGAGCTGGTACTGACCCAGTAGAGGTTAAATATGAGCTGGTACTGACCCAGTAGAGGTTAAATATGAGCTGGTACTGACCCAGTAGAGGTTAAATATGAGCTGGTACTGACCCAGTAGAGGTTAAATATGAGCTGGTACTGACCCAGTAGAGGTTAAATATGAGCTGGTACTGACCCAGTAGAGGTTAAATATGAGCTGGTACTGACCCAGTAGAGGTTAAATATGAGCTGGTACTGACCCGGTAGAGGTTAAATATGAGCTGGTACTGACCCGGTAGAGGTTAAATATGAGCTGGTACTGACCCGGTAGAGGTTAAATATGAGCTGGTACTGACCCAGTAGAGGTTAAATATGAGCTGGTACTGACCCAGTAGAGGTTAAATATGAGCTGGTACTGACCCAGTAGAGGTTAAATATGAGCTGGTACTGACCCAGTAGAGGTTAAATATGAGCTGGTACTGACCCGGTAGAGGTTAAATATGAGCTGGTACTGACCCAGTAGAGGTTAAATATGAGCTGGTACTGACCCGGTAGAGGTTAAATATGAGCTGGTACTGACCCGGTAGAGGGCTCCATGATGCATCCTCCGAGCCGGCGCTCGTTCTGACAGGAGCAGTGGCGCTCGGCGGTGTCGTGACTCATCCCCAGGTTGTGACCGAGCTCATGAGCAACAGTGGAGGCCACGCCCAGCACACTGACCAGGTGATCCTGACAGACAGACAGACAGACAGGTGTTCAGACAGACAGACAGACAGACAGGTGTTCAGACAGACAGACAGGTGTTCAGACAGACAGACAGGTGTTCAGACAGACAGCCATGCTAACTGGGCTTGACATTAGCACCCTCCCACCTGCCAAAAACTGGGAGGTTATGGCAGTAGCTGTGGACGTCACTCTTCACCAACCACTTAGTGTGGTATATAAGCCTTTATATATGTTATATTATATTATATACGTGTGTGTGTGTGTGCGTCAGTGTGGTGTGTGTGTGTGTGTCTGTATCTCCCCCCCCCCCCCCCTCTCTCCTGGCGCCCTGTATCTCCCCCCTCTCTCCTGGCGCCCTGTATCTCCCCCCTCTCTCCTGGCGCCATATATCTCCCCCCTCTCTCCTGGCGCCCTGTATCTCCCCCCTCTCTCCTGGCGCCATGTATCTCCAAACTCTCTCCTGGTGCCCTGTATCTCCCCCCTCTCTCCCAGCGCCCTGTGTCTCCCCTCTCTCTCCTGGCGCCATGCATCTCCCCCCTCTCTCCTGGCGCCATGCATCTCCCCCTTCTCTCCTGGCGCCCTGTATCTCCAAACTCTCTCCTGGCGCCCTATATCACCCCCCTCTCTCCTGGCGCCCTATATCTCCCCCCTCTCTCCTGGCGCCCTGTATCTCCCCCCTCTCTCCTGGCGCCATGTATCTCCAAACTCTCTCCTGGCGCCCTGTATCTCCCCCCTCTCTCCATGTATCTCCCCCCTCTCTCCTGGCGCCCTGTATCTCCAAACTCTTGGCTTCAAAGACAGTCAACAACTGTTTGACGTCACTGCTGCCACATCCAATACTTTTACAGTCTGTGGTTTAAACCCACGACGTTTCCTGTTTATGAAGTTTCAGAATAAAGCGTCCACTCACCACGTTGACCCCCCCCGACCGGTCTCTGGAGCACATGGAGGACTGAGACGCCATCCCCACCGTGGTGCCGTCAAAAGAGCCTCCCCTGGGAAACAAACACAAGTCAACCCGTGATCAACCCGCGATGGATCAGAATCGGAGGCTTTTATTTTGTTAAAAGAACACGCCGACTTATTGGGACTTCGTCTTATTCCCCGTAACCCCCAGAGTTAGATAAGTCCAGACATACCCTTCTCGTGTCCGTGCGTGCTGTAACGCCGTCTGATGGTTCCCCCGGTAGCCTAGCCTAGCACAGAACATGCAGGTAACCGGCTCCATCTAGCCTAGCTTAGCACAGATCCTGGAGGTAACCGGCTCCATCTAGCCTAGCTTAGCACAGATCCTGGAGGTAACTGGTTCCATCTAGCCTAGCTTAGCACAGATCCTGGAAGTAACCGGCTCCATCTAGCCTAGCTTAGCACAGATCCTGGAGGTAACCGGCTCCATCTAGCCTAGCTTAGCACAGATCCTGGAGGTAACCGGCTCCATCTAGCCTAGCTTAGCACAGATCCTGGAGGTAACCGGCTCCATCTAGCCTAGCTTAGCACAGATCCTGGAAGTAACCGGCTCCATCTAGCCTAGCTTAGCACAGATCCTGGAGGTAACCGGCTCCATCTAGCCTAGCTTAGCACAGATCCTGGAGGTAACCGGCTCCATCTAGCCTAGCTTAGCACAGATCCTGGAGGTAACCGGCTCCATCTAGCCTAGCTTAGCACAGATCCTGGAGGTAACTGGTTCCATCTAGCCTAGCTTAGCACAGATCCTGGAGGTAACCGGCTCCATCTAGCCTAGCTTAGCACAGATCCTGGAGGTAACCGGCTCCATCTAGCCTAGCTTAGCACAGATCCTGGAGGTAACTGGCTCCATCTAGCCTAGCTTAGCACAGATCCTGGAGGTAACCGGCTCCATCTGGCCTAGCTTAGCACAGATCCTGGAGATAACCGGCTCCATCTAGCCTAGCTTAGCACAGATCCTGGAGATAACCGGCTCCATCTAGCCTACTGCTCCCAATAAGTGACCAAATAACTCCAACATGTTCCTATTTCCATGTTGTGATTTGTAGAGTCACAGCGTGTAGAAATAACAAGGTCACATGACACACAGCCATCTTCTAACCGTAAACAAACCGGGAACTATATTCTCAGACAGGCTTGCTGCAAAGCAGATCACTCCGCCCAGGTACTATATTCTTCCACCTGAGAATATAGTTCCCGGTTTGTTTACATTAGAAGATGGCTGTGTGTCATGTGACCTTGTTATTTCTACACGCTTTGACTCTACAAATCACAACATGGAAACAGGAACATGTTGGCGTTATTTGGTCACTTATTGGGAGCAGTAGGATTACTGGAACCATTCACCTGCATGATCTGTGCTAGGCTAAGCTACCGGTGGAGCCGTCAGACAGCGTTACAGCACCACGGAGATGAGAAGGGTATGTATGGACTTATCTAACTCTGGGGGTTACGGGGAATAAGACAAAGTCCCAATAAGTCGGCGTGTTCCTTTAAACGTTCCTCCTACATGACGAGCTGGGCGTTGTCATGGCGAAGGCGTGGCAGCAGCTCCCTGGTTCTCCAGTCCAGGAAGTTGTTGAGCGTGTCGGTGGGACTCTTCTCCACACGGATCTTATCGCGGTCGCTCCAGATCTCCAGACCGGTCAACGCCACCCGCACGTTCAGAGGACGGTAGAACTGAAACACACAGAACAGACCGACGGCTCCGTTTGTTTCTGCTGCACATTTAGGGTCCTGGTGCAAACCCCAACGCAAGTGTCTCTGCTAGTTTAAGACCGTCCAGCGCCCGCGGCGTTTAAATAGCAAATGCACCGGCACCCATCTGTGGCCCATGGGCGTGCTGGTCTTACGGGGAGGTGTGTTCAGGTGCATTCTGGGCGTGCTGGTCTTACAGGGAGGTGTGTTCAGGTGCATTCTGGGTGTGCTGGTCTTACAGGGAGGTGTGTTCAGGTGCATTCTGGGTGTGCTGGTCTTACAGGGAGGTGTGTTCAGGTGCATTCTGGGCATGCTGGTCTTACAGGGAGGTGTGTTCAGGTGCATTCTGGGCATATTGCTATCTTAAGGCAGCAGGAAGTGATGGCACCATTGACCAACAAAAACCTGGTCTAAAGTCAGTAACGCAGCATTTCATTTTTATTTTAACAGAGCATTAGTACAATGCTCCTAGGCTCGTGCACGCACACACACACACACACACACACACACACACACACACACACACACACACACACACACACACACACACACACACACACACACACACACACACACACACACACACACACACACACACACACACACACACACACACACACACAAGATTACAAATATTATAAAAATGGTGCAAATCCTCCATCATAACAGCAATGCTCCAAGGTCCAAACGCGCCTGGCTTTTAAAGGGAATGGGAGATGATCTCTGATTGGTTGATTGCATGTTACGCCCAGAACACACCTCTGATTAATGAAGACACTAAGTCCAACCCTTTAGAACCATGACCCGGCACACGGACCCTTTTTACTGCCGTCAAACTAGCAGAAGTGGATTTGGACACGCCCTAAACGCTCCTGCACCAGGCGCTTCACGCTGTGCTCTCAAATTGTTAAAATAGGGCCCTTAAACTGGTTTTCCCGGGGACAGAGGGGTCAGAGGTCACGGCGGCTCTCACCCAGTCCACCTGGTTGGCCACGTCCAGCATGCGGTAGAGGATCGTCTTGTTGTTCTTCTGGTAGTTCAGAAACTGAGGAGACACAAATGGTCAAATCTAAAGAGTGATTCTCATTTAGAGCTGATTCTGCTGCTGGAGTTCATGGAGTCTTTTATTTTGAAATGAACTGCTGCCATCTTGTGTCGAAAAGAAGTCAAGTTTCCTGTTCAGAGCACATTAAAGCAACAAGTCAATACATTGATACATTAGGCGACAAAAGGAATCTACAGCTGTTTCTTACGTTGAACAACAGCTACGTTTGTTTCTACCCCTTTTCTGATTCTCATTTGTCATCAATTATCCGTTCTAAAAGCAAAAACAACAACAAAGGAAATATTTCCCTGTGTGTGTGTGTGTGTCTGTGTGTGTGTGTGTGTGTGTATGAGTGTGTGTGTGTGTATGAGTGTGTGTATGAGTGTGTGTGTGTGTGTGTCTCTCTGTGTGTGTGTGTGTGTGTGTGTGTGTGTGTCTGTGTGTGTGTGTATGAGTCTGTGTGTGAGTGTGTGTGTCTCTGTGTGTGTATGTGTGTCTCTCCTCTATATTCTCTCCTCTATGCTCTCTCCTCTATGCTCCCTCCTCTATGCTCCCTCCTCTATGCTCTCTCCTCTATGCTCCCTCCTCTATGCTCTCTCCTCTATGCTCCCTCCTCTATGCTCCCTCCTCTATGCTCCCTCCTCTATGCTCCCTCCTCTATGCTCCCTCCTCTATGCTCTCTCCTCTATGCTCTCTCCTTTATGCTCTCTCCTCTATGCTCTCTCCTCTATGCTCTCTCCTCTATGCTCCCTCCTCTATGCTCTCTCCTCTATGCTCTCTCCTCTATGCTCCCTCCTCTATGCTCTCTCCTCTATGCTCTCTCCTCTATGCTCCCTCCTCTATGCTCCCTCCTCTATGCTCCCTCCTCTATGCTCCCTCCTCTATGCTCTCTCCTCCCTCCTCTCTCCTCTATGCTCTCTCCTCTATGCTCTCTCCTCTATGCTCTCTCCTCTATGCTCCCTCCTCTATGCTCCCTCCTCTATGCTCCCTCCTCTATGCTCCCTCCTCTATGCTCCCTCCTCTATGCTCTCTCCTCTATGCTCTCTCCTCTATGCTCCCTCCTCTATGCTCCCTCCTCTATGCTCCCTCCTCTATATTCCCTCCTCTATGCTCTCTCCTCTATATTCCCTCCTCTATGCTCTCTCCTCTATGCTCTCTCCTCTATGCTCTCTCCTCTATGCTCTCTCCTCTATGCTCCCTCCTCTATGCTCCCTCCTCTATGCTCCCTCCTCTATGCTCCCTCCTCTATGCTCCCTCCTCTATGCTCTCTCCTCTATGCTCCCTCCTCTATATTCTCTCCTCCATGCTCTCTCCTCCATGCTCTCTCCTCCATGCTCTCTCCTCTATGCTCTCTCCTCTATGCTCTCTCCTCTATGCTCTCTCCTCTATGCTCTCTCCTCTATGCTCCCTCCTCTATGCTCTCTCCTCTATGCTCCCTCCTCTATATTCTCTCCTCCATGCGCTCTCCTCCATGCTCTCTCCTCTATGCTCTCTCCTCTATGCTCTCTCCTCTATGCTCTCTCCTCTATGCTCTCTCCTCTATGCTCTCTCCTCTATGCTCCCTCCTCTATGCTCCCTCCTCTATGCTCTCTCCTCTATGCTCTCTCCTCTATGCTCTCTCCTCTATGCTCCCTCCTCTATGCTCTCTCCTCCCTCCTCTCTCCTCCCTGCTCCCTCCTCCATGCTCCCTCCTCTATATTCTCTCCTCTATATTCTCTCCTCTATATTCTCTCCTCTATATTCCCTCCTCTATGCTCTCTCCTCTATGCTCCCTCCTCTATGCTCTCTCCTCTATGCTCTCTCCTCTATGCTCTCTCCTCTATGCTCTCTCCTCTATGCTCTCTCCTCTATGCTCTCTCCTCTATGCTCTCTCCTCCCTCCTCTCTCCTCTATGCTCCCTCCTCTATGCTCTCTCCTCTATGCTCCCTCCTCTATGCTCTCTCCTCCCTCCTCTCTCCTCTATGCTCTCTCCTCTATGCTCTCTCCTCTATGCTCTCTCCTCTATGCTCTCTCCTCTATATTCTCTCCTCTATATTCTCTCCTCTATATTCTCTCCTCTATGCTCCCTCCTCTATGCTCTCTCCTCTATGCTCTCTCCTCTATGCTCTCTCCTCTATGCTCTCTCCTCTATGCTCTCTCCTCTATGCTCCCTCCTCTATGCTCTCTCCTCTATGCTCTCTCCTCTATGCTCTCTCCTCTATGCTCTCTCCTCTATGCTCTCTCCTCTATGCTCTCTCCTCTATGCTCTCTCCTCTATGCTCTCTCCTCCCTCCTCTCTCCTCTATGCTCTCTCCTCTATGCTCCCTCCTCTATGCTCCCTCCTCTATGCTCCCTCCTCTATGCTCTCTCCTCTATGCTCTCTCCTCTATGCTCTCTCCTCTATGCTCTCTCCTCCCTCCTCTCTCCTCTATGCTCTCTCCTCTATGCTCTCTCCTCTATGCTCCCTCCTCTATGCTCCCTCCTCTATGCTCCCTCCTCTATGCTCTCTCCTCTATGCTCTCCTCTATGCTCTCTCCTCTATTGCTCTCTCCTCTATGCTCTCTCCTCCCTCCTCTCTCCTCTATGCTCTCTCCTCCCTCCTCTCTCCTCTATGCTCCCTCCTCTATGCTCTCTCCTCTATGCTCTCTCCTCTATGCTCCCTCCTCTATGCTCCCTCCTCTATGCTCTCTCCTCTATGCTCCCTCCGAGAAGTCGAGGAGAGATCAGATGCACCTTATATCTGTGATTCTGCTGCATTGATTTTAAAAACCGTCCCTCGTGAGTGTGACAGAGTTGGTAATAATTCAGTGCAGGACTCTTTCCAAACATAATCAGCAGATGATGAGTGAATGATGAGAATAAATATGAGGAATAAACACACACTGACCTCCTGGTGATCAGCCACCAGCACCAGTTCGATGTATTTGGTCTCAGACAGGATGTCTCTCTTCCTCTGCAGACACAACACAGAGAGGACGGAGTCACCGCAACAGGTTACCTCAGACAAAACCTGCTCAATCTACCCCACGGTTACTGTACACTACACACTACACACTGGTTCTCAATAATGCTCCCCTTTGAACAGCGTTGTTAAGCCCTGTACCCCCTAACGTCTCTATAAAGAGGAAGAATAGAGCGATGTCAGCGCTAGATTTAGAAGGAAGGCAAGAATAGGTCGGAAATAGTAAAAAAATAAACAGTAGAAAGAAGGAAGGCAAGAATAGGTCGGAAATAGTAAAAAAAATAAACAGCAGAAAGAAGGAAGGCAAGAATAGGTCGGAAATAGTAAAAAAAATAAACAGCAGAAAGAAGGAAGGCAACACTACGGCAACAAAAGGGACAAAATATTCCCAAAAGTGACAAACTTTGAAGAAAAAAAAGACAGTAGAAGTAACTGCAGCCTTGGAACTGACAAACATTTAGCAAAAAATGTCACGTACCCCCTGCAGTCCTCCAGAGTACCCCTAGGGGGACACGGACCCCCTGCAGTCCTCCAGAGTACCCCTAGGGGGACACGGACCCCCTGCAGTCCTCCAGAGTTCCCCTAGGGGGACACGTACCCCCTGCAGCCCTCCAGAATTCCCCTAGGGGAACACGGACCCCCTGCAGTCCTCCAGAGTTCCCCTAGGGGGACACGTACCCCCTGCAGTCCTCCAGAGTTCCCCTAGGGGGACACGTACCCCCTGCAGTCCTCCAGAGTTCCCCTAGGGGGACACGTACCCCCTGCAGTCCTCCAGAGTTCCCCTAGGGGAACACGGACCCCCTGCAGTCCTCCAGAGTACCTCTAGGGGGACACCTACCTGATACTCACCCTGTGTGTGGAGCTGTGGATGGGTGGGACAGCCGTGTGTGACACGCCACAGCTGCCGGTGCTGTCCCCCTCCAGAGGGCTGGTGGAGAACAGCAGGTGTACCCCTCTTTCTTCATCTCCTCCTCCTCCGCTCCCTCCACTCCCGTCTCCCCCACTCTCCCCTCCTCCCCCGTCCCGCTGCTGCAGGTGATGGCGATGGCGATGGCGATGGTCGTCCTCCTGAGGAAGCAGCTCGAAGCTCAGGGTGGAGTTGATGGCGATGATGCCGCTGCCGGAGGACACACAGGAAGGTTTATAATCTGCAGAGGATCAATCAGGCCCAGAGTGTTGGGAATGTGTCCGAAAATACCGAAAAGACTCCAATTACCTAATTCCAACGCCCTCTTTATATCGGACTCAAGGTTACCAGAACACAAGGATCAATCTGAGACAAAGAGTTCAGTTAAGCAAAGTTTACCGAGTCCAGCATAACGGTAGGTTTCCACACGGCGAAATT
>CM042321.1:1565781-1572546 GCA_023566125.1 Zingel zingel | reverse complement strand
AACTATTCATCTGGGTTAACGATGCTTGACCAAACCATGACACCAAGGAAAATGATCTTGTCAAGAGTTTATAATCAGTGACTGACTCTGTTACCCTCTGCCTCTGTCTGTCTGTCTGCCTGCCTGTCTGTCTGTCTGCCTGCCTCTGTCTGTCTGTCTGCCTGCCTGTCTGTCTGTCTGCCTACCTGCCTGCCTGTCTGTCTTTGTGTCTGTCTGTTTGCTTGTCTGCCTGTCTGTCTGTCTGTCTGCTTGCCTGTCTGTCTGTCTGTCTGTCTGTCTGTCTGTCTGTCTGTCTGCTTGCCTGTCTGTCTGTCTGTCTGTCTGACCTACCCCCGGTTGTCGGTGTGAAGCTGAGCTGGACGAGCTGTTGAAGGCTGAAACCGTCTTCCTCAGGAGGCGGGCCATCATGGAGTCTCCGCCCACTTAATGTCCACCTGGTGACTACCTGCAGAGAGGACTCCATTACCCAGAAACCCCTCCGACAACACAGACTTTACAGTGTGTGTGTGTGTGTTTACTGGTCAGGTTGAACTGGGTGAGGTGTGTCTGCTGACGATGTCCAACACGTGGAACAGAGAGAAGTCGACGATCAGCAGGACGAAGGACAGCAGAGAGACGGACAGCATCTGAAACACACCTGAGCTCTGTCACACACACACACACACACACACACACACACACACACACACACACACACACACACACACACACACACACACACACACACACACACACACACACACACACACACACAGTTTCTTGTTTGTAATCATTTCAATTCAATGCAGGATTGGGTGTGTTGAACCCACAGTCTGTAGAAATAACGGACGTAGCATCGGTGACGTCACCCGTTGGTTTTGTGGACCGCCGTTTTGAAGCCCTGAGTTTGGCAGTTTTGGTCGTTGCCGTCTGCTTCTCTGCCGTTACCATATCTTTACGAGAGGGCGGAGCTGGGGCAGGATGACGCGGCCAAGTCAGTGGCGCCGCGCTAAGCTAAACGCTAAAGAGGGAAAGTAGCCGATGTTCAACCCTTCTGAAGCGAGTCATCCAACGGGAGATTAACCGGCAGGTGAACACAGACCTCCTGGTCCTGGAGACATTCATCTGCATGTACAGCACGACAGAATATACTCGGACCCAGAGATGGGGACTTGGGTCTGAGACTCGGACTTGAGTCCCGCCAAAATGTAACCTAGGGTCTTTTTGTGAATGTACCCGAGTCAAACTTTCATTTAAAAGCATATTTAGGACGGAATCGCCACTTTTAAGATGGACCGTATTCTCGTTTTTGGGTCAAATGGCCTTTAGAATGGGAGTGCTAGCGGCACTCTACGCCTTAACTCCACTGGTGACCAAGATATATACTATAACCAGGGGCTCTACGCCTTAACTCCACCTGTGACCAAGATATATACTATAACCAGGGACTCTACACCTTAACTCCACTGGTGACCAAGATATATACTATAACCAGGGGCTCTACGCCTTAACTCCACCGGTGACCAAGATATATACTATAACCAGGGGCTCTACACCTTAACTCCACCGGTGACCAAGATATATACTATAACCAGGGGCTCTACACCTTAACTCCACCGGTGACCAAGATATACACTATAACCAGGGGCTCTACGCCTTAACTCCACCGGTGACCAAGATATATACTATAACCAGGGGCTCTACGCCTTAACTCCACCGGTGACCAAGATATATACTATAACCAGGGGCTCTACGCCTTAACTCCACCGGTGACCAAGATATATACTATAACCAGGGGCTCTACACCTTAACTCCACCGGTGACCAAGATATATACTATAACCAGGGGCTCTACGCCTTAACTCCACCGGTGACCAAGATATATACTACAACCAGGGACTCTACGCCTTAACTCCACCTGTGACCAAGATATATACTATAACCAGGGGCTCTACGCCTTAACTCCACCGGTGACCAAGATATATACTATAACCAGGGGCTCTACACCTTAACTCCACCGGTGACCAAGATATATACTATAACCAGGGGCTCTACGCCTTAACTCCACCGGTGACCAAGATATATACTATAACCAGGGGCTCTACACCTTAACTCCACCGGTGACCAAGATATATACTATAACCAGGGGCTCTACACCTTAACTCCACCGGTGACCAAGATATATACTATAACCAGAGGCTCTACACCTTAACTCCACCGGTGACCAAGATATATACTATAACCAGGGGCTCTACACCTTAACTCCACCGGTGACCAAGATATATACTATAACCAGGGACTCTACACCTTAACTCCACCGGTGACCAAGATATATACTATAACCAGGGGCTCTACGCCTTAACTCCACCGGTGACCAAGATATATACTATAACCAGGGGCTCTACACCTTAACTCCACCGGTGACCAAGATATATACTATATAGTAGGCCCACCCGCGGCGCTACCATTGGGCCCACCCATTTTCGGCCCATTTTTGACCCAGGCCTATAGTGAGTAGTGAGTGATTTTTATTCTAGCAGTTCATCCAATAAGCAGCCCAAGAAAAGCTGTGAGTGAAAGCTTCTCAGCCAATCAGCGGCTTCTACCCCACGTGTTGCCTCTTAAGCCCGCCCACAGGCTGCATCGCCACCAGCAAGTGATCCAATGAAATGAATGACGTTGGCGCGCAAGCTTTACAAGCAAGCTCAATGAGACAGACACAGACGGTAGCTATCAGCTGATATGAAACGCAAAGCAGCTTGTTTTCATTTAAATTCAGCAAGAAACGCTCCGAGGAGCAGGAGGAGGAAACTCCCGCCATTTTAAGTAACGCGGTTACAAGTGACGAGTTACCATCCTGCTCGGCCGCCCTCTCCCCATCAAGTCCTCCCGTAGCCCCCCCCCCCCCCCCCCCCCTCACACCAGCTAGGCAAGTAGGTTAGTTTCAGTCTTTTTGTGTATTGAACGTTCAAAAGAGATGAATGAAGTTAGGCTGAGGTGTATGTCTTTGTCCGCTTCAGCACTGAGCTGAGGACAGCGACACAAGAGCCACACAGCTAGGCTACCGAGTCGCTGTCCTCGGTGCTGAAGAAAAGTGCTGAAACGGGGATCTTTTCTGGCTTATTTTAACTGGCCCATCCAGTTTTCTGGAGGCACACCTACAATCAAAATCCTGGCGCCGCTAGTGGACTAGTTAGACTTCAACATTCATATTAGTTACAGTATGAACCCACCACTTGTTTGAGCTCCTCAGGGTGGATCTTCAGACTGCACGGCTCGATGAACTTCTTCCTCTCACACTTTTTCATCGGCAGCAGGAAGCGCTTCCCCTGAACGCACCGCAGACACCAGAGGACAAATCAACATCGTTCTGAAATAACCACCCTGAACTCTGACTTCACAGTCTAACCCCCCCCAACCCCCGGACTTTCTTCTACTCACCTACTGTGCAATATTTTTAATATTTAATACTATTGATTATACTGAAAATACTGTGAAATTCCTTTACTGTGCAATATCATTACTCTCATTGTCCAATATATATTACTCACTGAATATGATCACCACTATTGGGCAATATTCAGATAATGTGCAATAACCCACACTGCATATCACACTGTATTTAAAACCATACTTATTTTTTCATATGTATATAGTGTCTCAACTGTGCACCTTACACCCCTTTTTTTGCACTACTTATTCCATGTTATATTTTGTACGTATACTGTACGTTGGCACTGGAAAAGGAGTTGCTTTTAATGTCATTGTACATGTGTATAGTGACAATAAAAGGCATTCTATTATATTCTGTCCATCCCGTAGCTGGGAGGAGGATGAAGAATAGGGCTGGGTCTTAAAAGAAAAAATCGATTCTCATTTGAATGATCCAATATCGATTCATAAAATCCAGAAGCTGTAAAAAACTAGAAGACCTGAGGAATCCATTGGTACCAACTGTGTCATGCTAGCTTGTTGGGAAGGGGCTGAAAAAAAGGCTCCAAAGTGAGGCTAAAAAGGAGTCCCTCTGTCAACTCCAGATATCTGAATGAAATGTCTCTCAAAACTCTCTGACTGCAGAGTCTGCAGAGCTGCACTGTATTATGTGTTGATGTAACATTTAAAAGTACATTAATCAGGGATGCACTGATCCAGGATTCAGATCCAGCTGAATATTTATTTTATAGTATTAATATTTATAGAATTTTTTCCCAGCGAACTGAACCCTACGCTTGCACTCCGGGCGCTACGCTGGTCGCCGTAATGACGGCGCCGTTGATTACGGGAAGGTGTTAACGTAGGTGGAGCGTTCAATGCAGCCGGCTGTGAGGAAGTGGAAATGGAACTGGTGAGCAGAAAAAGTGATGTTTGGCAGCACTTTCAGTCAAAAGAAGGCCGTTCAAGTCCAGCTACATGTTCAATCTGCAATGCTGATTAGTCTGGTGGTGGCGAGGACCCTAAACAATACACAACATCACCGCTGTTACAACATCTGGTATCAAACATCTGGAAGAAGACGAGTTGTGATGAAGGAATCTACAGACAGCAGCCAGAATGCAGTAACTTCAGGTACGGCAAAGGAAGGACAGTCCCTGCTGACTTCATTAATGTGTTGACTGAGTTCATGGACTGAGGACGGGAGGAGGACTCAGCAGAATCTCAACCACTGGAGTCCCCAAACATCTGGATTAGATGCATGCTTAGGTTAGAGGGAACCTTGTACGATTGTAGAATATCTTTCATATCCAAGATCGATTGATTTTGTAACTGAAATATCCCAAATCAACATTGAATCGGGGAAATCAAATTGAAAATGTAATTGAATCCGGACTTTGTGATTCGGAATCCAATCGAGAAGTGAGTGGTGACGCCGAGCCCTGATGAAGATGAAGATGAAGTTACCGCTCTCCTCCTGCGGGCGTCGATCTGTCTGAAGTAGGTGGTGATGTAGACGTTGTCAAATCGGACGTCCCTCCTGTACTGTCGGAGGTAACCAAACGCTCTGAGGAAGAGGAGGAAGAGGAGGAGGTCATGTCGGCCAGTGACTCAGTAGTCTCTCATGTCCAGACCCTCCTCCACAGACAGACACACACACACACACACACACACACACACACACACACACACACACACACACACACACACACACACACACACACACACACACACACACACACACACACACACACAGACTCTCTTAAGCTCTTACTGAGTGAACATGGTGATGAAGGTGAGGGACAGCAGATGCTTCAGGACGTTGTTCAGCTGCTCCATGGTCGTCTTCAGGCTCCGGAAGGATTCCTGAACGGCCTGAGTGATGTTCTGACCCAGCAGACCTCCGCCCAGCACCGCCTGCTGTTGCTGCTCCTGCAGGAGGTCAGAGGTCACACACACTCGTCACAGAGAGCGGCAGAGCTTACACACTTTGGCTGTACGGAACAGGGGCTGCTGCGGGGTTCAGAATGGGCCTTAGCAGGTAACAGGGACTTTTTATCAGAATGGAAAACCAAAAAAGGTGAGTAGAGTCGAGCAGGTACCATGTGATGGAAAAACGCCGTTAGTGGAGGGCCTACTACATCTATGAGCATCAAAAACTTCCTTGACTGCATCCTGATAGATATGTATGCACAAATGTATGGTGGAAACATCTACATGTATGTGAAGGAAAACACCAAATTCAGGAGGCAGGTGACAAATTAAAATATGAGAACCAACTTTACCCAAACACGCAAGTTGACTGTTATTTAACACAAAGTTACAAGGATTTTGTGTTGAAGGGAAGGCTGTGTTGAAGGGAAGGTTGTGTAGAAGGGAAGGTTGTGTTGAAGGGAAGGTTGTGTTGAAGGGAAGGTTGTGTTGAAGGGAAGGTTGTGTTGAAGGGAAGGTTGTGTAGAAGGGAAGGTTGTGTAGAAGGGAAGGCTGTGTAGAGAGAAGGTTGTGTAGAAGGGAAGGCTGTGTAGAAGGGAAGGTTGTGTAGAAGGGAAGGCTGTGTAGAAGGGAAGGTTGTGTTGAAGGGAAGGTTGTGTTGAAGGGAAGGTTGTGTAGAAGGGAAGGTTGTGTAGAAGGGAAGGCTGTGTAGAGAGAAGGTTGTGTAGAAGGGAAGGCTGTGTAGAAGGGAAGGCTGTGTAGAAGGGAAGGTTGTGTTGAAGGGAAGGTTGTGTTGAAGGGAAGGTTGTGTTGAAGGGAAGGTTGTGTAGAAGGGAAGGTTGTGTAGAAGGGAAGGCTGTGTAGAGAGAAGGTTGTGTAGAAGGGAAGGCTGTGTAGAAGGAAGGTTGTGTAGAAGGGAAGGCTGTGTAGAAGGAAGGTTGTGTAGAAGGGAAGGCTGTGTAGAAGGGAAGGCTGTGTAGAAGGAAGGCTGTGTAGAAGGAAGGCTGAGACCTGCAGGATGAGCTTGGTCCTGAACTCTCTGGACAGCAGGTCGACCGAACGGTTCAGCTGATCGAACAGCTGACCGAAGTTTCCCTCGATGGGGACCTGCTCCCTGCACCACGGAGTCATCACTGGCAGAGAGGGAAGAGAAGAACGCACTTCAGACACACCACGCCAACCTCAAACTAGCAACTAAAACTGGAGGAAGGACTTGTTATTAGGGCTGCACGATGAGGAAAATATGCCATATGCGATAAGGTTGTTGAATATCGCGATAACAATATTTCTTGCGATAAATAAACCGATATTACAGTGTACTCAGTTCTGCATTTCTGCTGATTTCAGTGTTTTAAAATTCAACTAATTGCTTGTTGAATTCAAAACGAAAGGAAATAATTTCCAACGTTATTTTATTCAACAA
>CM042321.1:1560781-1563281 GCA_023566125.1 Zingel zingel | reverse complement strand
TCTCCTCACTATCTGCTAGCTGCCTGTCCCCTGAACACACTGGTATCGGTATCGGAGCATCTCTAGTAGCTTTGAAGTTGAATCTATCAACTAGCGTTGCTAGTTGATAGATTGATCGCTGATTCAGTTAATCGCTGATTGGTTGTAGAGCTATCCTATTGCGTGCAGAGGGAATTTGAAAGACAACCATTTGTCCCGCCCCTCGGATTGAGCCCAGCCAATGGGGAGTTCCCAGACTCAACATCTTGTTGTGTGGGCTGGCTTGTCAGGCTAGCAATATTAGTCAATATAATCGCACTTAGATTTGGTCCTCATATTGTGCAGCCCTAGTTTCCGTTCCACCAGTCTGAAAGAAGGCCTAAATGGAAGATAAAAAGGGTCCTCTCACTGTCGCACTGCATCCTGGTCTTGAAGGTGAACTGTTCCTGAGTGCTGTTCCCTCTGGCGGCGTCTTTTGGTTTGAACCGGTGGAATCCATACTGGAGGAAGACCTCGTCTCTGATGTCCTGAAACTTCCTGCTGACGCTCTGAGCCTCCGACTGGAACTGTGGTTCGTCATCCTGAAGAAGAAAGAAGAAAGACGGATATATTGCTGTGTGTGTGGTGTCTAGTTGTGTGTTCTAGTTGTGGTACTGAGTATACCGTCACCTTTTCCCTCTCAGCATTGGACTCGCCGTCCCAGAGAGACAACCAACGAGAAGAGAGAAAGAGAGAGGGAGACTAAAGCCTGGTTTACCGTTCTGCAGAAGCACCACCAGTGTGTGTGTGTGTGTGTGTGTGTGTGCGTGCGTGCGTGTGTGTGTGTGTGTGTGTGCATGTGTGTGTGTGTGTGTGTGTGTGTGTGTGCATGTGTGTGTGTATGTGAGAGTCTGTGTGCATGTGTGTGTGTGTGTGTGTGTGTGTGCGCGCGCGTGTGTGTGCGTCTGTGTGCATGTCTGTGTGTGTCTGTGTCTGTGTGTGTGTGTGTGTGTATGTGAGAGTCTGTGTGAGTCTGTGTCTGTGTGTGTGTGTGTGTGTGTGTGTATGTGAGAGTCTGTGTGTGTCTGTGTGTGTGTGTGTGTGTGTGTGTGTGTGTATGTGAGAGTCTGTGTGTGTCTGTGTGTGTGTGTGTGTGTGTGTGTGTGTGTGTGTGTGTGTGTGTGTGTGTGTGTGTGTGTGTGTGTGTGTATGTGAGAGTCTGTGTGTGTCTGTGTGTGTGTGTGTGTGTGTGTGTGTGTGTGTGTGTGTGTGTGTGTGTGTGTATGTGAGAGTCTGTGTGTGTCTGTGTGTGTGTCCTGTTCTTTCTGACCAGCATATGCCTATTTTTGAAAAGTGCTGTAGTACAGCTAGCAGGAGACAAGTTATAATTGAGGTAAGTTTGGAGAGCTACCTTATTTAATCCTTAAATTAATAAATAGTTTAGTTGCGTCTCTTTTCAGCGTTGTAGTTTGTAGACGGTCCCGAAGAACTCGTCTTTCCGTCTCAACACCAGAACTAAACAGAGCTGGATTAACACAACTTTTATGCCTTTCTGTCACATCTCCTGCAGCCAGATTCACTGTGTTCACTCGGAAGTAGAGCTGCAAAGATTAATCGATTAGTTGTCAACTTTTAAATTAAATCGGCAACTATTTTGATAATCGATTAGTTGGTTTGAGTCATTTTTTAAGACAAAAGTAAAAAATTCTTTGATTCCAGCTTCTTAAATCTGAATATCTTCTAGTATCTTCTCTCCTCTGACAGTAATCTGAATATCTTCTAGTCTCTTCTCTCCTCTGGGACAGTAATCTGAATATCTTCTAGTCTCTTCTCTCCTCTAGGACAGTAATCTGAATATCTTCTAGTATCTTCTCTCCTCTGGGACAGTAATCTGAATATCTTCTAGTCTCTTCTCTCCTCTGACAGTAATCTGAATATCTTCTAGTCTCTTCTCTCCTCTGGGACAGTAATCTGAATATCTTCTAGTCTCTTCTCTCCTCTGACAGTAATCTGAATATCTTCTAGTCTCTTCTCTCCTCTGTGACAGTAATCTGAATATCTTCTAGTCTCTTCTCTCCTCTGGGACAGTAATCTGAATATCTTCTAGTCTCTTCTCTCCTCTGTGACAGTAATCTGAATATCTTCTAGTCTCTTCTCTCCTCTGACAGTAATCTGAATATCTTCTAGTCTCTTCTCTCCTCTGGGACAGTAATCTGAATATCTTCTAGTCTCTTCTCTCCTCTGACAGTAATCTGAATATCTTCTAGTATCTTCTCTCCTCTGACAGTAATCTGAATATCTTCTAGTCTCTTCTCTCCTCTGGGACAGTAATCTGAATATCTTCTAGTATCTTCTCTCCTCTGGGACAGTAATCTGAATATCTTCTACTCTCTTCTCTCCTCTGACAGTAATCTGAATATCTTCTAGTCTCTTCTCTCCTCTGGGACAGTAATCTGAATATCTTCTAGTATCTTCTCTCCTCTGGGACAGTAATCTGAATATCTTCTAGTCTCTTCTCTCCTCTGTGACAGTAATCTGAATA
>CM042321.1:1543281-1555781 GCA_023566125.1 Zingel zingel | reverse complement strand
GTTACAGCAGTGAGAGGTCTCACTCTGTAGCTAAAACAGAGAGCTCAACATACAGGGTGAAAAGAGGAGCTGCAGAAATGTGCAGTACAACAAAAATATGGAGTTAAAATGTGAAAATTAAACAATGTAAACCTATTCTGATACAACCTCAAATTACAATTATGAACCTGAAAATGAGCAGAATATGAGCTCTTTAATGTGTTATGAGTGAAGCTCTTTAAAGCTGAATTCTCTCTAATTTCCAAGTCTATGAGAAATGAGCCGACTTCTCTCGTCATTTATTACCTCAGTAAACATTTTCATAATGAGTTGATGGTCTCAAGCTCTAGTTTTAAGTCTTCTTCATAACAGCGTGATGTTCATTTAGTAAATGATGCTCCCATTTATTTTAAAATAAACATAAAGCAGGGGATGCTGTAGGACCTGTCAGTCAGGACAAAGGCTTTTTTCTAGGTTTTTAATCGCTTTTTACGACCTTTTTTGTCCTTTCTTTGACGTTTTTCTGCTTTTTTTCCCGCCTTTTCGTCGCTTTCTTCTCAGTTTTTGCCGCTTTTTCGATTTTTTTTTTGTTTTTCTTAAAAGGTTTTAGTTTTTATATTTAGGTTAAGATAACATTAGACCCTAAACTTCTTCATTTTAAACTTTGACCCTTTGAGTTTTTACTTCAGCGAAGATAACTGGAACATTATGTCTTCTAAAAAATGTCTTGTTCAGTTTTCTGACAACCAAGCTAGCTGCTAGCTAGCTACCGCGACTGTTAGCTGGTTCAGCGTCAGTTACTGTCCACTAAAAGTTGGTTTTAGGCTCAGATTATTATTCCAAGTGTCTGACAACATTATGAAAGGATCCCCACAGAGATAGACCTTTTAGTTAAAGAGTAAGATCCTTTTAGTTTAACGTGAAACAGCCCCGAAATCACCATCACCAAACTACACCAGACTCCATGTAAATAATCACTACTTTTAGCGTGTATAGAGACAGCATATTTCGATATTAAATGGGTGAATTAAGGATTTATTTCAACCAAACCAGAGTGGTGATTGTTGGAACAGTGGAAAGATGAACCAAAACGGCTTTTGGTAGTTTTATTTGTTTCCATCCACTTTGAATGAAGTGTGTTTTTACGATGATAAAATTACTGTTTATTTACATGGAGTCTGGTGCGTCAGCAGGTAACGGCCGTATTTGCTAGCTAGCTAGCTAAATTCGAAGTTTCAAAACGGGCAGTCCACAAACCAATGGGGCTGCTAGCGTTAGCTTTCCGAAAAGTCTAACAACAGAAGCTGGTAAAGATTATACTCACTGCTGTGAGGAGCTGAAGGTCTGCGCCGGTCAGAGAGAGCCATCATCCATCCCAAGTCTTCTATCAACAAGCTTTCAGTCAGTCACAGTGACGCTGCTGTTTTGATCCGTTTGTCAGTTGGTCCGTTTGTCAGTTGATCCGTTTGTCAGTTGGTCCGTTTGTCAGTTGATCCGTTTGTCAGTTGGTCCGTTTGTCAGTTGATCCGTTTGTCAGTTGGTCCGTTTGTCAGTTGGTCCGTTTGTCAGTTGGAGCTTCTTGAAATTTCACAGTGAGTGTAGACCTTTTTTTAAAGAATAAGATCATTTTTGTTTACCATGTTTTTGTTTTCAACCTGGACCCTATGTTCCCATGTTTTTAGTAGTCCAATGTTAAGCAAGAAACAAGCTGTAATGTAACAACAGGACAAATGTTCAGCGTCAGTTAGCGTCCACTAAAAGTTGACAGACTCAGATTATTATTCTAAGTTTCTGACAACATTATGGAAAGGATCCTACAGAGATATACCTTTTAGTTAAAGAGTAAGATCCTTTTAGTTTAACATGAAACAGCCCCGAAATCACCATCACCAAACTCCACCAGACTCCATGTAAATAATCAGGACTTTTAGCGTGTATAGAGCCAGCATATCTCCACCAGACTCCATGTAAATAATCAGGACTTTTAGCGTGTATAGAGCTAGCATATTTCCACCAGACTCCATGTAAATAATCAGGACTTTTAGCGTGTATAGAGCCAGCATATCTCCACATGTAAATGGGTGAATTAAGGGTTTATTTCAACCAAACCAGAGTGGTGATTGTTGGAACAGTGGAAAGATGAACCAAGACGGCTTTTGATAGTTTTATTTAGTTTCAGACCACTTTGACTGAAGTGTGTTTTTACGATGATAAAAGTGCTGATTATTTACATGGAGTCTGGTGTGCGTTGATTTGTCAGTTGGTCCGTTTGTCAGTTGGAACTTATTGAAGTTTCCACAGTGACGTCATTTCTTTGGTCTCCAGGCAACCCTCCAGGAGACACGACGAGGCAATGAACACACACACAGAGAGACAGAAATAAAAAGAAGTAATGAAGGATGAAAAGAGGAAAAGATACCTCACAGTCCAGGTGGAGAAGGGCGGAGTTAGACGGGCTGTCAGAGGAGTCCTCAACAGGTGAGATGGTAGCTAGCTAGGTAACGTTACTGTGATGGAGTGGATCCTCCATTTGGAGAAATAATAACATGTATCAGTGACAATATCAGCAGTTTGTAAACATTAATATGTTTGAGAAATCCAGTCTGTTGATTATTTACATGCATGTGTGTGTGTGAGTGTGTGTGTGTGTGTGTGTGTGTGTGTGTGTGTGTGTGTGTGTGTGTGTGTGTGTGTGTGTGTGTGAGTGAGTGTCTATATGAGTGTGTGTGTGTGTGTGTGTGTGTGTGTGTGTTCGTGTCTGTGTGTGTGCGTGTGCGTGTGTGTGTGTGTGTCTGTGTGTGTGTGTGTGTGTGTGTGTGTGTGTGTGTGTCTCTATGTGTCTGTGTGTGTGTGTGTGTGTGTGTGTGTGTGTGTGTGTGTGTGTGTAAAAAATTGGAAAAAAATGACAAAATGACAAAAAAATTGGAAACAAGTGACACAAGTGACACTGTGGAGTCTTTCCGCTTCCTTGGATCTATCATCTCCCAGGACCTCCAGTGGGAGCTGAACATCAGCTCCCTCGTCAAGAAAGCACAACAGAAGAAATTCAACCTGCCAAAGACAATGATGGTGCACTTCTACACAGCCATCATTGAGTCCATCCTCACATCCTCCATCACCATCTGGT
Source organism: Zingel zingel (assembly GCA_023566125.1). Taxonomy (NCBI): domain Eukaryota; kingdom Metazoa; phylum Chordata; class Actinopteri; order Perciformes; family Percidae; genus Zingel; species Zingel zingel. The sequence goes on along the minus strand of CM042321.1, from coordinate 1,552,675 downwards.
ACGCTGCTGCCACTGCCAAGGACAAGGGCAGACTGCTCTCACATCCTCCATCACCATCTGGTACGCTGCTGCCACTGCCAAGGACAAGGGCAGACTGCTCTCACATCCTCCATCACCATCTGGTACGCTGCTGCCACTGCCAAGGACAAGGGCAGACTGCTCTCACATCCTCCATCACCATCTGGTACGCTGCTGCCACTGCCAAGGACAAGGGCAGACTGCTCTCACATCCTCCATCACCATCTGGTACCCTGCTGCCACTGCCAAGGACAAGGGCAGACTGCTCTCACATCCTCCATCACCATCTGGTACGCTGCTGCCACTGCCAAGGACAAGGGCAGACTGCTCTCACATCCTCCATCACCATCTGGTACGCTGCTGCCACTGCCAAGGACAAGGGCAGACTGCTCTCACATCCTCCATCACCATCTGGTACCCTGCTGCCACTGCCAAGGACAAGGGCAGACTGCTCTCACATCCTCCATCACCATCTGGTACGCTGCTGCCACTGCCAAGGACAAGGGCAGACTGCTCTCACATCCTCCATCACCATCTGGTACGCTGCTGCCACTGCCAAGGACAAGGGCAGACTGCTCTCACATCCTCCATCACCATCTGGTACGCTGCTGCCACTGCCAAGGACAAGGGCAGACTGCTCTCACATCCTCCATCACCATCTGGTACGCTGCTGCCACTGCCAAGAACAAGGGCAGACTGCAGCGTGTCATTCGGTCAGCAGAGAAGGTGATTGGCTGCAATCTGCCGCCGCTCCAGGACCTTTACGCCACCAGGACTCTGAAGCGTGCTGGAAGGATTGTAGCCGATCCCCCCCCACCCCGGACACAAAGTCTTTGAGCCCCTCCCCTCTGGCAGGAGGCTGAGGTCCTGCCTCAACAACACGCCACATGAACAGCTTTTCCCCTCCGCCACTAGTCTTATCAACAAGGCCCGGACCCCCCCCTGACTCTCTCCACACCCTACCTCCACCCCCTCAAAAAACTTGGAAACAGGTGACAAAAAAATTGGAAAAATGTGACATAAAAATTGGGGGGGAAAAATGACAAAAAAACTTTTTAATAAAAATGACAAAAAAAATGACAAAAAACTTTTAAAAAATTACAAAACTTGAAAAAAATGACCAAAAACTTGGAAACAAGTGACAAAAACGTCGGGAAAAGCTTAAAAAAAAAACGTCTAAAGGGCGCATAAAATGATTGACAGAAACTTCGTAAAAAGTGTCGAAAAAGACGACCAAAACGTTTGATTTTTTTTTTACATTTTGACCCAGAAAAACAAAAAGTTGCAAAGTCGACGGGGACGACAACACACAGTAGTTTGGAGGCCATATCGTAACAAAATAATGATGGAGGCCGTCCCGTTTCCCTCCCCAGGTCAGCGGGGCGCTCTGACCTCGGCCGCTGGAGGAAGTTCAGAGGTCACCTGTTGGAGGAGGGGCGGAGCCTGCTGCCGTTTGTTTTGGGGCTGCTGTTGGCGTCCGTGTACGGAGTCATGGCTCTCTTCCTGCAGAATCAGCCTCTGTGGCTGTGTGTCTACACCACGCTGACTCTGGCCGTCCTGGCCGCCTTCGGTATGGGGCTGTCCTCCGGCGTCCGCGCTGACGTCTCCGTGCTGCTGCCCACACTCTGCTCAGGTACATTTACAATTAGTTCTTATTTTGATTTAGTTCTGACTCAACGGTTGGATTTTAGTTTAGTTTGAGTTAGTTTTCAGAGTGTGTCTAACATTAATTATCAGCGGTAACTTCTGCAGTAGTCTCTCATGTCCAGACCCTCCTCCACAGCTCGTGGAGGAGGGTCTGGCTAGTCCACACAGAACCTGCTCTGGTTTGTTTGCATTTCTTTAAACCAATCACAATTATCGTGGGCGGGACTAAGCACCGGACGGAGCCACGGTGCCTCTGCTAAATAGTCTCAGGAAGGAACTTGTTTTGGTGGAACATGTGGACGTTCAGAAGTAGTTTTAGTCAGAGGGACAGATAGTCTAGCTGTCTAGAGTTACCCATAGACTGTATATAACCTGGACCAGCAGGTCCCGTGTCTCTGGACGGAGACCAGTGAAGTCTCTTTTCCGGTGATGGCTGAGCGTTACTGAGCAGCCTCCAACTGAGCTTGAAGACGTAGATGTGACGTGAGCAACCTGTCTGAAAGTTGGAAGTCTTCTGGTAGCTGTGCCAAGAGAAATCTCAATCATTCCCAATCTAGCAGAGACGGAGAGCGTAGGTATATGTAAGGAGATAACATAGGCACAGGCTAATTACTGATCACTAACATGATAGTTAACATTAGTAATTACACTTAAACAGCTAATGGAAGTCCAAACTGCCTGAGAGCTTCTCCTGGACTATACGGTAATTCCTCTACTATGAGACAGTAAGTCTCGTGGTTATGACCCAATCGTTAGCCTATTGTTATAACAACGTCTGCTACGGAGCCATAACGTGAACCAGCTTACGTACATGACTCAGCGATTGTAGATGCTCATATAGACGCCAAAAATCATGGGGCACTAACCTTGTTTTGAGATAAATGTCTTTTATTCGTGATGTCTTGGATAAGTACTTCATTACCCACAATCCTGAACAATCCTGAACAATCCCCCAGTGATGCCTCTGATTGGTGAGGAGGGGGGGGGGGGGGGGGGGGGGGTGTCAGTACCCGATCTGTGCTGCCTGCACGATCCTTCACGAGGATTTACAACACTGCACGAATCACGATCTGTTCCAGGCTTCTGACGTTAGCCTCTGCCGGGAAGCTAACGTTAGTTTAGCTAACAGCTAATTCGGCTAACCGCTAGCTGACAGCTTGATTCAGTCTAAAATAACGTTAACTCAAACGTAACACGGGGTAACGCCGTCTACAGCTGACGTAACAGCCGTTATATATGTTAACGGTTATTTTCAGTCTTTTAAAGTTATTACACGCTGTCTCAGCTAGCGGTTAGCCGAATTAGCTGTTAGCTAAACTAACGTTAGCTTCCTGTATTCAGTGGTGCGCGGTGGTTCATGGGATGAGTAGTTCCTTCGCTCTGAGATGACGATATGTACACAGTCTTGTACCTTTTGACTTTTTGGGGATTTTCTGTTCATTTTTTTACTCTAAATGGTACGTTGTATGCTAATGAGTCACGTAGCGTCTGGTTAGCCTACGGCACGGTCTAGAACTCTTTATATACGGATTATTACAGACGTCAACGGGAGAAATGGCGGGAAATTCACTTCCGGAACCCACGGTCTCTCAGAGGAGGGGCGGGACTGTTGAGCTCTATTGCGGGATTGTTAGCAGGACTTTATTTAGGGCTCCCAGATGTGGGCGTGGCCCTGCTCAGCCTATCACAGTGCCTCTCCTCTCTTGTGTTTCAGCTCATGGCAGGAAGTTCCTCCTCTTCCTGTTTGTGTCGCAGCTGCTCACCGGTCCTCTCAGCAACACCTTAGAAAACATAGAGCGAGCCGCCTCCAGCCTTCTGTGTAGCGCCGAGCTGACAGCCAATCAAACACAAGAGCTGATGCAGAGAGCAGCCACGCCCCTTTACTGTAAGACCCGCCCACCTCCACCATCACAGAAAAATACTGTTAAAAATACTAATACTGGATCCTATTTTCCATGTTTTTGTGTCTTATTGTCTGACTTGAAACTGGTCCGGTATTAACACAAAGCTAGCTGTAATGTAACCCTACAGGACAGATGTTCATTCAGCATCCACTAAAAGTTCTGTTGTTGCTGCTGACAGACTCAGATTATTATTCTAAGTGTCTGACAACATTATGAAAGGATCCCTACAGAGATAGACCTTTTAGTTAAAGAGTAAGATCCTTTTAGTTTAACATCAAACAGCCCCGAAATCACCATCACCAAACTCCACCAGACTCCATGTAAATAATCAGGACTTTTATCATCGTAAAACACACTTCATCCAAAGTGGACAAAAACTAAATAAAACTATCAAAAGCCGTCTTGGTTCATCTTTCCACTGTTCCAACAATCACCACTCTGGTCTGATTGAAATAAACCCTTAATTCACCCATTTACATGTGGAAATATGCTGGCTCTATACACGCTAAAAGTCCTGATTATTTACATGGAGTCTGGTGGAAATATGCTGGCTCTATACACGCTAAAAGTCCTGATTATTTACATGGAGTCTGGTGGAAATATGCTGGCTCTATACACGCTAAAAGTCCTGATTATTTACATGGAGTCTGGTGGAAATATGCTGGCTCTATACATGCTAAAAGTCCTGATTATTTACATGGAGTCTGGTGGAAATATGCTGGCTCTATACACGCTAAAAGTCCTGATTATTTACATGGAGTCTGGTGGAAATATGCTGGCTCTATACACGCTAAAAGTCCTGATTATTTACATGGAGTCTGGTGGAGATATGCTGGCTCTATACACGCTAAAAGTGCTGATTATTTACATGGAGTCTGGTGTAGTTTGGTGATGGTGATTTCAACAACAGAACTTTTAGTGGATGCTGACTGATGCTGAACATTAGTCCTGTAGGGTTACATTACAGCCGTTCTCGCTCAATACTGGAGCAATTTCAGAGATTTTTGTCTGTCACGGTCAGCTGTTTTGGTTTGCAGCCGTGTTGGACAGAATCAGAGAGATCAGCAGCAACGCTCACGCTGTGGCAGGACGAGTCCAGGACCTGATCCTCGCTCTGACGGACGGCGTCCGCCACGTTGGTGAGAAATACAAATACAGGTTACGGGCTCCTTGAGAAGTCCCTCAAGAGCTTCTTTGAGGAGTTTATTTTTTGAGGAATCGATTAATTAACTATTAAAATAATCTTCACCTATTTTGAAAATCCATTAATCTCTCATTCCCCCTGCTCTGTCGTCTCCCCCTCTCATTCCCACTGCTCTGATGTGTCCCCCTCTCATTCCCCCTGCTCTGGCGTTTCCCCCTCTCATTCCCCCTGCTCTGGAGTTTCCCCCTCTCATTCCCCCTCTCATTCCCCCTGCTCTGACGTTTCCCCCTCTCATTCCCCCCTCTCATTTCCCCTGCTCTGACGTTTCTCCTCTCATTCCCCCCTCTCATTTCCCCTGCTCTGGCGTTTCCCCCTCTCATTCCCCCTGCTCTGGCGTTTCCCCCTCTCATTTCCGCTGCTCTGGCGTGTCCCCCTCTCATTCCCCCTGCTCTGGCGTTTCCCCCTCTCATTCCCCCTGCTCTGACGTGTCCCCCTCTCATTCCCCCTGCTCTGACGTGTCCCCCTCTCATTCCCCCTGCTCTGTCGTCTCACCCTCTCATTCCCCCTTATCTGTCGTCTCTCCCTCTCATTCCCCCTGCTCTGACGTGTCCCCCTCTCATTCCCCCTTCTCTGTCGTCTCTCCCTCTCATTCCCCCTGCTCTGACGTGTCCCCCTCTCATTTCCCCTGCTCTGGCGTTTCCCCCTCTCATTCCCCCTGCTCTGGCGTTTCCCCTCTCTCATTCCCCCTGCTCTGGCGTTTCCCCCTCTCATTCCCCCTGCTCTGGCGTTTCCCCCTCTCATTCCCCCTGCTCTGTCGTTCCCCCCTCTCATTCCCCCTGCTCTGACGTGTCCCCCTCTCATTCCCCCTGCTCTGACGTGTCCCCCTCTCATTCCCCCTGCTCTGACGTGTCCCCCTCTCATTCCCCCTGCTCTGGCGTTCCCCCCTCTCATTCCCCCTGCTCTGACGTGTCCCCCTCTCATTCCCCCTGCTCTGGCGTTTCCCCCTCTCATTCCCCCTGCTCTGGCGTTTCCCCCTCTCATTCCCCCTTCTCTGTCGTCTCTCCCTCTCATTCCCCCTGCTCTGGCGTTTCCCCCTCTCATTCCCCCTGCTCTGGCGTTCCCCCTCTCATTCCCCCTGCTCTGGCGTTCCCCCCTCTCATTCCCCCTGCTCTGTCGTTCCCCCCTCTCATTCCCCCTGCTCTGGCGTTTCCCCCTCTCACTCATGCTTAAAAACCAAAACGTAGAAATGTAAATGTAGCAACTAATCCATTCATCCCTAAAATAATCCTCACTTTAATCCACCATGAAAATAATAATCTGTAGTTGCAGCCATGAAGTAAATATTTTGTAAATATACGTATAACCGTGACTTTTGCCCTTTCAGCTCGCACTCTGAGAAACGTCCTCCACTTCCTGGTGGACATCGGTGACGTGTGCAACGACAAACTGGGCTCCCCGTACAGGAAGTGCCGAGTGGTGTTCGCCGACGCTCGAGCCGACTGCTCCGAGCTGCTGGGAGAGTTCAACTTCCTGTGTCACATCATGGACAGCTTCCTGCCGCTCTGCAGCCTCGCCCGCGGTGCGTTCACTTCCACTTCACCCACTCTCAACATCATCCCCTCACTACCTGCTGGCTGCCTGTCCCCTGAACACACTGTAAAAAATATCTCACTATCTGCTAGCTGCCTGTCCCCTGAACACACTGTAAAAAATATCTCCTCACTATCTGCTAGCTGCCTGTCCCCTGAACACACTGTAAAAAATATCTCCTCACTATCTGCTAGCTGCCTGTCCCCTGAACACACTGTAAAAAATATCTCCTCACTATCCGCTAGCTGCCTGTCCCCTGAACACACTGTAAAAAATATCTCACTATCTGCTAGCTGCCTGTCCCCTGAACACACTGTAAAAAATATCTCACTATCTGCTGGCTGCCTGTCCCCTGAACACACTGTAAAAAATATTTCCTCACTATCTGCTAGCTGCCTGTCCCCTGAACACACTGTAAAAAATATCTCCTCACTATCTGCTGGCTGCCTGTCCCCTGAACACACTGTAAAAAGTAGAGGCGAGTAGAGGCGAGGCGAGTAGAGGCGAGTAGAGTCGAGGCGAGTAGAGGCGAGTAGAGGCGAGTAGAGGCGAGTAGAGGCGAGGCGAGTAGAGGCGAGGCGAGTAGAGGCGAGGCGAGGCGAGGCGAGTAGAGGCGAGGCGAGTAGAGGCGAGGCGAGTAGAGGCGAGTAGAGGCGAGGCGAGTAGAGGCGAGGCGAGTAAAGGCGAGTAGAGGCGAGGCGAGTAGAGGCGAGGCGAGTGGAGGCGAGTAGAGGCGAGGCGAGTAGAGGCGAGTAGAGTCGAGGCGAGTAGAGGCGAGTAGAGTCGAGTCGAGGCGAGTAGAGGCGAGTAGAGTCGAGGTGAGTAGAGGCGAGGCGAGTAGAGGCGAGGCGAGTGGAGGCGAGTAGAGGCGAGGCGAGTAGAGGCGAGGCGAGTGGAGGCGAGTAGAGGCGAGGCAAGTAGAGGCGAGGAGAGTAGAGGCGAGTAGAGGCGAGGCGAGTAGAGGCGAGGCGAGTAGAGGCGAGTCGAGTAGAGGCGAGGCGAGTCGAGGCGAGTAGAGGCGAGGTGAGTAGAGGCGAGTAGAGGCGAGGCGAGTAGAGGCGAGTAGAGGCGAGGCGAGGCGAGGCGAGTAGAGGCGAGTAGAGGCGAGGCGAGTAGAGGCGAGGCGAGTAGAGTCGAGGCGAGTCGAGGCGAGTAGAGGCGAGGCGAGTAGAGGCGAGTCGAGGCGAGTAGAGGCGAGTAGAGTCAAGGCAAGTAGAGGCGAGGCGAGTAGAGTCGAGTAGAGTCGAGGTGAGTAGAGGCGAGGCGAGTAGAGGCGAGGCGAGGCGAGGCGAGTAGAGGCGAGTAGAGGCGAGGCGAGTAGAGGCGAGGCGAGTAGAGGCGAGGCGAGAAGAGGCGAGGCGAGTAGAGGCGAGGCGAGTAAAGGCGAGGCGAGTAGAGGCGAGGCGAGTAGAGGCGAGGCGAGTAGAGGCGAGTAGAGGCGAGTAGAGTCAAGGCAAGTAGAGGCGATGCGAGTAGAGTCGAGTCGAGGTGAGTAGAGGCGAGGCGAGTAGAGGCGAGTAGAGGCGAGGCGAGTAGAGGCGAGTAGAGGCGAGGCGAGGCGAGTAGAGGCGAGGCGAGTAGAGGCGAGTAGAGGCGAGTAGAGGCGAGGCGAGTAGAGGCGAGGCGAGTAGAGGCGAGGCGAGTAGAGGCGAGTAGAGGCGAGTAGAGGCGAGGCGAGTAGAGGCGAGTAGAGGCGAGGCGAGTAGGGTCGAGGCGAGTAGAGGCGAGGCGAGTAGAGGCGAGGCGAGTAGAGGCGAGGCGAGTAGAGGCGAGTAGAGGCGAGTAGAGGCGAGGCGAGTAGAGGCGAGGCGAGTAGAGGCGAGGCGAGTAGAGGCGAGTAGAGGCGAGGCGAGTAGAGGCGAGTAGAGGCGAGGCGAGGCGAGGCGAGTAGAGGCGAGTAGAGGCGAGAAGAGGCGAGGCGAGTAGAGGCGAGTAGAGGCGAGGCGAGTAGAGGCGAGGCGAGTAGAGGCGAGGCGAGTCGAGTAGAGGCGAGTAGAGGCGAGGCGAGGCGAGTAGAGGCGAGGCGAGTAGAGTCGAGGCGAGTCGAGGCGAGTAGAGGCGAGTAGAGTCGAGGCGAGTCGAGGCGAGGCGAGTAGAGGCGAGTCGAGGCGAGTAGAGGCGAGTAGAGTCAAGGCAAGTAGAGGCGAGGCGAGTAGAGTCGAGTAGAGTCGAGGTGAGTAGAGGCGAGGCGAGTAGAGGCGAGGCGAGGCGAGTAGAGGCGAGGCGAGTAGAGGCGAGGCGAGTAGAGGCGAGGCGAGTAGAGGCGAGGCGAGTAGAGGCGAGGCGAGTAGAGGCGAGGCGAGTAAAGGCGAGGCGAGTAGAGGCGAGGCGAGTAGAGGCGAGGCGAGTAGAGGCGAGTAGAGTCAAGGCAAGTAGAGGCGATGCGAGTAGAGGCGAGTAGAGTCGAGTCGAGGTGAGTAGAGGCGAGGCGAGTAGAGGCGAGTAGAGGCGAGTAGAGGCGAGGCGAGTAGAGGCGAGTAGAGGCGAGGCGAGGCGAGTAGAGGCGAGGCGAGTAGAGGCGAGTAGAGGCGAGGCGAGTATAGTCGAGGCGAGTAGAGTCGAGGCGAGTAGAGGCGAGGCGAGTAGAGGCGAGTAGAGGCGAGGCGAGTAGAGGCGAGGCGAGTAGGGTCGAGGCGAGTAGAGGCGAGGCGAGTAGAGGCGAGGCGAGTAGAGTCGAGGCGAGTAGAGGCGAGGCGAGTAGAGGCGAGTAGAGGCGAGGCGAGTAGAGGCGAGTAGAGGCGAGGCGAGTCGAGGCGAGGCGAGGCGAGTAGAGTAGAGGCGAGGTGAGTAGAGTAGAGGCGAGGCAAGTAGAGGCGAGGCGAGTAGAGGCGAGGCGAGGCGAGTAGAGGCGAGGCGAGTAGAGGCGAGTAGAGGTGAGTAGAGGCGAGTAGAGGCGAGGCGAGTAGAGGCGAGGCGAGTAGAGGCGAGTAGAGGCGAGGCGAGTAGAGGCGAGTAGAGGCGAGGCGAGTAGAGGTGAGGCGAGTAGAGGCGAGTAGAGGCGAGGCGAGTAGAGGCGAGTAGAGGCGAGTAGAGGCGAGTAGAGGCGAGTAGAGGCGAGGCGAGGCGAGTAGAGGCGAGGCGAGTAGAGGCG
>CM042321.1:1525781-1538281 GCA_023566125.1 Zingel zingel | reverse complement strand
CCTGGAGTCACTCCAGAGACAACATGTTGTCTTTGGCCAGGCTGGACCGCTTTTATTGTTTTAAGCACCATTTTGGTGTGTTTAAAAAGTGTATCATTTCTCCTGTTGGTTTTACGGACCATTGTCTTGTCCAGTGCTCGGTTTATATTCAAAATGTAAAATTGCACAGTGCTTATTGGCACTTTAACACTGGACTTTTAAATGATAATTCTTTTAAAGAGGCTTTTAAGTGTGTGTGGGGTATACACCGGACTCTTAAGTCCAGTTTCCCATCGTTGCAGCAGTGGTGGGATATTGGAAAGGTCCAGGTGAAACTTTTTTGTCAGCAATATACTCGCAATGTCACCAAGCACATTACCAGGTCTCTTCAAGACCTAGAGATGGAAATAGTGGAGTTACAGAGTTTGGTGGATTCCACAGGAAATCAAGGGCATGTTGAAGCTCTTAAAGTCAAAAAGGCTGCTTTAGCCAACCTGTTGGGCATCACTGCACAGGGGGCTCTGGTCCGCTGCCGCTTCATGAACGCCTCCCAGATGGATGCCCCCTCACAGTTCTTCTTTGGTCTGGAGCGTAAGAATGGTCAAAGAAAGATCATCCATTCGCTACGCTCTGACGACGGACATACGATCACAGGAACTCCTGAGATCAGGAGATTTGCCACCTCGTTCTACAAAGACCTGTTCAGAGAGGAGTACGTGGAGGATGCTGAGTCAGCTGCGTCTTTCTATGCTGGGCTTCCTCAGGTGGGTGCTGCCAACAACGCCGTGCTGGACGATCCACTGTCCCTGAATGAACTGTATGTTGCTCTGATGAGTTTGGGGAACGGTAAGGCACCAGGCATCGACGGGCTGCCTGTGGATTTTTATAAGACCTTCTGGCCAGTACTTGGTGAAGATCTGCTGGAGGTCTTTCAGGACAGCTTGAGTCGAGGACTTCTGCCGCTGAGCTGCAGAAGGGCAGTCATTACCCTGCTGCCAAAGAAAGGAGATTTACAGGATTTAAAGAACTGGAGGCCTGTTTCTCTGCTGTGTGGGGACTATAAGATCCTGTCCAAAGCTCTTGCTTCTCGGCTTCGGGAGGTATTAAGTGAAGTGGTTCATGTTGACCAGACTTACTGTGTGCCCGGCAGGTTAATGAGTGATAATATCACTTTAATTCGGCATGTTTTGGACGTCTCTAGCTCATTGGGTATGGATACTGGTCTTATTTCAATAGACCAGGAAAAGGCTTTTGACCGGGTTGAACATCAGTATTTGTGGCTCACGCTCAATGCTTTTGGCTTCAGCCCAGGTTTCATAGCTAAGATCCAGGTACTGTACCGTGACATTGCGAGTATATTGAAGGTTAATGGTGGTTTGGCTGCACCTTTTAATGTGCAGAGGGGGGTACGGCAGGGGTGCTCTCTGTCAGGGATGCTGTATTCTTTATCTATTGAGCCTCTGCTCCATAAACTCAGGAATGAACTTTTAGGTGTGTATTTTCCTGGGTGTGCCTCAGCTGTTAAAATATCAGCTTATGCAGACGATGTCATGGTTGTTTTAAACAAGCAAACAGATATCGACTCTTTGGTAGAGAATGTAAGTATTTTTAATCATATCTCTTCTGCTAAAGTGAACTGGGCTAAGAGTGAAGCTGTGGTGGTGGGAGATGAGCTCCAGAGCACCCTCTCTCTCCCAGGAGGGCTCACCTGGAAGAAAGGAGGGGTGAAGTATTTGGGTGTGTTTCTGGGTGAGGAGTGTGTGATGCAAAAGAACTGGGATAACGCTCTGGAAAAAATAGAAGGCCGATTAAAGAAATGGAAGTGGCTCTTACCGAGCATGTCCTATAGAGGGAGGACGCTTGTTATTAACAATCTACTGTCCTCTTCTCTGTGGCATAAGCTGTCTTGTGTGGATCCTCCTTCTAATTTACTTGTGAAGATTCAATCTGTTTTGGTTGATTTTTTTTGGGACAAGCTGCACTGGATTCCCCAGGCTGTTCTGTTTCTTCCCAAGGACGAGGGAGGACAAGGACTGGTTCATTTGGCCAGCAGGGGAGCTGCTTTCCGCCTGCAGTTCCTCCAGAGACTGCTGTTTGGCCCTAAGGACTTGGTCTGGAGACCTCTGGCCCACTGGGTGCTGAAAGACTTTAAGGGTTTTGGACTAGGAGAGTCTCTGTTCCTGATGGATGCAAGGAAGCTGAGTGTCCAGGCTTTGCCTCCTTTCTATCGTGGCGTGTTTACGGTGTGGAAGCTGTTGACCAAGGAGAGACGGGTGCAAGGCGACTCCCTTCACTGGCTGCTACAGGAACCGGTGGTGTACGGGGACCGGTTGGATTACCCCTGCTGGGCTGGTTCTGCCCTCTCGGACGTGTTCTGCAGAGCACGGGTGCTCACGCTGGGCACGGTGGTGGATATCGCTGGACCACATCTAGACAATGCTGCTGCTTTGGCAGCTGTTCTGGGTGTGAGATCAGTCAGAACAATCTCTAAACTGTTGGACCACTGGAAGTACTGTCTGTCTGGACATGAGTCCATTATGTTAGAGGAATATCATGCTGGTGTGATTACTCCTCAATCTGACGATTCCTTCCCTGCTGTATGTGTCCGTCCCCGGCTTGATAACTATGTTGGTTGTTATTTGAATGTTAAGCACTGCACTTTAGACCTGAAAGAGGCAACAGGAAAAGCCTTTTATAAAATGATGGTGCTGTGTTTGAACAAGAGTAAGCTCCATGGACGGGTGGACACACCGTGGCGAGGACATCTGGGATTGGCGGTCGATGTCCAACCTGCATGGAGGAGTTTTTATAAACCACCATTGACTAAAAGAGTAGCTGACCTCCAGTGGAGAGTGGTGCACGGGATAGTGGCGGTCAACGCCTTTCTGGCTGTCATTAGTCCGGGGGTTAGCAACACATGTCCTTATTGTGATGTAAAAGAAACTGTTTTTCATTGTTATTCTGAGTGTGTGCGCCTGCTGCCGTTGTTCTTACTGCTGGAGAAGCTGTTCAGTAAGGTCGGGGAGGGTCTTTCTCCAAACACACGTTCATCTTTGGGTTCAGCTACAGGAAGTTAGCTAAACATAAATGTCAGCTGTTGAACTTCATCCTGGGCCAATCAAAGATGGCCGTGTATGTGAGCAGGAAGAGGAAGGTGGAGGACTCTGTTGATATTGATGTTAATCTGCTGTTTACTAGGATGGTGAAGGCCAGAGTTAAGATGGACTTTAATTATTATAAAGAGATGAAGGATGTGGATCAGTTCTGTGAGGTCTGGGCCCAGGGGGATGTGCTGTGCTCTGTTCAAGGAGAGCAGCTCAGCTTCTCTCAGGAGATGATGTCGTGTGTTTAAGGGTCTATGTATGGACGTTTCTATTGGTCTGTTGATAAAAGATTATTTTTGTAGATAAAGAGATGGAACATTGTTAAAATAAAGTTCCTTTAAAAATCAAAATCTCTCTGTCTCTGTCTGTCTCTCTCTCTCTCTCTTTCTCTCTCTCTCTCTTCTCTCTTCTCTCTCTCTCTCTCTCTCTCTCTCTCTGTCTGTCTCTCTCTCTCTCTGTCTCTGTCTGTCTGTCTCTCTCTCTCTCTCTCTCTCTCTCTCTCTCTGTCTGTCTCTCTCTCCTCTCTCTCTCTCTCTCTCTCTCTCTCTCTCTCTCGTCTCTCTCTCTGTCTGTCTCTCTCTCTCTCTGTCTCTGTCTGTCTGTCTCTCTCTCTCTCTCTCTCTCTCTCTCTCTCTGTCTGTCTCTCTCTCTCTCTCTCTCTCTCTCTCTCTCTCTCTGTCTGTCTGTCTCTCTCTCTCTCTCTCTCTCTCTTCCAGCTGGACTTGTAGCCGTTATATTGTTGTCTAGTTTACTTTATGATCAAACATCAGATGTTATTAACTACATGTGTTCAGTAATCTGAATGTGTAAAGTAACTAAAGTAACTAGTAACTAAAGCTGGAACAGATGAATGTAGCGGAGTAACTAAAGTAACTAGTAACTAAAGCTGTAACAGATGAATGTAGCGGAGTAACTAAAGTAACTAGTAACTAAAGCTGTAACAGATGAATGTAGTGGAGTAACTAAAGTAACTAGTAACTAAAGCTGTAACAGATGAATGTAGCGGAGTAACTAAAGTAACTAGTAACTAAAGCTGTAACAGATGAATGTAGTGGAGGTAACTAAAGTAACTAGTAACTAAAGCTGTAACAGATGAATGGAGTGGAGTAACTAAAGTAACTAGTAACTAAAGCTGGAACAGATGAATGTAGCGGAGTAACTAAAGTAACTAGTAACTAAATCTGGAACAGATGAATGTAGTGGAGTAACTAAAGTAACTAGTAACTAAAGCTGGAACAGATGAATGTAGCGGAGTAACTAAAGTAACTAGTAACTAAAGCTGGAACAGATGAATGTAGCGGAGTAACTAAAGTAACTAGTAACTAAAGCTGGAACAGATGAATGTAGTGGAGTAACTAAAGTAACTAGTAACTAAAGCTGTAACAGATGAATGTAGCGGAGTAACTAAAGTAACTAGTAACTAAAGCTGTAACAGATGAATGTAGCGGAGTAACTAAGTAACTAGTAACTAAAGTAACTAGTAACTAAAGGAGTAGAAGTAGAAAGCGGCATGAAAAGAAGAGACTCAAGTAAAGTAAAGTACCTCAACAGTGAATTGATGAATTGTAAATGGAGTAGATGTACTTAGTTACATTCCAGCGCTGGCTGTTGCTTTTCTCCTCCAGCAACACTGGCAGCGTTTGAGCGAATGAAGCGGGAGTTTGAATTCAACATCTCGGCCTCGGTGAACTCTGACCTGGACGCCAACAGCAGCGTGTCTCTGCAGCAGCTGTCCCAGGACATCATGGACCAGATCTCCTCAGACCTGCACATGTTCCAGAGGCTGAGCCAACCGCTGACGTACGCCGGCCTCGTCCTGCTCGCCGTCTCCTTCCTGAGGTCAGGACCATAGACTGTATATAAGTGGACAGAGCATATGTGACGTCACCCTTTGGTTTGTGGAGATCTGCTATGAGTCGTTGAGTTTGCCGTTACGGGCGCAGCCATCCTGGTTGGGGATGTGAGGATTTTAGACGAGAGGGAGGAGAGAGGGGAGAGAGACGGAGGGCGAGAGAGAGAGAGAGAGAGGGAGGGAGGAGTGAGGGAGAGAGACGGGAGGGAGAGAGAGAGAGAGAGAGGGAGGGAGGAGTGAGGGAGAGAGAGAGAGAGAGACAGAGAGAGAGACAGAGAGAGGGAGAGAGAGGGAGAGAGAGAGAGAGAGAGAGACAGAGAGAGAGAGGGAGGAGTAAGGGAGAGAGAGAGAGAGAGAGAGAGAGAGAGACAGAGAGAGAGAGGGAGGAGTAAGGGGAGAGAGAGAGAGAGAGACAGAGAGAGAGACAGAGAGAGGGAGAGAGGGAGAGAGAGAGAGAGAGAGAGAGACAGAGAGAGAGAGGGAGGAGTAAGGGAGAGAGAGAGAGAGAGAGAGAGAGAGAGAGAGAGAGAGAGACAGAGAGAGGAGAGGGAGAGTAAGGGAGAGAGAGAGAGAGAAAGAGAGAGAGACAGAGAGAGAGGGAGGAGTGAAGGAGAGAGACGGAGGGAGAGAGAGACAGAGAGAGAGAGAGAGAATGAGGGAGAGAGACGGAGGGAGAGAGAGAGAGAGACAGAGAGAGAGAGAGAGAGAGAATGAGGGGAGAGAGACGGAGGGAGGAGGAGAGAGAGAGAGAGGAGGAGTGAAGGAGAGAGAGAGAGACAGAGAGAGAGAAGGAGGAGTGAAGGAGAGAGACGGAGGGAGAGAGACAGAGAGAGAGAGGGAGGAGTGAGGGAGAGAGTGACAGAGAGAGAGAGGGAGGAGTGAAGGAGAGAGACGGAGGAGAGAGACAGAGAGAGAGAGAGAGGACTGAGGGAGGAGCCACGTTACGTCACACACTTTCACTGTCAATCACATCATAGCCACGCCCTCAAACACCCCCCGCTTTCATCACCGATTTTAAAATCAACGAGACCGTAATTTAAAACATGAACATGACTTCTACAGAAATGGACCTCCTTTTAGCAACCGCACGTGTCGCCCCCTGCTGGAATTCAGGTAGAAAGCAGGTTTAAGGAGTCTCCCCCTGCAGGAATTCAGATAGAAAGCAGGTTTAAGGAGTCTTCCCCCTGCTGGAATTCAGATAGAAAGCAGGTTTAAGGAGTCTCCCCCTGCAGGAATTCAGATAGAAAGCAGGTTTAAGGAGTCTCCCCCTGCAGGAATTCAGATATAAAGCAGGTTTAAGGAGTCTCCCCCTGCAGGAATTCAGATAGAAAGCAGGTTTAAGGAGTCTCCCCCTGCTGGAATTCAGATATAAAGCAGGTTTAAGGAGTCTCCCCCTGCAGGAATTCAGAGAGAAAGCAGGTTTAAGGAGTCGCCCCCTGCTGGAATTCAGATAGAAAGCAGGTTTAAGGAGTCTCCCCCTGCTGGAATTCAGATAGAAAGCAGGTTTAAGGAGTCTCCTCCTGCAGGAATTCAGATAGAAAGCAGGTTTAAGGAGTCTCCCCCTGCAGGAATTCAGATAGAAAGCAGGTTTAAGGAGTCTCCCCCTGCTGGAATTCAGATAGAAAGCAGGTTTAAGGAGTCTCCCCCCTGCAGGAATTCAGATAGAAAGCAGGTTTAAGGAGTCTCCCCCTGCAGGAATTCAGATAGAAAGCAGGTTTAAGGAGTCTCCCCCTGCAGGGAATTCAGATAGAAAGCAGGTTTAAGGAGTCTCCTCCTGCTGTAATTCAGATAGAAAGCAGGTTTAAGGAGTCTCCCCCTGCAGGAATTCAGATAGAAAGCAGGTTTAAGGAGTCTCCCCCTGCTGGAATTCAGATAGAAAGCAGGTTTAAGGAGTCGCCCCCTGCCTGGAATTCAGGTAGAAAGCAGGTTTAAGGAGTCTCCCCCTGCAGGAATTCAGATAGAAAGCAGGTTTAAGGGAGTCTCCCCCCTGCAGGAATTCAGATAGAAAGCAGGTTTAAGGAGTCTCCCCCTGCAGGAATTCAGATAGAAAGCAGGTTTAAGGAGTCTCCCCCTGCTGTAATTCAGATAGAAAGCAGGTTTAAGGAGTCTCCCCTGCTGTAATTCATAAAGAGTCTCCCCCTGCAGGAATTCAGATAGAAAGCAGGTTTAAGGAGTCTCCTCCTGCTGTAATTCAGATAGAAAGCAGGTTTAAGGAGTCTCCCCCTGCTGGAATTCAGATAGAAAGCAGGTTTAAGGAGTCTTCCCCCTGCTGGAATTCAGATAGAAAGCAGGTTTAAGGAGTCTCCCCCTGCAGGAATTCAGATAGAAAGCAGGTTTAAGGAGTCTCCCCCTGCAGGAATTCAGATAGAAAGCAGGTTTAAGGAGTCTCCCCCTGCTGTAATTCAGATAGAAAGCAGGTTTAAGGAGTCTCCCCCTGCTGGAATTCAGATAGAAAGCAGGTTTAAGGAGTCTCCCCCTGCAGGAATTCAGATAGAAAGCAGGTTTAAGGAGTCTCCCCCTGCAGGAATTCAGATAGAAAGCAGGTTTAAGGAGTCTCCTCCTGCTGTAATTCAGATAGAAAGCAGGTTTAAGGAGTCTCCCCCCTGCAGGAATTCAGATAGAAAGCAGGTTTAAGGCACTTCCTGCATTTGCAGCACTTAGCTGAACCGATGCGTTGTCCATTAATATTAACCGTCTATCAGGACGCACGCTTTCAGACACTCTTCTACACGCTGCAGCTCGTTTGGGACCTTTTTCGTGGTTATTTATTTCAAGGTTTTTGACGCATTTCTAAAGGGTTGTTTGAAATATTTTTTGAAGTGTTTTTCTTATGTGTGTGTGTGTGTGTGTGTGTGTGTGTGTGTGTGTGTGTGTGTCTGTGCTGTGTGCGTCGGTCTGTGTGTGTATGTGTGTGTGTGTGTGTGTGTGTGTGTGTCTGTGTGTGTGCGTCGGTCTGTGTGTGTATGTGTGTGTGTGTGTGTGTGTCTGTGTGTGTCTGTGTGTGTGTGTCTGTGTGTGTGTGTCTCTGTGTGTGTGTGTCTGTGTGTGTGTGTGTGTGTGTGTGTGTGTGCGTCGGTGTGTATGTGTGTGTGTGTGTGCGTCGGTGTGTGTGTGTGTGTGTGTGTGTGTGTGTGTGTGTGTGTGTAGGGCGGTGTGCTACAGACGCAGGTATCTCCGTGACCTCCACTTTGACAACATCTACATCAGCGCTCAGTTCAAAAAGCTCGACCAAAAGATGAAGTCAGGGGGCGGGGCCTCAGTCCTGCCAATCACACGCAGAGAGGCCAAAACCTACATCACCCCACGTCAGTACACCTCTGCGCGTGTGTGTGTGTGTGTGTGTGTTTCTATGTGTGTGTGTGTCTGTGTATGTGTGTGTGTGTGTGTGTGTGTGTGTGTGTCTGTGTGTGTGTGTGTGTGTGTGTGTGTGTGTGTGTGTGTTAAACTTTCCTCCCCAGAAAGAGTCCCCCATAAGTGGTTAGTTCCAGCATCATTCTGGCCTATATTGATGTCTGTAGTGGCGGCGCCCTCTTGTGGCCGTAGTAGTTCTGACGGGAGTAAAGCAGGAAGTAAAGTGAGGAAGCATAAGTGCGCCAAATGTCCTGGTAGCCAAATTTATTTTCCTACTATGGCCACGCCAAGACCCGCCCTTCAATAGCAGCTTGATTGGTTGGGGTTAGGCATTGACCTCGAGTAGCCTGACCAGCCAGCCCCACATCCAGATGTTGAGTCTGGGAACTCCCCATTGGCTGGGTTCAATCCGAGGGGCGGGATAAACGGTTGTCTTTCAAATTCCATCTGCACGCAATAGGATAGCTCTCCAACCAATCAGAGCAGCGCTAGTTGATAGATTCAACTTTAAACTCTGAACACATCTTCCTTTTTTAAGAATGACTTCAGGGCCGTTCTTTGTTCTTTTCTCAAAGAAAAGCTGAACTCCAAGTCTTCCAGAGTCGCGGCCAAAGACCGCTGTTCACCAGCAGCAGCAGCCATAAGCCCCGCCCACCCACTCTATACACGATGTGATTGGCCTGACCAGAATTTGGTTTTTCCAGCTCGCAAGCCAACGGAGAGTTGCTAGACGACCCTGGCTGCAGATTACATTTGCTGCCGCTAGGGTGGTCTGGATTTCTAGGCATTGGCCGTGAGTGGTTAAGGTTAGGATAAGCCGATTGGTCAGGGGATAGGACCTGTACATGTAAGCATGGACGCTTGACCAATAGTAGTGTGTGAATGCTATTGAAGGGCGAGTCTTGGCGTGGCCACAGTAGGAAAAGAATATCGCGTCCTGGTGAGGAGGCAGGTTTGGGGGGACAAACGGAGCTATGTCACGTTCTGGGTCACGTGGTAACCGTCAGGAAGTGAAGTCCTTTCGTAGGTAACTAAGTGAACTGTATTAAAGCTATAGCGTCTCCCCTCAGTGTCGCTGCAGCTGTCGGCGCGGGAGTGGCGTGCGGTGTACGTGGCCGTGGTCTTGGTGCTCAAACACCTGCTGGTGGGCGTAGTTCTGGTGGCGCTGGACTTCCTGGTGTTCTGGATGATGGATCAGGTGCACCACCAGGTGAAGGGGGACGTCGTGGCCAGAGGTGAGCAATGGGGGAATGTTACGAAGTACTTCAGTACCAGATGTTGAGGTACTAGTTACTTTAGTTACTAGTTACTTTAGTTACTCCACTACATTCATCTGTTCCAGCTTTAGTTACTAGTTACTTTAGTTACTCCGCTACATTCATCTGTTACAGCTTAAGTTACTAGTTACTTTAGTTACTCTACTACATTCATCTGTTACAGCTTTAGTTACTAGTTACTTTAGTTACTCCACTACATTCATCTGTTCCAGCTTTAGTTACTAGTTACTTTAGTTACTCCACTACATTCATCTGTTCCAGCTTTAGTTACTAGTTACTTTAGTTACTCCACTACATTCATCTGTTACAGCTTTAGTTACTAGTTACTTTAGTTACTAGTTACTTTAGTTACTCCACTACATTCATCTGTTACAGCTTTAGTTACTAGTTACTTTAGTTACTAGTTACTTTAGTTACTCCGCTCCATTCATCTGTTCCAGCTTTAGTTACTAGTTACTTTAGTTACTCCACTACATTCATCTGTTCCAGCTTTAGTTACTAGTTACTTTAGTTACTCCACTACATTCATCTGTTCCAGCTTTAGTTACTAGTTACTTTAGTTACTCCGCTCCATTCATCTGTTCCAGCTTTAGTTACTAGTTACTTTAGTTACTCCGCTCCATTCATCTGTTCCAGCTTTAGTTACTAGTTACTTTAGTTACTCCGTTACATTCATCTGTTCCAGCTTTAGTTACTAGTTACTTTAGTTACTCCACTACATTCATCTGTTCCAGCTTTAGTTACTAGTTACTTTAGTTACTCCGCTCCATTCATCTGTTCCAGCTTTAGTTACTAGTTACTTTAGTTACTAGTTACTTTAGTTACTCCGCTCCATTCATCTGTTCCAGCTTTAGTTACTAGTTACTTTAGTTACTCCGCTACATTCATCTGTTCCAGCTTTAGTTACTAGTTACTTTAGTTACTCCGCTACATTCATCTGTTCCAGCTTTAGTTACTAGTTACTTTAGTTACTCCGCTACATTCATCTGTTCCAGCTTTAGTTACTAGTTACTTTAGTTACTCCGCTCCATTCATCTGTTACAGCTTTAGTTACTAGTTACTTTAGTTACTCCGCTACATTCATCTGTTACAGCTTTAGTTACTAGTTACTTTAGTTACTCCGCTCCATTCATCTGTTCCAGCTTTAGTTACTAGTTACTTTAGTTACTCCGCTCCATTCATCTGTTCCAGCTTTAGTTACTAGTTACTTTAGTTACTCCACTACATTCACCTGTTCCAGCTTTAGTTACTAGTTACTTTAGTTACTCCACTACATTCATCTGTTACAGCTTTAGTTACTAGTTACTTTAGTTACTCCGCTCCATTCATCTGTTCCAGCTTTAGTTACTAGTTACTTTAGTTACTCCACTACATTCATCTGTTCCAGCTTTAGTTACTAGTTACTTTAGTTACTCCGCTCCATTCATCTGTTCCAGCTTTAGTTACTAGTTACTTTAGTTACTCCGCTCCATTCATCTGTTCCAGCTTTAGTTACTAGTTACTTTAGTTACTCCGCTACATTCATCTGTTCCAGCTTTAGTTACTAGTTACTTTAGTTACTCCGCTACATTCATCTGTTCCAGCTTTAGTTACTAGTTACTTTAGTTACTCCGCTACATTCATCTGTTCCAGCTTTAGTTACTAGTTACTTTAGTTACTCCGCTACATTCATCTGTTACAGCTTTAGTTACTAGTTACTTTGGTTACTCCGCTACATTCATCTGTTACAGCTTTAGTTACTAGTTACTTTAGTTACTCCTCTACATTAATCTGTTACAGCTTTAGTTACTAGTTACTTTAGTTACTCCGCTCCATTCATCTGTTCCAGCTTTAGTTACTAGTTACTTTAGTTACTCCGCTACATTCATCTGTTCCAGCTTTAGTTACTAGTTACTTTAGTTACTCCGCTACATTCATCTGTTCCAGCTTTAGTTACTAGTTACTTTAGTTACTCCACTACATTCATCTGTTACAGCTTTAGTTACTAGTTACTTTAGTTACTCCTCTACATTCATCTGTTACAGCTTTAGTTACTAGTTACTTTAGTTACTCCGCTCCATTCATCTGTTCCAGCTTTAGTTACTAGTTACTTTAGTTACTCCGCTCCATTCATCTGTTACAGCTTTAGTTACTAGTTACTTTAGTTACTCCACTACATTCACCTGTTCCAGCTTTAGTTACTAGTTACTTTAGTTACTAGTTACTTTAGTTACTCCGCTACATTCATCGGTTCCAGCTTTAGTTACTAGTTACTTTAGTTACTCCGCTACATTCATCGGTTCCAGCTTTAGTTACTAGTTACTTTAGTTACTCCGCTCCATTCATCTGTTCCAGCTTTAGTTACTAGTTACTTTAGTTACTCCGCTCCATTCATCTGTTCCAGCTTTAGTTACTAGTTACTTTAGTTACTCCACTACATTCACCTGTTCCAGCTTTAGTTACTAGTTACTTTAGTTACTCCACTACATTCATCTGTTACAGCTTTAGTTACTAGTTACTTTAGTTACTCCGCTCCATTCATCTGTTCCAGCTTTAGTTACTAGTTACTTTAGTTACTCCACTACATTCATCTGTTCCAGCTTTAGTTACTAGTTACTTTAGTTACTCCGCTCCATTCATCTGTTCCAGCTTTAGTTACTAGTTACTTTAGTTACTCCGCTACATTCATCTGTTCCAGCTTTAGTTACTAGTTACTTTAGTTACTCCGCTACATTCATCTGTTCCAGCTTTAGTTACTAGTTACTTTAGTTACTCCACTACATTCATCAGTTCCAGCTTTAGTTACTAGTTACTTTAGTTACTAGTTACTTTTACTTATCCCTCCTGTTGTCCTCGGGTCAAGTTTGACCCATTTTCAAAAAGTCTCTATTAGGGGCGACCTCTGTCCCCCAGTGAGAGCGTGCGCCCCATGTAGGCTGAGTCCTTTGCAGTGGCGCG
>CM042321.1:1513281-1518281 GCA_023566125.1 Zingel zingel | reverse complement strand
AGGAGATAACATAGGCACAGGCTAATTACTGATCACTAACATGATAGTTAACATTAGTAATTACACTTAAACAGCTAATGGAAGTCCAAACTGCCTGAGAGCTTCTCCTGGACTATACGGTAATTCCTCTACTGTGAGACAGTAAGTCTCGTGGTTATGACCCAATCGTTAGCCTATTTTTATAACAACGTCTGCTACGGAGCCATAACGTGAGCTACAAGGTAATGGAGCCTTTTATACGTTGTCGTGTTTCTTTAGAAATAAACAACGGACAAATAGAGTCTTTAAACGCTTCAGATGTAAAGTTATTCTCTGTCAAAGTGACGTCAGAATGAATGGGAGTCAATGGGATGCTAACGGGAGCTGATGGCTTGGTAGCATCAGAATGAATGGGAGTCAATGGGATGCTAACGGGAGCTGATGGCTTGGTAGCATCAGAATGAATGGCAGCCAATGGGACATATCTTGAATGACTGTAGGTCTCATATAGCTTTCTCACGTTCTCACAGTTCAATCAATCAGTCAGTTTAATGTTCAGTCTCAAAAGAAGTTCCTTATCCATCGTAGAGTTTAGCAGATCAAGCAAAGCTAAGATTACATTTTTAAAAGCAGGCTCCCACTGCTGCAGGGTCAATGTGCAGCTGAAGTTACAGTCTGTTATCTGTCGGACTTCAGCTCAGTCAACAGTTAGACACTCCCTCAGCACACACACGCACACACACACACACACACACACACACACACACACACACACACACACAGAGAAACATACACACACACACACACACACACACACACACACACACACACACACACACACACACAGTAACAATAGATGAATTCCTCTGCTGCTTATAGTCTGTGACTGATATGAAGCTTGATGTGACTTTTAAATGATTAGTTAACTTCTCACGTTACTCACACGAAGACTATAGTCTTATTTTTCAGTAACCTGCAGCTCGTGACTATTCCCCCCCCCGTTAGTTACGTTACGACTATAGTGCTAACTTGGTTCGTAGTAAAGAACAACCCATAGCAGTAATCAAGTAACTAATACATCTACGTTTTCAGACCTTACAACGCATTCTGATCAAAGGGTTCGTATTTCTTACAAAACGACGGCAACAGGTCACCGTTAGTCATACGTGACAGTTAAGGCGCTGACACACCGAGTCGATAACCGGCCGTCGGACCGTCTGGCGAGGTCGGTGACTCGAGTCTGGTCGGTGTGTCCCGTGCCGTCAGCTGTCCGAGGAGCCGACGGCTTTCATTTGGGCCGACCTGACATGTTCAGTCGGAGACAGGACAGTCGGAGACAGGGCAGTCGGAGACAGGACAGTCGGAGAGAGGGCAGTCGGAGACAGGGCAGTCGGAGAGAGGGCAGTCAGAGACAGGACAGTCGGAGACAGGGCAGTCTGAGACAGGGCAGTCGGAGAGAGGACAGTCGGAGACAGGGCAGTCGGAGACAGGGCAGTCAGAGACAGGGCAGTCGGAGAGAGGGCAGTCGGAGACAGGACAGTCGGAGACAGGGCAGTCGGAGACAGGGCAGTCTGAGACAGGGCAGTCGGAGACAGGACAGTCGGAGACAGGACAGTCGGAGACAGGGCAGTCGGAGACAGGGCAGTCGGAGAGAGGGCAGTCGGAGAGAGGGCAGTCAGAGACAGGACAGTCGGAGACAGGGCAGTCTGAGACAGGGCAGTCGGAGAGAGGACAGTCGGAGACAGGGCAGTCGGAGACAGGGCAGTCAGAGACAGGGCAGTCGGAGAGAGGGCAGTCGGAGACAGGGCAGTCAGAGACAGGGCAGTCGGAGAGAGGGCAGTCGGAGACAGGACAGTCGGAGACAGGACAGTCGGAGAGAGGGCAGTCGGAGAGAGGGCAGTCGGAGACAGGACAGTCGGAGACAGGGCAGTCTGAGAGAGGGCAGTCGGAGACAGGGCAGTCGGGACTCACCCGGAGATGGGGAGCGGGATGAGCGTGACTAGAGCCTCTCAAAATCTGATGAAGATCTGTTAACCTGACCTTTGTTGATCTGAAATGAAGACAGATTCAGCGACTGCACGGCCTATTCCTCTCTTAACATGTTCTCAGGAACACGTTACGGTGAACTATTTTAGTCCAATATGAGATCGGATTCTGAACGAGCCGCCATTAATGGTCGGTTGTAAAATCCGGGAGCAGCCAGACCCACGTGATGCGTTCGTCCAATCAGCTGCCGGTTTTCATTTTTTGGGCGACAATACAGATTAGCGCCGCCTGCTGTTATGGAGTTATATTACGTCTTGCACACGCGCAGAGCGTACGCTCAAGTCGGCGTCTCTTCGGTGTGTTCTGAGGAACTTTTTGGACCTCGGGGACCTGATCAGTCCGACTGGCTCTCCTCCTGACGGACGGCTGTCGCGTTGGTGTGTCAGGACCTTTACGTTTAGTCGACAAAAGCCGGGTACCGGTCACAGTCATTACAGCAGCCGCTGGTAGTTGAGTTTAGCAGAAAAAAAGTTAGCATCATGTGGCGACGACGGTTAAGTTTAGATACCAAAACAACCAGTTAAGTTTAGGAAAAAGATCATGGTTTGGACTCCTGTTTTCTGGGTCAAAGTCCTAAGGTGCCTCTGCACCCCTTTCGTTTCAGACCCTCCCACCAGCCTTTGGGCCACGCCTCCTCATTGACATTAACATGTGTCAAGTCCAAATGGAAAGCCAATGTTAAATCCAAATTAAAAGCCAAATGGAAAATTTAAAAAAATAATAATATTTTTAATTTGATCTCGCTTTGTTTTCTCTTTGGACTTTCAATTTGAATTATGAATAACTATTTCCTCCATACTTCAGGACGTGAACACCTGTTTCCTATGAAGCTGCTCTGTGACAGTTAATACTCCACATCCTGTCATCCACATGTTGTTCCAGCTCTCGTCTTCTTTTACGAGCTGCCGTTTTGTTTTTGCAGGCATGTACTGTCGGCCGTGTTTCCACAGTTTGGGAAACACGTGTGTCGTCTGCGCGCGGCCTCTGACCTTCCAGGAAGACGGCGAGGAGGAGCGGTGAGTGTTTCTAACTTCCACTGTCATGCCTCACAGCTGACCCACACATTCAGACCCAGTGAGTCACATGAAATGATTATAAGCTGAAGTGGGAAGTAATTCACTACATTCACTCAAGTTCTGTACTTAAGTACAAACGGAAATAACATGTACTTCACTTTCCATGTTCTGCTACTTTCTGCTTGAACTCCGCTACATCTCAGAGGGAAATAGAGTACATTACAAACAAACAAAGTCCTACAATTTCACGAAAAAAGAACTAATATTTCGGAGAAAAAGCTCGTAACCGAAACATTTTTACATTGTTTGTTATTTCTTTCAGGGACTCCAGCGACGACGAGCAGCTGAACTCGACTCACATCACAGACACAACACCGGTGAAGAGGACAATCTCCACGGCAATGTGCCGAAGAGGGACAGTAAAGGGAGGGGGAGAGAGAGACAGGGGAGAGAGAGACAAGGGAGAGAGAGACAGGGGAGAGAGAGACAAGGGAGAGAGAGACAGGGGAGAGAGAGACAAGGGAGAGAGAGACGGAGGAGAGAGAGACGGGGGAGAGAGAGACGGAGGAGAGAGAGACAAGGGAGAGAGAGACAGGGGAGAGAGAGACAGCAGAGAGAGAGACAGGGGAGAGAGAGACAGGGGAGAGAGAGACAGGGGAGAGAGAGACAAGGGAGAGAGAGACAGGGGAGAGAGAGACAAGGGAGAGAGAGACAGGGGAGAGAGAGACAGGGGAGAGAGAGACAAGGGAGAGAGAGACGGAGGAGAGAGAGACGGGGGAGAGAGAGACGGAGGAGAGAGAGACAAGGGAGAGAGAGACAGGGGAGAGAGAGACAGCAGAGAGAGAGACAGGGGAGAGAGAGACAGGGGAGAGAGAGACAGGGGAGAGAGAGACAAGGGAGAGAGAGACGGAGGAGAGAGAGACGGGGGAGAGAGAGACGGAGGAGAGAGAGACGAGGGAGAGAGAGACAGCAGAGAGAGAGACAGCAGAGAGAGAGACAGGGGAGAGAGAGACAGGGGAGAGAGAGACAGGGGAGAGAGAGATGGGGGAGAGAGAGACGGGGGAGAGAGAGACAAGGGAGAGAGAGACAAGGGAGAGAGAGACAAGGGAGAGAGAGACGGAGGAGAGAGAGACAAGGGAGAGAGAGACAAGGGAGAGAGAGACGGAGGAGAGAGAGACAAGGGAGAGAGAGACAAGGGAGAGAGAGACAGGGGAGAGAGAGACAAGGGAGAGAGAGACGGGGGAGAGAGACACGTCAGAGAGAGAGACGGGGGAGAGAGACACAGCAGAGAGAGACACGTCAGAGAGAGACACGGGGGAGAGAGAGACAGCGGCGAGAGAGACAACAGAGAGAGACACGGGGGAGAGAGAGACAGCAGAGAGAGAGACAGCAGAGAGAGAGACAGCGGAGAGAGAGACAGCGGAGAGAGACACGTCAGAGAGAGACACGGGGGAGAGAGAGACAGCAGAGAGAGACACGGGGGAGAGAGAGACAGCGTTGCTCCCGTCAGAGTGGACTCTGACTCGGAGCTCAGGTAGGACCCTGCTGGACTTTGATCCCCTGGTGATTACTGTAGTTCTTGTATTAGTCTTAGATTATTGTCGCAGATTGTGGAGGTTTGACCTGCAGAGCTTGTGCTTTCCCACCCTCCCTGCTGTCAGTGAAGCAGACATGTCGTACCAGGACACCTCAGGGTCGGACGACAGCGACGACTCCTTCCACTCCTCCGGCAGCCTCCAAACCGTCGTCCTACACGGACCCGACGCGGATCCTGATCCACAACCATCTGCTGCTTCCAGCACAAAGTTCACTTTGTAATTAAAGTTATTAAGCATGAAATGAAATCGGGAAATCTGGTTTATTATTAGGGCTGTCATCGATTAAAAAATGTAATCTAATTAATTACATACTCTGTGATTAATTAATCAAAATTAATCGCATACATAATTAACGGTGCCT